>OX421290.1:7980000-8405000 GCA_949125355.1 Agriopis leucophaearia | reverse complement strand
TTTTATACTCGCTCCGCGCACATGAAATTGTTTTTAAAATAGTTAAAATTCGTGCACAGTGAAGTGAAGTTTACTTTCCTTTGCGGAAAGAAGAGAGTGAAGTGTTGGTTCCAAAATTTGGAAATTTGGACCATTTTTGACCGAGTTATCTAAGAGAAACCGGAAAAATACCTAAAACAAGATCGACAAACACCCTTCAAATTGAAACGCTGCCAGATCTTCAGCGACGACCTACACTTTTTTAAGTGCAATTTGAAGGGTCCTGGAAAGGCCTAGGACTTGGTTGAGTCCCGGATTTTTCCCGGTTGAACTTGCCAGGGAAACCGGGAAAACCAGAAAACTCGTGACCCGAAACCTGGGATCCAGACGTCTGGGACAAAATCGCACAGAAGATTAAGGTGCAGGGCGCCGAGACGAATCACTGGACACCTCGATCAAGGAATTTGGACAACTCCCGGCGGAAATACAAGGTTGAAAATTTTTTGATGAACTTTGACTTGGTGCCATTCTGAAAAACGATTTATGACCCCAACAAATTTTGACCTTATAAAATAGACAATTTCAAGACCTACATTTCCTGAAAATTCTGGATTTTTTGCGCTTATAGATAATAAGATACATAGTTTTTAGTGACCATCTGTTTAATCGACATAAAAAGTAGGTCAAGTTGGTGGCTAAAAATAGATTTGTAAGGAATTTCGACAAGTGCAAGTCGGTTTTAATTGGCGCCGACTAAAAAAAAAAAAAAAAAAAAAAATTTTTTTTTGTTTATTTAATTTAATTGTTTTGTTTTAAATTGTAAACATTATACCAGCAAATTGTAAACTGTAGCATAAATACTTGCCCTCCCCTACAAAACGCTTCTTGAGCCGAGTAGCCGGCCCTAGTGTCATACAAAACACTCTACAAAAGCGAAACTACAGTAGTATCATTGATTATTTTTGCATATTAAGATCATAGGTAATATATAGCATATTGGTATCCATTCCTCCCCCCCTAATTACGTCTGGTCACGTCCGCCTCCCCTCTTTTAATATAATTTTCATAGAATTCTAAATAGTTGTATTCCTGCAATCGGCTCTCACTCTGCCGGCATAGAAAGTAAATTTTCCCCTGAACGCCCCCCTCTTTTTTTTGCCCCCCTCTTAATTTACTTACTATTTTTTTACTGGGCAACACTGGTACACACACCCGTTATAGAATTTGAATTTGCCCCCCTTGCCCCCCTCTCTTTTTTTTTGCCCCCCTCTTAATTTAGTCACAATTTTTGCTGGGCAACACTTAGCACGTGGTACACACACCCGTTATAGAATTTGAATTTGCCCCCCTTGCCCCCCTTATTTGTTTGCCCCTTCCCCCGCCAATACTCTACATAACGCTCACACTCAATTAAATTTCATTGCCCCCCTCGTTATAAAATAATTATAGAATTTGGAACAAATTAATATAATATTACTTTTCCGACTCACTCTTGACCGTAAATTATAAATCATCATTATCATCAGCTGAAACTGTTAAAAGTGAGATAGCTCTGTGGAAAGTCATCCTACGAGGTCGCGGTTTTTTGTAATCTGTGGTCCTTTGGACGCTCTACAAGATACTGCGCGGAGGTAGAGAACGGTGACTCTACACAGAGCTGATAGCGAAAAAACCACTAAATTCTTCTTTTGACAAGAACTTTGGACTCCACAGTCCAATTTAAAATTTTACACCGCGGAACTCATTTTTTCCGTCAGACACTATAGTTAGATCTGAAAAACCAGTCCTAACTATTATACCTAAAGACCTCAAATCCGGAATCATATTACGTAAACGGCCACTTTAGTAAATGCAGTTACAATTCTTTGGGACAAAATAAATTAGTAAATTTTTCGATATTCTTAAACCAATTTAAATAATAAAATATTTTTAATAACAATAACCTGTTCAAGTAGAAACAATATATTTCAGTTCTAGATTTTTGGCTTCAGCGGTTTCGGAGCAGTGATATTTCAGGCGGACCCTTCCCCTTTTACCAACCGCAAAATAAATTTGTAATTTGAAATTGCACTGAGGCGGTGTCAGTCACAGGTTTTACTATTACTTTTGTTTGTACCTGAGAGGCGGAACTAGCCCGATCGCGAGAGGCGGAACTAGCCGACCACGAGAGGCGGAGCTAGCCCGACCGCGAGAGGCGGAACCGGCGCGCGCCCCTTCCGCAGTCCCGTACACCCCGCCCGCGCAGCGCGCGTCACCTGCGCGGTGCGCTACACCGCGAGCGGGAACCTGGCGCGGTGGTGAGCGCAACACCGGCCGTGCGCTTTGAGTCGCCGTATCTCGGGAACGGCAAGAGATAGCTCAATTCTGAGAACAAAATTGGTATCTATGTACCGGGTACATAGTGTTACATATATACATTGACCATCCAAATTTCACTAGAAAAATTAAAAATTTTAGATTCTTAAATATAAATTTTTAAATAAACTCGGACCGATCACATAAACATTTGAACTAGTAAAAATAATAATACATATATAAATATTATATCGTTAATATATACATACCGGGTTTGAGGTGCAGTGCGGTGTGTTTGTATCGTGGCGTCGGACACCGGGAGTGTTGTTGTACCGTAGTTCTGCCGCTGTAGCTCTGCTGCGCCCCGGAACATCTGGAATTAAATAAAACTAGCTGTATATTAGACACCTACATACCTCCCTGTGCCTGCCGCGGCGACCTGGGGCCCGTTGGCTGTCCGTTGTCGGCTGTCCGCTGTCCGCTGTCCGCTGCACGCCGCATTTGCCACCTGTAAAATATAAACAAACATCTAAATTAATAAAATTAGTATAATTATTATAAGTTAGTTAAGTTAGTTAAGTGTAAGACTGTGGTAGGTACTGTTCTATTGACAGATACCGATTCATTATCTTTGTACTTGTACTCTCTGACGGAGCACTTTACAGGCTCTTAAGACTAATAATATACATTTGTGTCAGGTTAACTGCGTATGATACACCACATTGTGCTGGTTACTTTACTATTTCGTATCTTTCCGACCGAGACAAATAGGACTGTCCAAAAAACTATTGACATAGGCTTATTGCCTAATTGCATTCAGACTTTCTTGACCCAGAACACTTACTCGTAGGGTTCCATAACTGCGTTCGACGCTTAGTTGAAAACTCTGGTTGGCAGCTCCATCAATCCAACGGGACCTGAAACAGAAAACATAATAATAATAGTAATTAATAGTAAGAATTCTTGAATTCCGCGTGACAGCTCCATCCGGGAACAGGACCTGAAACAGAAAAAGACATTAGTTAGACGGTACAGGCTTACCTTTTTAAAAACTGACATAATTATTACTTAAATAAAAATTTTAATATTTTACAATCTAATAATATAATTAATACAACTACTTACGTGTTTACAACTTATACAATTTTACAATAAATTAAGTACCGCGAGAAACCCCACAACAGCTCCTTTAAAAACAAGATGTACCGAACCCCAGCAAAGCCCAGTACTGCGAACGACGATCTAAACATTACGGTAACTCTGGCTGAGTCAGAGGTCGAAAACGGGAGCTCTACAAGTAGTGGCGTCAAACAGAGCATTGGCAAATGGGAGACCAGGAAACCGGACCAGAGCCAGTCTAGCTTGACGCCCACCCGGCTCAGCCCAGCTTTCAAGACTGCACCCCTTAAGCCAAACCCTGCAGTGCGGAGGTTATCGGCTGAAATGACGGTGAGTCCGCCAAAACCAATAAGCTCAAAAATGACCGACAGAGTAACAGAAGCAAGGTCGTGGCTGTTAAAAGCCAAACAACATTTGAGCAACTCCAGAAACATCAAGTCTGAAATTAAAGCTGGAGTCCTCGAAGCGGTGGAACGGCTATACCAGATAATAAGAGAAACGAACAACATCAAAAAACAAGGACCCACCAAACAGTATGAAGAGAAGAGAGGGGAAGAGACTGCTGAAGAAAACCTGAAAGAAAACTTTGACAAAGATCGAAACAAAGAGCTGGAAAAGAAGATAGAACGACACATGGAACTCCTCAAAGAGAACAATGATAAGATGGAACAGTTAAGAGAATCTCTCGAAAGAAAAACATATGCTTCCGTGGCGGCGGCGGCTCCTCGAAGGCAACCCGCAGAGTATTCTGCGTTGCACTCGGTGGTCGTCACCGCCAAGGACAACACAGAAACAGGTGAAGAAGTTCTCAACAGGATTAGAAAGGCGGTAAACGCGAAGGAAGGTGGAGTCCATGTAGAAAAAGTTAGGAAAGCGAAGGATAGAAAAATCATAATAGGGTGCAGGACAGAACAGGAAAGACAAAATGTTAAAGAAAAACTCAAAAAAACGGATGAGCTAAATGTCGAGGATATAAAAAATAAGGACCCACTGGTCATACTCAAGGATGTGCTGCAGCTTAACAGCGATGAAGAGGTGCTGCGTGCTTTGAGGAACCAAAATGGGTCCATATTTAAAGTAGATGAAGAAGAAGACAGAGTGCAAATAGCATATAAAAGGAAAGCGCGAAACCCGCACACCACACACATTGTTTTGAGGGTCTCCCCGCAGATATGGCAGCGTATGACGGACGCCGGGTCCGTGCACATCGATCTCCAGCGTGTTCGAGTGGAGGATCAATCGCCGCTCGTGCAGTGCTCCATGTGCTTGGGATACGGACACGGGCGACGCTTCTGCACGGACACGCTGGAAAAGTGCAGCCACTGTGGGGGCCCCCACATGAAGGCGACATGCCCAGACTGGCAGGCGGGTCTCACACCATCGTGTTGCAACTGTGTCCACGCCAAGCTCGATAAAACGGACCATAACGCCTTCAGCAATGAGTGTGCAATAAGACGAAAATGGGAAGCATTGGCGAGGGCATCAGTTGCTTATTGCTAAGGTGGTCCCAGTGGTAAACTCGACTCCGGCAAGAACGACCCCATACATTGCAGCCCAAGCCAACTTACAACGCAAACAGCTGGCAACCAACGAATTATTGTTGGAGGCCACTGAGAAGAAGATTGCGTTTGCACTGCTCCAGGAGCCGTATGTTGGAGGAGTGGGAAGAATGAGAGACTACAGCGGAGTTAGGATTTTCCAGTGTACTGAGCAGAGTAGCGGAACCACGAAAGCTGCCATCGCAGTTTTCGACAGTAACATGGATGTTATCCAATACCCGGAATATACTACGAACAACATCGTAGTGGTCAAACTGAAGACAACTGCATGGGAGATTGCTGTAGTCTCCTTCTACTTTGAACCTGACCCAACACCCATACAGCCATACCTGGAGCAGTTAAAGCAAATAGAACAAAAATTTGGTCGTAAAATAATAATGGGCGGTGATACCAACGCAAAAAGTACATGGTGGGGAAGTTCTCGAGTGGACGATCGAGGCGAAGAAATGGCCGGCGCGCTTGAAGATATGGGCCTGCAGGTACTCAACGAAGGCAACACTCCGACCTTCGATACAGTAAGGGGAAATAAGACCTACTCCAGCTTTGTTGACGTCACGGCGTGCACATCGGATCTACTCGACTTAATTGAAGACTGGAGAGTTGAAGACAGTATGACGAGCTCAGACCATAATGCGCTATTATTTAAAATCAGACTAACTAAAGCGAAAGGTACAAATATAAACCGTACGACAAGAAAATATAACAGTAAAAAAGCAGACTGGGTACACTTTCATGAGAAAGTGGCCCAGTTGCTGGTAGAAAATAAAATAAATGAAACAGAAATAATCAAAATTAATAATAAAATACATTTAGAACAAACAATAGAAAACTACATTAACATAATTATTCAGGCATGTAACAGCAATATACCGGTTAAGAAAAATAATAGCGTACTTAACTTACCGTGGTGGACAGAAGAGCTCGCCAAACTGAAACGTGAAGTACTCACCAAAAGACGAAGGATCCGATGGGCAGCGCCAGTCCGTAGAGATAAAGTCATCCAGGAGTACCTGCGGGCAAAAGAAACATACGAATTAGAAGCAAAACAAAGTCAAATAAACAGTTGGAAAGAATTTTGCGGGAAACAAAATAAGGAAGGGTTATGGGAAGGGATTTATCGGGTGATAAGGAGGACAGAAAGGAGGAAAGAAGACCTACCCCTTATTAAGGACGGGAAGACACTGGACCAAAAGGGATCAGCTAAACTACTGGTTGAGACATTCTATCCTAGCGATAACGGTGATGAGGATAACGAGGAGCACAAACGGATTAGGGCTGAAGCTGAGAAAGTAAACAAAGTGGGTCATGATGAACACCATGACCCACCGTTTACTCCAGAAGAATTAAAAACTGCTGTAGTCAGCTTCAACCCTAAAAAAGCCCCGGGCTCCGACGGACTTACCGCTGATATCTGTGAGCGCGCCATCAACCACAACCCGGGAATCTACCTATCACTGGCAAACAAATGCCTTGAATTGAGCCACTTTCCAGTCATCTGGAAGGAGGCAACGGTGGTGGCTCTGAGAAAACCAGCGAAAGAAAGGTACACAGAGCCTAAATCATATAGGCCTATTGGTTTGTTGCCAGTGATGGGAAAAATTCTTGAGAAGATGCTGATCAGCAGAGTAAAATGGCATATACTCCCAAAATTAAGTTCTCGCCAATACGGATTCATGCCCCAAAAGAGCACGGAAGACTCCCTCTATGACTTAATTAAACTCATACGCGAGAAGCTAAAACAAAAGAAAATCATTACAATGATATCACTAGACATAGAGGGAGCCTTCGACAGTGCATGGTGGCCTGCCATAAGAGTCCGTTTGGCAGAGGAGCAGTGTCCGACTAATCTGAGAAGGCTGATAGACAGTTATTTGCATGACAGAACGGTGAAGCTGCGGTACGCTGGTGAAGAAACATCCAGAGCAACAAATAAAGGCTGCGTCCAGGGTTCAATTGGGGGTCCAATTCTCTGGAACTTGTTGCTGGATCCTTTGCTTAAAGGACTAGAACAAAGAGGTGACTACTGCCAGGCGTTTGCGGATGACGTGGTTCTGCTGTTCGATGGAGACACAGCGTTGGATGTTCAAACTCGTGCAGATGCCGCTCTCGACTATGTTCGGGAGTGGGGTATCATGAACAAATTAAAGTTTGCTCCGCACAAAACGAACGCGATGTTGTTGACACAAAAGTTGAAATATGATACCCCACATCTGAGCATGGGCGGGGTCGGCATTGGCATGACTGACGAAATTAAAATCCTGGGGCTGACCATAGACCGAAAACTTACATTCAATAGCCATGTAGGTAACGTCTGTAGGAAAGCCCTGGGCTTTTACAAACAACTAGCCAGAACAGCACGAATAAGCTGGGGTCTTCATCCGGGGGTAATCCGTGTCATCTATACCGCCGTGGTGGAACCAGTGATTGTGTATGCCGCAAGTGTTTGGGCGCCGGCAACTAAAAAACTTTGTGTACAAAAACAGCTGAATGTGGTACAGCGGGGCTTCGCCCAAAAACTATGTAGAGCGTACCGCACCACCTCACTGAACTCGGCACTGGTACTGGCTGGGATACTTCCCCTCGACCTCAGAATACAGGAAGCAGCCGCACTGTACGAGGCCAAGAGGGGAGTTCCCCAGCCAACACTAGGAGACAGGGAGGTGGAAAGCATGAAACTGTACGCAAACTCACCCCATCCAGCGGAGCATATGAGCCTGGAGATCATAAGCCTGGTGGACCAAGAACAAGTAGACATACATAACAACCAGGATGTCAGAATATACACAGACGGCAGTAAAATCGACGGTAAAGTTGGAGCCGCACTGTCTCTATGGAACAGTGTGGCTGAGACTAAAAACCGGAAATTGAAACTGCCGTCTTACTGTACTGTCTACCAGGCCGAACTTCTGGCCATATGCGAAGCTACAAGGGAGATACTGAAAAGCCCTAAGGACACTTTCGGCATATATAGTGACTCACGGTCCTCACTGGAAACAGTTACAAACCAGCGGGCGATGCATCCTCTGGCAGTGGAAACACGGAAAAACTTGTACGCCTCAAAACAGCAGAGAAAACTTGTATCCTTGTTTTGGATCAAGGCCCACGCTGGATTGGAAGGCAATGAGCGAGCTGATCAGTTGGCAAAGGACGCAGCACAAAAATTAAATAATAAACCAGGCTATGACAAATGCCCGGTTTCATTTGTCAAGCGACAGATCCGTATGGATTCGCTTGACAAATGGAATCTGAGGTACAAGTCTGGAGAAACTGCAGGAACTACAAAGCTCTTTTTCCCGGATGTGGTACAGGCGTATCGGATAGTTCGAAAAATCCAACCCACGGGAGTTTTGACGCAAATTATGACTGGGCACGGTGGGTTTTCTGCATACTTACACCGTTTCAAATGCAAGGATAGCTCATCTTGCCCGTGTGAACCCAGCAAAGACGAGACAGTCGAACACGTCCTACTAGAGTGTCCAATTTACGGTCGAGAAAGATACGAGGTAGAGCAAAAAATAGGAGAGCAAATAAAACGAGAAACTGTAAACAAATTAATAGTAGATAAGATAAATAGAGATAATTTTATTGACTATTGTATACAGATAGGAAGTAAAATTATAGCTAGAAATAAAACAGATAGATAAGTTATGATGTTACATATATTATGATAAATATATATAAACAGCATTATATAAAATATAGATGTATAAACAAGTGTAAACTAGAAATAAACATAGCAATAAGAAACTGTAATTAAAATATCACGTGCTGATATAAGTACGTGAATTATATAATAAATAAAGATAAAAGAAAAACTACGTAAATAATGGCCCTGAACCAAATCGGGGGACTTAGCTCGCGGGCCGGACCACAATGCGTCCGGACAGGATAAAAAAAAAAAAAAAAAAAAACCTAACCTAACCTAACCTAACCTAACCTAACCTAACCTAACCTAACCTAACCTAACCTAACCTAACCTAACCTAACCTAACCTAACCTAACCTAACCTAACCTAACCTAACCTAACCTAACCTAACCTAACCCAGACACGTTCATACATAGTAGTAAAAAGTTGATATACCGGAGACATTTCCCCATACATTGTCGATTTTCGTTTGCAAAAATATCCTCTGACCGTGGTGTGTGATACCTTTCCGGACGCGCAGCCGCGAGCCCTCACCAGACCTGCAACATAAAAAAGACACATTAGTATTAAAAGTTTTGGACATAGCAAAAACAAATTTTTTTTCGAAAAACATTAATAACTTTTCCAAATTTTGACAACTTGAAATTTTTATTCGTGCTCTGACATCGGGTGGAGTGCCCGCATCTCGCCCCACACTCCAAACTGCGAAATTCGCGAAAAATTTTAGACACGTTCATACATAGTAGTAAAAAGTTGATATACCGGAGACATTTCCCCATACATTGTCGATTTTCGTTTGCAAAAATATCCTCTGACCGTGGTGTGTGATACCTTTCCGGACGCGCAGCCGCGAGCCCTCACCAGACCTGCAACATAAAAAAGACACATTAGTATTAAAAGTTTTGGACATAGCAAAAACAAATTTTTTTTCGAAAAACATTAATAACTTTTCCAAATTTTGACAACTTGAAATTTTTATTCGTGCTCTGACATCGGGTGGAGTGCCCGCATCTCGCCCCACACTCCAAACTGCGAAATTCGCGAAAAATTTTAGACACGTTCATACATAGTAGTAAAAAGTTGATATACCGGAGACATTTCCCCATACATTGTCGATTTTCGTTTGCAAAAATATCCTCTGACCGTGGTGTGTGATACCTTTCCGGACGCGCAGCCGCGAGCCCTCACCAGACCTGCAACATAAAAAAGACACATTAGTATTAAAAGTTTTGGACATAGCAAAAACAAATTTTTTTTCGAAAAACATTAATAACTTTTCCAAATTTTGACAACTTGAAATTTTTATTCGTGCTCTGACATCGGGTGGAGTGCCCGCATCTCGCCCCACACTCCAAACTGCGAAATTCGCGAAAAATTTCGCCCGCCCACCCACCCAGTGACGTTAACTCTGTACAGGAAGACTTCACTGGGAAGGACAAAACTATTGTTTACTAGACTGTACTGTTTTTTGACAGAAATCGACTTTATTTTTTATTGTTATTTCCTGCCTTACCTGTAAGTTATATGCTGGACGTTGGACGTAGTAGCTCTGCAACCAGCAATCAGGACCTGAAACAGAAAAAGCACGGATTAGTAAATTTCAAAATAAATTTAACATAATTTGAGGACTTTACACCTTAAATAGATGTTTATTGACTTGCGTTTACAACCTAACTTAACCTAACTTTGACAAACCCTTAATCGGGCATTTAGCAATATTATAATAAAATTCTTTTTACAACTTATACAATCAATAGAATTTAGATACATCCCGCGAACCTAAATTGACAAAATGTTTTCAACACCCCCCATAAAAGTTTCTAAGGACAACACAAATCCCCTCGGCAATGAAGAGCGGGAAGCTCAAATATCGAAGGTAAGGCAGAGCATAGGTGACTGGGAGTCAGGTAAACCACCTACTCCTAAAGCCTCCCCCGAAAAAGTAGCGGCTCCGACGGCCAGCTCATCTAAGTCAATGAATAAACCCATGCTTTCGAATGAAAAACGAGGGTTTGACCGTAAAACATCAACGGCCATCTTGGGGAGCCCACCACCAAAGCCTGTGTATCCCAACAGAGTAACTGAGGCAAGGGCTTGCCTTAACAAGGCTAAGCTCCACCTCAGTAACTCCAGAAATACAAAAACAGAGATAAAGGAGGGTGTAATAGCAGCAATTGACAGGCTGTTTCAACTGGTAAAGGAATCAGAAGCCTCCAAAGGACCAAGAGAAAAAACCCAGAACAGGGAATTGGGTGCAGAGGGAGGGGAAGAACAAATTGTTCAATCCATCTCGCCTCATCTCACCCAAAGTAACGGGCAAAACGCGCTTCTCAAAAAAATGGAAGAGCACTGCAAGCTAATTAGCGAAAATAGTAACAAAATCGACGAACTAAAAGACTCAATAGAAAAACATCACAAAGTCTTGGAGGGCACAAATTTCGCGACGATAGCCGCAGGTCCATCTGCGAAGCAACCTCCTGCTCAGACTGCACTGCATTCGGTTGTAGTAACCTCCAAGGACGAAGACGAAACAGGCGATCAAGTTCTCACCAGAATAAGAGATGTCATGGAGGCCAAGGAGGGTTGGGTGAAGGTAGAAAAGATAAGAAAAGCGAAAGACCGAAAAATTATTGTGGGATGTAAAACCAGGGAAGAAAGGGACAGAGTAAAAGAAAGACTGAAAAATGCAGAAGACCACCTCTTGGTAGAAGATATCAAAAACAAGGACCCCCTGGTGATCTTAAAGGATGTCCTTGATTATAATTCCAATGAAGATGTTTTAAAAGCTCTTCAAAACCAAAATCAAGCTCTTTTTAAAGATTCACCTGGGGACGAAACACTGGAAGTGAAATACCGTAGAAAGACGAGAAACCCACACCAATGTCATCTGGTCCTTAGAGTCTCTCCGCGGATCTGGCAAAAAATGACTGAAGCAGGCACTGTCAGTATCGACCTGCAAAAGATCAGAGTGGCAGACCAGTCTCCACTGATACAATGCTCCCTCTGCTTGGGATATGGCCACGGCAGGCGTTTCTGTCAAGAAACAATACCAAAATGTTGCCACTGTGGGGGGCCTCATATGAAAAAAGAGTGCACAGACTGGCTAACAAGCGTCGCCCCCAGATGTTGCAACTGTGTGCATGCCAAATTTGATAAGACCAATCACAATGCTTTTAGCGCGGACTGTCCAGTAAGACGCAAGTGGGATGCACTGGCACGCTCAGCGGTGGCGTATTGCTAAGGTGGTCCCAGGTGCATACTCTTGCTCAGCTGATGCAAAGCCATACATCGTCGCCCAAGCAAACCTGCAAAGGAAACTACTTGCAACACAAGAACTAATGCTTGAGGCAAGTAGGAAGAAGATGGCCATTGCTCTGATACAAGAACCATATGTGGGGGCAATAGGTAGAATGAGAGACTACACGGGAGTTAGAATCTTTCAGAGTACAACACAGGGAGATGAGGTTGTCAAGGCAGCGATTGCAGTATTTGACGACCAACTCGATGTCATCCAATGCCCGAAATTTACTACAGCCAACATAGCTGTAGTAAAAATAAGAACTAGTGCCTGGGAAATTGTGGTCATCTCATTTTACTTCGAGCCGGAAAAACACAATATTGAACCCTACCTGGAACAGCTGAGGAAGATTGAGCAGGACATCGGGACAAGGAATATATTAATTGGAGGGGACGCAAACGCGAAGAGCACGTGGTGGGGAAGCCCAACAGTTGACCAAAGGGGTGAAGACATGGCCGGAACTCTGGAGGAGATGGGTATGGAGATACTAAATGAAGGCGACATACCAACTTTTGATACAATAAGAGGGACCAAACAATACAAGAGTTTCGTGGATCTAACAGCCTGCACAACGGAGATTCTGAACCTGGTGGAAGACTGGAGAGTGGATACTGACATGACGAGCTCCGATCATAACACCATGACATTTAAAATTAGACTTAAAAGAACAAAAGGTATGGACATTAAAGCTACAACCCGGATTTTTAATACAAAAAAGGCAAATTGGAGCCAGTTTCATGAGAAAATGGCACAATTACTAGTACAGGATAACATAAATAAAGAAGAAATAAACAAAATTAATAATAGTGTAGAACTTAGCCATACAATAAATAAATATATAAACATTATAACAGAAACAAGTAGTTTAACCTTACCAAAGAGAAAAACATGTAATAAAAACACCTTACCATGGTGGACGAAGGAACTCGACAAGTTAAAAAAGGAGGTCACCACCAGGAAGCGGAGAATCCGTTGTGCAGCGCCAGTCCGGAAGAAAAAGGTTATAGAGGCATATCTCGACCATAAACAAAAGTACGAATCCGAAGTCATGAGAGCCCAGATTGAAAGTTGGAAGAACTTCTGTCAGAAACAAGATAATGAGAGTCTCTGGGATGGAGTATATAGGGTCATACGAGGAACTACCAGGACGCAACCAGATGCTCTTCTAGAGTGGGATGGGAAGTTTCTGGACCCGAAACAGTCAGCGAAACTGTTAGCGGAGACATTCTACCCGGAGGACTTGGAGGACGAGGATAACGCGGACCACCGACAAATAAGACAAACAGCCAAAAATCTAAACGAGATGGATCATGGTGAGCTTCATGATCCACCGTTTACAATCCAAGAGTTGAGAAATGCGGTGGAAAGCTTTAATCCAAAGAAGGCCCCGGGTGGAGATGGTCTTACCGCTGACATTTGCAGTCAAGCTATAAAACTTGATCCAGAGCTTTACCTGGCTATAGCCAATAAATGCCTAAAATTTGGTTACTTTCCTGCCACCTGGAAGGAGGCCACAGTTGTGGTCCTAAGAAAACCAGGAAAAGACACCTATGTTAGTCCAAAATCGTACCGACCCATAGGACTCTTGCCAGTTCTTGGTAAAATCTTAGAAAAGATGATAGTTGGTCGTTTGAAGTGGCACCTACTTCCCACGATTAGTACACGCCAGTACGGTTTTATGCCCCAAAAGAGCACCGAAGACTCCCTCTATGACTTAGTTCAACATGTACGTGAGAAACGAGATCAGAAGAAACTTGTGACGATGGTGTCGTTAGACATAGAGGGAGCCTTCGACAACGCATGGTGGCCAGCGATCAGGACCAGACTGGCGGAGGAAAAATGCCCAACAAACTTAAGACGAATCATGGACAGCTACCTGCAAGAAAGAAGAGTCAAACTACGGTATGCAGGTCAGGAATATGTAAGGGTCACAAGTAAGGGTTGCGTCCAGGGGTCGATCAGTGGCCCCATGTTATGGAACCTTCTGCTCGACCCTTTGCTGAAGGAGCTTGATCGGCAGGGCTATTATAACCAAGCATTTGCCGATGACGTGGTGTTGGTATTTGACGGCGACACTGCACTAGAGGTGCAGAGACAGGCCAACGCGGCTCTTACCTGCGTCCAGGAGTGGGGTGTCAAAAACAAATTAAAGTTCGCGCCACAAAAAACTACCGCCATGGTTATAACCAGGAAACTGAAATATGACACACCACAACTGAGGATGGGTGGGGTCGACGTTGGCTTGTCTAAGCAAATTAAGGTCTTGGGGCTCACCATAGATGAAAAATTAACCTTCAACATCCACGTAGCTACGGTTTGCAAAAAAGCTTTAAATATATATAAGCAGGTATCCAAAGCTGCCAGGATCAGCTGGGGCCTCCACCCTGAAGTAATCCGTACCATTTACGTGGCGACCGTGGAGCCGATTATACTGTACGCGGCAAGTGTTTGGGCTCCGGCGTCAGGAAAACTTGGAGTACAGAAACAGCTAAATGTCGTCCAGAGAGGTTTTGCGCAAAAACTCTGTGGAGCATATCGCACTGTCTCCCTGAACGCGGCGCTGGTGCTGGCTGGGATATTGCCCCTAGACATCCGCGTGCGGGAGGCAGCCTCTCTGTACGAGGCCAAAAGGGGGATGTCTCTGCCAGTGCTAGGGGACAGGGAGGTAGAGCGTAGGTTGCCCTTCACTGAAACTCCGCATCCAGCAAGACATATGAGCCTGGAGTTCACGAGCTTGGTTAGCCAACAAGATGTAGAGACCCACGTCAAACAAGCAGTGTGTATATACACTGATGGTAGCAAGATTGAGGGCAAAGTCGGAGCTGCGTTGTCTCTCTGGAGGAACGAAGCCGAGATTCAAGCCCTCAAACTAAAGCTGAACCCGCACTGCACGGTCTACCAGGCGGAACTTCTGGCGATATGTCAAGCCACAAAAATAATCTTGCGGAGAAGTGAGGGCAGCTTCGCAATACTGAGCGATTCACGGTCGTCACTGGAAACCGTGACCGACCCTTGTTCCTCTCACCCTTTGGCCGACGAATCCAGGAAAAACATACAGACCAGCAGACTCCAGAACAAGGAAATTTCCTTGTTCTGGATCAAAGCACACGCAGGCTTGATAGGAAATGAGCGCGCGGATCAGTTGGCCAAGGAGGCAGCTCTGTACTCCAAAAAGAAACCAGACTACGACATGTGCCCGGTTTCATTCGTCAAGAGACAAATCCGTGTGGAGTCTCTTGAGGAATGGAACCAACGTTACCGGTTAACGACAACAGGGGCAGTAACTAAAACGTTTCTGCCTGATGCTATACAAGCGTACAAAATCGTGAGGCAACTTCAGCCAGCGAATGTGGTAACCCAGGTGTTGACGGGGCACGGCGGGTTCTCGGAATACTTAAATCGCTTTAAATGCAAGGATAGCCCGTCGTGCATCTGTGATCCGAATGAAAATGAGTCCATCGCGCACGTTTTATTCAATTGCCCTGCTTTTTCTTCTCAGAGGTTTGATCTGGAACAGTTGCTGGAATGTGACGTCAAAGCTGAAAATATGCATTTAATGATGATAAATAAAGAAGCTAGACAAAAACTAATTGCATTTTGTATACAAATAGCAAACGTAGTAATAAAAAGAAATAAATAATGTTTAAGAAAAATATGTTGAATATATATCGTATAGTATATCTATTAACAACATATGTATAAAATAAGTAAGTTAAGAAAATTATAGTGTTATAAATGCTCTTATAACGCAACAACAATGTAATAGCAGTCGATTATTATGTATAAATGAAACAAATATCTAAAAGTGTATAAAAATCTAAAACAGTAGTCAACCTCCAACCACTAAATAAATAGTTATTTCTAAGTATTGTAAAATTGTATTTTCTCGGTTTTTTTGATCTTGGTATTTCTTGTCTTATTGAATATATCATTAAATTAAACTTTAAGTTAAAAAATTTACAACACAATGTAAAAAAGGTCTTTGGTTCAGCCAGAGGATTCGCGGGCCGGGCCAATAGCGCCCGGACAAAAAAAAAAAAAAAAAAAAAAAAAAAAAAAAAAAAAAAAAAACCTAACCTAACCTAACCTAACCTAACCTAACCTAACCTAACCTAACCTAACCTAACCTAACCTAACCTAACCTAACCTAACCTAACCTAACCTAACCTAACCTAACCTAACCTAACCTAACCTAACCTAACCTAACCTAACCTAACCTAACCTAACCTAACCTAACCTAACCTAACCTAACCTAACCTAACCTAACCTAACCTAACCTAACCTAACCTAACCTAACCTAACCTAACCTAACCTAACCTAACCTAACCTAACCTAACCTAACCTAACCTAACCTAACCTAACCTAACCTAACCTAACCTAACCTAACCTAACCTAACCTAACCTAACCTAACCTAACCTAACCTAACCTAACCTAACCTAACCTAACCTAACCTAACCTAACCTAACCTAACCTAACCTAACCTAACCTAACCTAACCTAACCTAACCTAACCTAACCTAACCTAACCTAACCTAACCTAACCTAACCTAACCTAACCTAACCTAACCTAACCTAACCTAACCTAACCTAACCTAACCTAACCTAACCTAACCTAACCTAACCTAACCTAACCTAACCTAACCTAACCTAACCTAACCTAACCTAACCTAACCTAACCTAACCTAACCTAACCTAACCTAACCTAACCTAACCTAACCTAACCTAACCTAACCTAACCTAACCTAACCTAACCTAACCTAACCTAACCTAACCTAACCTAACCTAACCTAACCTAACCTAACCTAACCTAACCTAACCTAACCTAACCTAACCTAACCTAACCTAACCTAACCTAACCTAACCTAACCTAACCTAACCTAACCTAACCTAACCTAACCTAACCTAACCTAACCTAACCTAACCTAACCTAACCTAACCTAACCTAACCTAACCTAACCTAACCTAACCTAACCTAACCTAACCTAACCTAACCTAACCTAACCTAACCTAACCTAACCTAACCTAACCTAACCTAACCTAACCTAACCTAACCTAACCTAACCTAACCTAACCTAACCTAACCTAACCTAACCTAACCTAACCTAACCTAACCTAACCTAACCTAACCTAACCTAACCTAACCTAACCTAACCTAACCTAACCTAACCTAACCTAACCTAACCTAACCTAACCTAACCTAACCTAACCTAACCTAACCGTCGATTTTCGTTTGCAAAAATATCCTCTGACCGTGGTGTGTGATACCTTTCCGGACGCGCAGCCGCGAGCCCTCACCAGACCTGCAACATAAAAAAGACACATTAGTATTAAAAGTTTTGGACATAGCAAAAACAAAAATTTTTTCGAAAAACTTCAATAACTTTTTCAAATTTTTACAGCTTGAAATTTTTATTCGTGCTCTGACATCGGGTGGAGTGCCCGCATCTCGCCCCACACTCCAAACAGCGAAATTCGCCAAAAATTTTAGACACGTTCATCCATAGTAGTAAAAAGTTGATATACCGGAGATATTTCCCCATACATTGTCGATTTTCGTTTGCAAAAATATCCTCTGACCGTGGTGTGTGATACCTTTCCGGACGCGCAGCCGCGAGCCCTCACCAGACCTGCAACATAAAAAAGACACATTAGTATTAAAAGTTTTGGACATAGCAAAAACAAAAATTTTTTCGAAAAACTTCAATAACTTTTTCAAATTTTTACAGCTTGAAATTTTTATTCGTGCTCTGACATCGGGTGGAGTGCCCGCATCTCGCCCCACACTCCAAACAGCGAAATTCGCCAAAAATTTTAGACACGTTCATCCATAGTAGTAAAAAGTTGATATACCGGAGATATTTCCCCATACATTGTCGATTTTCGTTTGCAAAAATATCCTCTGACCGTGGTGTGTGATACCTTTCCGGACGCGCAGCCGCGAGCCCTCACCAGACCTGCAACATAAAAAAGACACATTAGTATTAAAAGTTTTGGACATAGCAAAAACAAAAATTTTTTCGAAAAACTTCAATAACTTTTTCAAATTTTTACAGCTTGAAATTTTTATTCGTGCTCTGACATCGGGTGGAGTGCCCGCATCTCGCCCCACACTCCAAACAGCGAAATTCGCCAAAAATTTTAGACACGTTCATCCATAGTAGTAAAAAGTTGATATACCGGAGATATTTCCCCATACATTGTCGATTTTCGTTTGCAAAAATATCCTCTGACCGTGGTGTGTGATACCTTTCCGGACGCGCAGCCGCGAGCCCTCACCAGACCTGCAACATAAAAAAGACACATTAGTATTAAAAGTTTTGGACATAGCAAAAACAAAAATTTTTTCGAAAAACTTCAATAACTTTTTCAAATTTTTACAGCTTGAAATTTTTATTCGTGCTCTGACATCGGGTGGAGTGCCCGCATCTCGCCCCACACTCCAAACAGCGAAATTCGCCAAAAATTTACAAAAATTTTTTCGAAAAACTTCAATAACTTTTTCAAATTTTTACAGCTTGAAATTTTTATTCGTGCTCTGACATCGGGTGGAGTGCCCGCATCTCGCCCCACACTCCAAACAGCGAAATTCGCCAAAAATTTAGCCCGCCCACCCACCCAGTGACGTTAACTCTATATAGGAGGACTTCACTGGGAAGGACAAAATATTGAAAATTTTTCTTTTGATATTTACACACTACGAACTAAATTGCTACACATTTATTTTTAGTAAGCTACTATATTTGACCGAAAACCAGCCCCTTACACTGGTTTTTGAAAAATTTTTAATTTATTTGACTTAAACATATATTTATTTAATTTGACAAAGTATCGTAGTAAATATGCTTAGGACTCCAACAAAGCCTGCTCAAGATACGGAGAAAGACTCCGCAGAGACCTTAGGGGGAACTGACTCTCTAACAACAATGACCTCCTCGGCTCCCGCCACCAACGTCAGAAGGAGCGTGGGCGAGTGGGAGTCTGGGAAACCGGATACCCAGCAAAACCCCACTCCCTCAAACAAGACTTTCTCGTTGGTGGTGGAATCCGAGAACCAAGGCTCTCGATTCAGCCTGACACCCTCCCCAACGAAACCCGTAAAGGTGGGTGGGCCCCCAAAACCGAAACCGAAGACGGTGCGAAAGCTGTTACCGGAAGTCAACGTTAGCCCACCCAGTCTAAAGGCTCTAAAAGGACCTAACCTCGTGGCTGAAGCTAAGGCCTGTCTGGTGAAGGGGAAGCTCCACCTCAACAACTCTGGCAATATAAGTAAAGTTATAAAGAGCGGAGTTGTGGAAGTGATAGAGCACCTTTACCAACTTGTCAAAGAGGCCTGCTCAATCAAGAATGAAAGGAGTAAAAGTCAGCCCGAAGCAGAGAGGAAAGAGGAAGCATTAACAGGAACAAAGGAGTCATTGGAGAAGTTACTTGAAAAACAAACGGAACTGATAAAAGAAAATAACGAAAAAATGGAGATCCTGAGGGAATGTTTGGAGAGAAAGACCTATGCAAGTGTGGCGGCGGCAACCACCAGGGCGCAGCATCCGGTACATACCGCACTGCACTCGGTGGTTGTCACCGCCAAGAAGGAAACAGAAACCGGAGAGGAAGTCTTGGAAAGAATAAGAAGAACAGTTAATGCAAGGGAAGGGGGGATAAATGTAGAGAAAATAAGGAAAGCCAAGGATAGAAAGGTCATAGTAGGGTGTAGAACGGAAGAAGATAGAAGGAAAATAAAGGAAAAACTCTTGAAGACCCAAGAACTAAATGTAGAGGATATTAAAAATAAAGATCCTTTGGTGATTCTCAGGGACGTTCTCCAGCATAATACTGATGAAGACGTACTTAAAGCCCTGAGAACCCAAAACAAGGCAATGTTCAAGGACCTAGAAACGGAAGATGATAGAGCCGTCATAGCTTTTAAGAAACGCACCCGGAATCCGCTAACTAGCCATGTTGTGTTGAGGGTCTCCCCAAAGTTGTGGCAACGCATGGTCCAAGCCGAGGCGGTGCATGTTGATCTGCAGCGGTTACGAGTCGCTGATCACTCGCCGCTCGTTCAATGTTCGCTCTGCCTCGGCTACGGACACGGCCGGCGCTTCTGCAAGGAAACGCTGGCAAAATGCAGCCACTGCGGAGGCCCTCACGTGAAGGCGGATTGTGCAGACTGGCTTGCGGCAGTACCCCCATCATGCTGCAACTGCTTGCATGCCAAGCTGGACAAGGTGGACCACAACGCGTTTAGCATGGAGTGCACGATACGACGAAGGTGGGACGCATTAGCAAGATCTGCAGTGGCGTATTGCTAAGGTGGTCCCAGGCCAAAATTCTGCTTCAGAAAAAGCAGGACCATACCTACTAGCCCAAGCAAATCTACGTCGAATGGCAATAGCTACCGATGACCTAATGCGTGAGGCATCTAATAGAGGTATGGCCTTTGCCCTGCTCCAGGAGCCATATGTTGGTGGGATGGGTCGAATGAGAGATTACGGGGGTGCGAGAGTCTTCCAATGCGCAAAATCTGAAGACAAGCCAGTGAAGGCAGCAATCGTTGTATTCGACAGCGAACTGGATGTCATTCAGTGTCCTGAATTTACCACGCCTAACATCACGGTGGTAAAGGTCAGGACAACCGCGTGGGAGATTCTCGTTGTCTCTTTTTATTTCGAACCATACCCGGAACCAATCGACCCTTATCTGGAGCAGCTGAGCAGGATCCACCAACACTTTGGCCGAAATATAATTATGGGAGGAGACACCAACGCCAAAAGCAGCTGGTGGGGTAGCCCCACAGTGAACCAAAGGGGAGAAGATGTAGCAGGAATTTTGGAGGACATGGACATGCAGGTACTCAACGATGGCGCAATCCCGACCTACTTCATCGTCAAGAATGGAAAGGTGAGTAGTAGTTTTGTGGACGTGACCGCCTGCTCAACGGGACTACTTAGCCTCGTTGAAGACTGGAAAATTGACGAAGGTATGACGAGCTCGGACCATAACACCATTTTATTTAAAATTCGTTTAGATAGGGCAAAAGGCGTAAATATAAATAGAACCACTAGGATATTTAACACTAAAAAAGCAAACTGGGTCCAGTTTCATATGAAAATGGCCCAGTTGCTAGAAGAAAACAAAATTAATAGTACAAATTTGGAAAAGATAGAAAATATAACAAACCTGGAAAAAATTACAAAAAATTATTTGGACATTATAATAGAAGCAAGTAATATGAGCATACCAAAATTAAAATCAAAAAATGGTGTTAACTTACCATGGTGGTCCGAGGAGCTCGCCAGCCTGAAGAAGGAAGTCGCCACGAGGAAGCGGAGAGTCCGTTGTGCAGCGCCGGTTCGCAGGGAGAAGGTTGTCGTTGAGTATCTGAAAGCAAAAGAAAATTATGAGAATGAGGCGAAGAAGGCAAAAATAATGAGCTGGAAAGAGTTTTGTGGAAAACAAGAAAGAGAAACAATGTGGGAAGGAATTTATAGGGTCATTGGCAGAACTACAAAAAGGCACGAAGACCTGCCGCTGGTTGTTGGCGGTAAGGTGCTCAGCCCGTTAGAATCTGCAAAGGTACTAGCAGAAACCTTTTATCCTGAGGATAAGAAGGAAGAGGACATCGCTGTACATGAGTCAATTAGAGCAGAAGCCAAACAAGTAAACGAGAAGGACCATAATGAACCATATGATCCACCATTTACCTCTGAAGAACTCATGTCAGCGGTAGAATCCTTCAATCCAAAAAAGGCCCCAGGTTCCGATGGCCTAACTGCAGAAATGTGCAAGCGAGCAATAAACCATGAACCCAGAACTTTCCTATCACTGGCAAACAAGTGCTTGGAACTGGGTCACTTTCCGAACCCGTGGAAGGAGGCGACAGTTGTGATACTGCGAAAACCGGCTAAGGAAAGTTACACAGAACCAAAATCCTACAGACCGATTGGCCTGCTGCCAGTGATGGGAAAGATTTTGGAGAAAATGATAATTGCACGCATAAAATGGCACCTTGTTCCTCGCATGAGCTCTCGCCAATATGGCTTCATGCCACAAAGGAGCACTGAAGATTCCCTCTATGACCTGATCCATCAAATACGCGAAAAACTAAATCAGAAAAAGTTAATAACGCTAGTATCACTGGACATAGAGGGAGCCTTTGATAGCGCCTGGTGGCCGGCCATAAGGCTGAGACTGGCAGAGGAGGGGTGCCCACTAAACATAAGAAGGGTCATCGACAGCTACTTGACGAACCGAAGGGTAAAGGTAAGATATGCGGGCGAGGAGGTGATGAAAGAGACTTCAAAAGGTTGCGTGCAAGGCTCGATCGGCGGTCCAATCCTCTGGAATCTCCTCCTCGACCCCTTACTGCAAGGCCTCCAAAGACGCGGAAACTACGCTCAGGCATTTGCCGATGACGTGGTGCTGGTCGTCGATGGAAACACTGGGTTGGAGGTGCAGACATGTGCAAATGACGCCCTCGCCTATGTCCGGGAGTGGGGAATCAGAAATAAGTTAAAGTTCGCACCGCACAAAACCAATGCCATGGTCCTGACGCGGAAACTTAAATTTGATACCCCACACTTGTGCATGGGCGGAGTCGACATTGCAATGTCAAGCGAGATAAAACTTTTGGGGCTCTGGATAGATAACAAGCTGACGTTCAACACCCACGCCAGCTATGTATGCAGAAAGGCTTTGAACTTGTACAAACAGCTATCCAGAGCCGCAAAAGTTAGCTGGGGCCTCCACCCAGAAGTGATTCGGACCATCTATATGGCGGTGGTGGAACCAGTCATTTTATATGCGGCGAGCGCCTGGGCTCCGGCGACCAAAAAGTGGTGCATTCAGAAGCAGCTGAACGCGGTTCAGAGAGGCTTTGCGCAGAAACTGTGCAAGGCTTATCGCACGGTCTCTCTCAATTCAGCGCTGGTGCTGACCGGGCTACTACCCCTTGACCTCCGAATTCAAGAAGCAGCCGCCCTTTACGAGGCAAAGAGGGGAATACCACAACCAGCACTGGCGGACAGAGAAATCGAGCGAAAAACCGCGTTCGCCGAAACACCGCATCCGTCACAGCAAATGAGCCTTCAATTCATGTGCTTGGCAAACGAGAGAGACGTGGCTGACAACAGTACACAAGCGGTTCGAATATTTACGGACGGTAGTAAAATCGAGGGTATGGTTGGGGCGTCGCTGTCCTTTTGGAACAGTGATGCTGAAACCAAAAGCCTTCGATTGAAACTACCGTCGTACTGCACTGTATACCAAGCGGAATTGTTGGCCATTTGCAGAGCGACGAGTGAAATTCTGAAGAGACCGGAACAAACTTTTGGAATCTACAGTGATTCAAGGTCGTCACTGGAGACAATAGTGAAAAACTGCTCTCTTCATCCCCTCGCAGTCCAAACCCGTCGCAACTTGAAAGATTGTGAAATGCAAAAGAAGAATATTCAGTTCTTTTGGATTAAGGCACACGCTGGACTCGAGGGAAATGAAAGAGCAGATCAGCTAGCAAAAGACGCAGCCTTGAAACTTAAAACAAGGTCAAACTACGATCTGTGCCCGGTTTCATTCGTCAAGCGACAAATTCGTTTGTATACGCTCGACGAATGGAACCAGAGATACAAGACAGAAGAAAACGCCGGGGTCACCAAAATGTTCCTGCCAGATGCGATACAAGCCCACAAAATAATTAAAGCGATGAAGACCCATAGACTACTCACACAGATCATGACGGGGCACGGTGGTTTCTCTGAGTACTTGCATCGTTTCAAGTGCAAGGAGAGCCCATCGTGCATCTGTGAACCCGACAAAAACGAAAGTGTGGTCCACATATTGACAGAATGTCCTGCATATGGTTTGGAGAGGTTGACGATAGAACATGAAATAGGACAGAAGATAACAGTTGAAAATATAAATATGATTATGACAGATAGTAACACACGTAATTTATTTTTAGAATACTGCATAAAAATAACAGAAAAAGTTATAAAAAGAAACAAATAGATACATAAAATATCGTTGAATAATATAAAACCTTTATATTATATCAACGCATAAATTGGATTACAGATATGAAAGAAGAAATAAAATTTCAAAAACAAGTCGTTACAAAACACAACCTATATTAAACCTTATGAATTTGAAAATAAAACTTGTTCTAATAACTTACATAAAAACTCTTAAATTGTAACTTTCCTACTATAAATACATAAAAATATAACATAACCGATAAAAACAGTAAATACTTAAAAAAGATCCTCGCTTATGGCTGGGGAATGACGAATTTAAAAAAAAAATAAAAAAAAAAAAAAAAAAAAAAAAACCTAACCTAACCTAACCTAACCTAACCTAACCTAACCTAACCTAACCTAACCTAACCTAACCTAACCTAACCTAACCTAACCTAACCTAACCTAACCTAACCTAACCTAACCAATAGCATATAAAAGGAAAGCGCGAAACCCGCACACCACACACATTGTTTTGAGGGTCTCCCCGCAGATATGGCAGCGTATGACGGACGCCGGGTCCGTGCACATCGATCTCCAGCGTGTTCGAGTGGAGGATCAATCGCCGCTCGTGCAGTGCTCCATGTGCTTGGGATACGGACACGGGCGACGCTTCTGCACGGACACGCTGGAAAAGTGCAGCCACTGTGGGGGCCCCCACATGAAGGCGACATGCCCAGACTGGCAGGCGGGTCTCACACCATCGTGTTGCAACTGTGTCCACGCCAAGCTTGATAAAACGGACCATAACGCCTTCAGCAATGAGTGTGCAATAAGACGAAAATGGGAAGCATTGGCGAGGGCATCAGTTGCTTATTGCTAAGGTGGTCCCAGTGGTAAACTCGACTCCGGCAAGAACGACCCCATACATTGCAGCCCAAGCCAACTTACAACGCAAACAGCTGGCAACCAACGAATTATTGTTGGAGGCCACTGAGAAGAAGATTGCGTTTGCACTGCTCCAGGAGCCGTATGTTGGAGGAGTGGGAAGAATGAGAGACTACAGCGGAGTTAGGATTTTCCAGTGTACTGAGCAGAGTAGCGGAACCACGAAAGCTGCCATCGCAGTTTTCGACAGTAACATGGATGTTATCCAATACCCGGAATATACTACGAACAACATCGTAGTGATCAAACTGAAGACAACTGCATGGGAGATTGCTGTAGTCTCCTTCTACTTTGAACCTGATCCAACACCCATACAGCCATACCTGGAGCAGTTAAAGCAAATAGAACAAAAATTTGGTCGTAAAATAATAATGGGCGGTGATACCAACGCAAAAAGTACATGGTGGGGAAGTTCTCGAGTGGACGATCGAGGCGAAGAAATGGCCGGCGCGCTTGAAGATATGGGCCTGCAGGTACTCAACGAAGGCAACACTCCGACCTTCGATACAGTAAGGGGAAATAAGACCTACTCCAGCTTTGTTGACGTCACGGCGTGCACATCGGATCTACTCGACTTAATTGAAGACTGGAGAGTTGAAGACAGTATGACGAGCTCAGACCATAATGCGCTATTATTTAAAATCAGACTAACTAAAGCGAAAGGTACAAATATAAACCGTACGACAAGAAAATATAACAGTAAAAAAGCAGACTGGGTACACTTTCATGAGAAAATGGCCCAGTTGCTGGTAGAAAATAAAATAAATGAAACAGAAATAATCAAAATTAATAATAAAATACATTTAGAACAAACAATAGAAAACTACATAAACATAATTATTCAGGCATGTAACAGCAATATACCGGTTAAGAAAAATAATAGCGTACTTAACTTACCGTGGTGGACAGAAGAGCTCGCCAAACTGAAACGTGAAGTACTCACCAAAAGACGAAGGATCCGATGGGCAGCGCCAGTCCGTAGAGATAAAGTCATCCAGGAGTACCTGCGGGCAAAAGAAACATACGAATTAGAAGCAAAACAAAGTCAAATAAACAGTTGGAAAGAATTTTGCGGGAAACAAAATAAGGAAGGGTTATGGGAAGGGATTTATCGGGTGATAAGAAGGACAGAAAGGAGGAAAGAAGACCTACCCCTTATTAAGAACGGGAAGACACTGGACCAAAAGGGATCAGCTAAACTATTGGTTGAGACATTCTATCCTAACGATAACGGTGATGAGGATAACGAGGAGCACAAACGGATCAGGGCTGAAGCTGAGAAAGTAAACAAAGTGGGTCATGATGAACACCATGACCCACCGTTTACTCCAGAAGAATTAAAAACTGCTGTAGTCAGCTTCAACCCTAAAAAAGCCCCGGGCTCCGACGGACTTACCGCTGATATCTGTGAGCGCGCCATCAACCACAACCCGGGAATCTACCTATCACTGGCAAACAGATGCCTTGAATTGAGCCACTTTCCAGTCATCTGGAAGGAGGCAACGGTGGTGGCTCTGAGAAAACCAGCGAAAGAAAGGTACACAGAGCCTAAATCATATAGGCCTATTGGTTTGTTGCCAGTGATGGGAAAAATTCTTGAGAAGATGCTGATCAGCAGAGTAAAATGGCATATACTCCCAAAATTAAGTTCTCGCCAATACGGATTCATGCCCCAAAAGAGCACGGAAGACTCCCTCTATGACTTAATTAAACTTATACGCGACAAGCTGAAACAAAAAAAAATCATTACAATGATATCACTAGACATAGAGGGAGCCTTCGACAGTGCATGGTGGCCTGCCATAAGAGTCCGTTTGGCAGAGGAGCAGTGTCCGACTAATCTGAGAAGGCTGATAGATAGTTATTTGCATGACAGAACGGTGAAGCTGCGGTACGCTGGTGAAGAAACATCCAGAGCAACAAATAAAGGCTGCGTCCAGGGTTCAATTGGGGGTCCA
This sequence comes from Agriopis leucophaearia, assembly GCA_949125355.1. Classification (NCBI taxonomy): domain Eukaryota; kingdom Metazoa; phylum Arthropoda; class Insecta; order Lepidoptera; family Geometridae; genus Agriopis; species Agriopis leucophaearia. The sequence goes on along the minus strand of OX421290.1, from coordinate 8,378,253 downwards.
ATTCTCTGGAACTTGTTGCTGGATCCTTTGCTTAAAGGACTAGAACAAAGAGGTGACTACTGCCAGGCGTTTGCGGATGACGTGGTTCTGCTGTTCGATGGAGACACAGCGTTGGATGTTCAAACTCGTGCAAATGCCGCTCTCGACTATGTTCGGGAGTGGGGTGTCATGAACAAATTAAAGTTTGCTCCGCACAAAACGAACGCGATGTTGTTGACACAAAAGTTGAAATATGATACCCCACACCTGAGCATGGGCGGGGTCGGCATTGGCATGACTGACGAAATTAAAATCCTGGGGCTGACCATAGACCGAAAACTTACATTCAATAGCCATGTAGGTAACGTCTGTAGGAAAGCCCTGGGCTTTTACAAACAACTAGCCAGAACAGCACGAATAAGCTGGGGTCTTCATCCGGGGGTAATCCGTGTCATCTATACCGCCGTGGTGGAACCAGTAATTATGTATGCCGCAAGTGTTTGGGCGCCGGCAACTAAAAAACTTTGTGTACAAAAACAGCTGAATGTGGTACAGCGGGGCTTCGCCCAAAAACTATGTAGAGCGTACCGCACCACCTCACTGAACTCGGCACTGGTACTGGCTGGGATACTTCCCCTCGACCTCAGAATACAGGAAGCAGCCGCACTGTACGAGGCCAAGAGGGGAGTTCCCCAGCCAACACTAGGAGACAGGGAGGTGGAAAGCATGGAACTGTACGCAAACTCACCCCATCCAGCGGAGCATATGAGCCTGGAGATCATAAGCCTGGTGGACCAAGAACAAGTAGACATACATAACAACCAAGATGTCAGAATATACACAGACGGCAGTAAAATCGACGGTAAAGTTGGAGCCGCACTGTCTCTGTGGAACAGTGTGGCTGAGACTAAAAACCGGAAATTGAAACTGCCGTCTTACTGTACTGTCTACCAGGCCGAACTTCTGGCCATATGCGAAGCTACAAGGGAGATACTGAAAAGCCCTAAGGACACTTTCGGCATATATAGTGACTCACGGTCCTCACTGGAGACAGTTACAAACCAGCGGGCGATGCATCCTCTGGCAGTGGAAACACGGAAAAACTTGTACGCCTCAAAACAGCAGAGAAAACTTGTATCCTTGTTTTGGATCAAGGCCCACGCTGGATTGGAAGGCAATGAGCGAGCTGATCAGTTGGCAAAGGACGCAGCACAAAAATTAAATAATAAACCAGGCTATGACAAATGCCCGGTTTCATTTGTCAAGCGACAGATCCGTATGGATTCGCTTGACAAATGGAATCTGAGGTACAAGTCTGGAGAAACTGCAGGAACTACAAAGCTCTTTTTCCCGGATGTGGTACAGGCGTATCGGATTGTTCGAAAAATCCAACCCACGGGAGTTTTGACGCAAATTATGACTGGGCACGGTGGGTTTTCTGCATACTTACACCGTTTCAAATGCAAAGATAGCTCATCTTGCCCGTGTGAACCCAGCAAAGACGAGACAGTCGAACACGTCCTACTAGAGTGTCCAATTTACGGTCGAGAAAGATACGAGGTAGAGCAAAAAATAGGAGAGCAAATAAAACGAGAAACTGTAAACAAATTAATAGTAGATAAGATAAATAGAGATAATTTTATTGACTATTGTATACAGATAGGAAGTAAAGTTATAGCTAGAAATAAAACAGATAGATAAGTTATGATGTTACATATATTATGATAATATATATAAACAGCATTATATAAAATATAGATGTATAAACAAGTGTAAACTAGAAATAAACATAGCAATAAGAAACTGTAATTAAAATATCACGTGCTGATATAAGTACGTGAATTATATAATAAATAAAGATAAAAGAAAAACTACGTAAATAATGGCCCTGAACCAAATCGGGGGACTTAGCTCGCGGGCCGGACCACAATGCGTCCGGACAGGAAAAAAAAAAAAAAAAAAACCTAACCTAACCTAACCTAACCTAACCTAACCTAACCTAACCTAACCTAACCTAACCCGTCGATTTTCGTTTGCAAAAATATCCTCTGACCGTGGTGTGTGATACCTTTCCGGACGCGCAGCCGCGAGCCCTCACCAGACCTGCAACATAAAAAAGACACATTAGTATTAAAAGTTTTGGACATAGCAAAAACAAAAATTTTTACAAAAAACTTCAATAACTTTTCCAAATTTTTTCATCTTGAAAATTTTATTCGTGTTCTGACATCGGGTGGAGTGCCCGCATCTCGCCCCACACTCCAAACAGCGAAATTCGCCCACCCACCCAGTGACGTTAACTCTGTATAGGAGGACATCACTGGGAAGGACAAAATATTTCAGTTTCGCTTTCTTGTTCTTTTCTGAGTGCAGTAGATTTATTTATTCTTTGACTTACGTTTTGTATTTTATTTTATAATTAATATGTTTAGAACGCCTGCCAAACCGGAAGAGTGCGTAGAGAAGACGACGGCTGGAACCGTCACGAGGCACGCAGGCCCTCCAAGTCAGGGTGTCCGCAAAAGCATTGGGGAGTGGGAGTCCGGAAAACCGGACCAGACTAGCTCTTCACCCCCCCAAAAACCCTCGCTGGGGGAGAACCCAAAGCCAAAACCGGCAGTCGTGAGAAAACTGTCGGTAGAAGCCGCTGGAAGTCCACCTAGACCAACGAGTGGCAAAACATTTGGCAAAATTGCGGAAGCCAGGGCATGCGTGGTTCGTGCAAAGCTGCACCTGAAAAACTCAAGGGTGAAGGCGGAAATAAAAGCAGGAGTGGTCGAAGAAGTGGACCGTCTCTTCCAAATCGTCAAAGAGACCAGCTCGGCAAAAAATATAGCAGAGCAACCTGAGAGACAAGTGGAGGAAAGAGAAGCAGAGGATTCTTACAGCTCAAGCTCCAAGCCCTCTCGGGGTTTGGAGCGTGAGCTGGAGGAATTGATAGGAACCCACATGCAGCTTATCAGGGAGAACGGTGTTAAAATGGCGTTGCTACAAGTGGCGCTAGATAAAAGCTCCGGCGAAGTCCAGGGCACCGAATGTATTGACAGGCTTGTTACTGAAGTCCGGGAGCTGCGTCAAACAACGGAGGAAACTGGAAAGAAAGTTTCATCCTTGCCATCCTATGCGGAGGTTTTGTCTCGACCCGCCATTACAGCCACGCCAACAAAACTTCCACAGCACTCCATCATAGTATCCTCAGATATCGAGAAGGATACGAGTGAGGAAGTGCTGGGAAAAGTGAGAGAAGCACTCGAGGCAAAAATCAGTGGACTGCAGATCACGAGAGTCCAAAAGGTGAAGCATCAAAAAGTGGTCCTGAGCTGCGCCACTATGGACGAACTGAAGAAGGTGAGAGAGAAGATTACAGCCAAAAATAAAAACCTGAGCGTGGAACAGGCCAAGAATAAGGACCCGCTGCTAATAATAAAAAACCTACTTACTTTCAACAAAGATGAAGAAGTAGTGGCGTCACTCAGAACCCAAAATGCCAGCCTTTTGGGGGATCTGGCAGATGAAGAGTTCAGAGCTGTGGTACGGTACCGGCGACGTGCAAGGAACCCCCACGAGAACCATGTCATCTTACAGGTTTCACCAAAGGTCTGGCAAAGATTGACTTCAGCAAAGAGGGTGCATATTGACCTGCAGTATGCGGTGGTCCAAGACCAGAGTCCACTCGTCCAGTGTACGCGATGCCTAGGGTACGGGCACGGGCGCAGGCTGTGCACAGAGTCAGTCGACCTGTGCAGCTACTGTGCTGGCCCGCACCTCCGGGCAGATTGCCCAACATACCGGGCGGGTGAGACTCCGACCTGCCGCAACTGCAGGTTGGCAAAGTGCCACGATACAGAGCACAACGCGTTTGATGGGGAGTGCCCTATACGTAAAAGGTGGGACGCTATAGCGCGGTCGAGCGTAGCATACTGCTAACGAAAAGGGCACCTCAAACACCATAGATATAAGAACGGGCTCGGGACAAAATATGACAAGATACAAAGTCATCCAAGCAAACCTCCAACGGAAAGAGCTTGCCACACAGGAACTCTTCATCGAAGCCCGATCAAGAGGAATCAATTTCGCTTTGGTACAGGAACCATATGTCGGGGCCAGGGGAGAGCTCAAACGGTACACAGGCACTCGAATCGTCCAGTGTGAACGAAACAGGACGAAACCTATAAAGGCAGCCGTCATTGTTTTCGATGACGATATCGAGATCCTGAATGACCAAACCACAATAACCGAGAACATAGTCTGGACACGTCTGAAAACCGACAGATGGACGATCGGTGTGGTTTCGGTCTATTTTGAGGACAGTCTACCGATTGAGCCCTACTTGGAAAGACTAAAGGATCTCCTGGACCGAGAGCGAATTGACAAGATCTTGATCGGTGGAGATATAAACGCGTGGAGTACATGGTGGGGGAGTGTGGCGGAAGATGAAAGAGGAGGCCTCTGTAGAGGCTTTTTTGACGAAACGGACATGCACGTCCTGAACTGTGGGACAGATCCTACTTTCGATACAGTCCGAGGTGGCCGCCTTTTTACTAGTAACGTTGATGTAACGGTGTGTACATCACGTCTACTGCGGCACGTCAGGGACTGGAAAGTAGATAAGACGGTCACCAGTTCGGACCATAACGCCATCACGTTCGACATTCGTCTAGAAGGGCCTTTAGAGAGGAAAAAACCGCAGTCTACTCGTGTCTACAACACCAGGAAGGCTGACTGGAGTCGGTTCACTGAGGAAGTAAAAATATTATTAGAACAAAATCTTATTACATTAGATAGTATTGAAAAACTAGAAAATAAGGAACAAATAGAGACAATAGTTAATAAATATATAAATTGCATTACAATAGCTTGCCAAAATTCGATACCTGAAATAAAAAATATAAATAACAAAAAATACTTACCTTGGTGGACCGACGAACTGGATCGCCTGAAGAGGGTGACGAACACGATGAGACGCAGGATCCGCTGCGCAGCACCTCGAAGACGGGAACACGTAGTGGGGGAGTACCTGAAAGCAAAAAAAGATTATGAATTAGCAGCGAGTAGGGCACAGACCGAAAGCTGGAAGAGATTCTGTTCTAAGCAGGATAAGGAAAGCCTTTGGGACGGGGTATACAGGGTGATTAGAAGCAAGACGGGAAGGCACGAAGACCAACTATTGGAAGGGGACGGAGCCGTTTTGAGTCCTGAACAGTCAGTTGAGTTGCTTACAAAAACGTTCTTCCCAGAAGATGATAGCGGAGTGGATAATGATATTCACAAAACTATTCGACAAAAAGCTGCAACAATCAGCAACTCAACAATTGATGATACAGATGACCCACCTTTTACGGTAGCGGAACTGAAAAGGACTCTAAATAGCTTCAACCCTAAAAAAGCTCCGGGAATGGATGGATTCACCGCGGACATTTGTTTTAGAGCAGTGTTTGCGGCGAAAGAAGAATTCCTGGGTATTCTAAACAAATGTTTGTCACTGTCTTGTTTCCCTTCACCCTGGAAGGAAGCGGCCGTAGTGGTGATTCGAAAGCCTGGAAAGAGCGACTATTCCAAAGCGAAGTCTTACCGACCAATCGGGCTGTTGTCCGTACTGGGAAAGGTCTTTGAGAAACTCATGGTCAGGAGAATCCGGTGGCACCTACTCCCAAAGACGAACCCGAAACAGTACGGATTCGTCCCACAAAAAAGTACGGAAGACGCGCTCTATGACCTTATGCAAAGGTTGAAAAGAAATATGCAGAATAAGGAAATGACAGCAATAGTATCGCTCGATATCGAAGGAGCATTCGATTGCGCCTGGTGGCCTGCCATTAAAAACCAGCTCGTCCTAAAAAGGTGTCCTTTAAATCTGCGACGGTTGGTCAATAATTACTTTGAGGGAAGGAGCGTTGAAGTAAGATACGCTGGAAAAACCTACAGGAAGGGGACGAGTAAAGGCTGTGTACAAGGATCCATAGGGGGTCCTACTTTTTGGAATCTGCTTTTGGATCCGCTGCTGGAAGACCTGAGCGCGCGGGGCGTATATGTACAAGCATTTGCAGACGATGTTGTCATGATGTTTTCCGGACAGTCAGGCCCCAAAATACAACAAATAGCCAACCAGACCCTCGCATATGTGTATGAGTGGGGCATCAAAAACAAGCTCAGATTTGCGGCACATAAAACAAATGCAATGTTAGTGACCAAGAAGCTCAAGTTTGATGCTCCAATCATGCACATGGGTGGAGTGGCTATACCGCTTGTAGACGAAATTAGGTTGCTCGGCCTTACAATAGACAAGAAGTTGACCTTTAACAGTCATGTGTCAAAGGTCTGTTGTAAGGCTGCAAACATATACAAGCAACTGGCTAGGACAGCAAAAATAGAATGGGGACTGAACCCGGAAATCATCAGGGCAATATATGTCGCGGTAATCGAACCTATTGTTATGTACGCGTCGAGCGTATGGGCACCAGCAGCGGAAAAAATTATGGTGCAGAAACAGCTTAATACCATCCAGCGTGGTTTCGCTCAGAAAATCTGTAAATCCTACAGAACAGCTCCTCTCAATGCAGCACTCGTACTGGCTGGGCTGCTCCCCTTGGATCTCCGGATCCAGGAGGCAGCGCAGCTGTACGAAGCAAAAAGAGGAAACTCTGAGCTAGAGCATGCTGGATGGCAGCTAGAAAAGCGCGTCTGCTTCTTGGAGTCCCCCCATCCAGCAAAAGAGGAAGACCTGGAATTTGAGTGTCTCAACAATATGCTGCCCGAAACCCTTGAACAACATCGGCTCCCGAAAATTCAAATATTTACGGATGGGAGCAAATTGGAGGGGAAGGTTGGGGCGGCATATTCGTACTGGCAGGATGGCGTGGAAACAAAGGCCAAAAAACTAAAACTCGAGTCGTTCTGCACAGTCTTCCAAGCCGAACTATATGCACTATACCAAGCCACTGAGCTACTGCTAAAAGAGAAGCAAGGTGAGGCGGCTGTGCTGAGCGATTCGAGATCCGCTCTCCAACTGGTGCAAAGCCCAGAGACCTTCCACCCTTTGGCCTTTGCGATAAGACGTAATATAGCGGAACTAAGAGCGAAAGGGTGTGAAGTAAAACTTTACTGGGTGAGAGCACATGTTGGCGTTCCGGGAAATGAAAGGGCGGACGAATTGGCCAAGCAGGCAGCTCTCCATATAAAAACCTCTGCACATTACGATCGATGTCCAATATCATACGCTAAAGGCGAAATTAGAAGGAACACAATAGAGAAATGGAGCCGTAGGTACACAGAAGCAGATACGTCAAAGGTGACAAAGCTCTTTCTGCCAAACGCTTCAGATGCCTACAAAATAATCAAAAAATTTAAACTTACCCCAATTCTAACGCAAGTTATGACAGGACACGGGGGGTTCTCCGCGTACTTGAACAGATTCAAGTGCAAGGACAACCCCTCGTGTATATGTGATGCTAACAAAGACGAAACAATACAACATTTGCTACTGGAGTGCCCTAAATACGATGCTGACAGGTACGACCTGGAGTCTGCAACTGATATTAAGTTGACCGAAGCTTCACTGTGTGAGATGATGGCCGGGAAATACTCCAGGCCGTACCTGTTGACATTCTGCACAAAGGTAGCCACAGATGCTATTAAAAGGAATAAAACACGGTGACACTGAGTGTTATCGTGTTATATTGCAACAAAAACATAAGGAAAATATGTCCAACACATAACTGTTACAGTTATGAGTATGCACATATAAATTATTTGGTATTAAATAAATAGAAATTGTATCGACATAAATTAAGAAATATAAACAACATAAAGTAACTAAAGAAAATAATAAATAACCGTGGAATAGAATGGATAATCTGAACAAATAAAACAATAAATAAAACAGTAAACAATACGTATGAGTGTGATACAAAATATTATATGATAATTGACAAGTATAAATCTCATTATACTAAAATAAAAATTGACGTTAAAAAACAAATAAAATTAGTAATAAACTAATACAAATATTTATATTATTATAGATATATTGTGTTATATTAGATATATTAGATTAGATTTGATATATTAGATATATTATTGTATAGATAATATTATGTTGACTGGTCCAGTTAACATAATATTATATATTAAAATAAAATTAGACGTAAATAAATAGTTTCAACTTATATTCAAAATCAGTAAAATCAATAAAAACCTAAAAAAGGTCCCCGAAATTCTCGGGGGTAAAAAAAAAAAAAAAAAAAACTAACCTAACCTAACCTACAGTGCTCGCGCTGTTTAGGGTATGGACATGGCCGCCGATTCTGTCGCGATGCGGCCGACGTGTGCAGCCACTGCGGGGGCCAACACCTAAAAGCTAAGTGTGCAGAGTGGATGGCAGAGTCGACCCCGAACTGTGTAAATTGTGCAAAGGCAAAAATGCAAAGAGTTGATCACGGCGCCTTCAGCCAGGAATGCCCAGTAAGAAGAAGATGGGAGGCATTGGCCCGATCAACTGTGGCCTATTGCTAAGGTGGTCTCGGGGTTCGAAGTCTTGCAAGCCAATCTCCAAAGGAAAAAACTAGCCACAAGTGAGATCTTCATAGAAGCCACGAACAGAGAAGCAGCTGTCGCATTGCTCCAGGAGCCATATGTAGGCGGGGCGAAGAGTATGAGGAGTTACCGGGGCGTAAGGGTCTTCCAGAGCACTGCCATAGGAGAAGGGACTGTGAAGGCTGCAATAGCGGTCTTCGATCCGAATCTCGTGATCACACAGTACCCGGAACTAACCACGAACAATATTGTTGTGTTAGGAGTCCAAACCAGAACCTGGAAGATCACGCTGGTATCCTACTACTTCGAGCCAGACCAGCCAATAGAGCCAGACCTAGAGCACCTGACGAAGATCAAGAAAGAGCTAGGACCACGGAGAATGGTCATTGGAGGAGACGCCAATGCAAAAAGTAGTTGGTGGGGTAGTGCCAGAATGGACCACAGAGGGGATGAAATGGCATCAACTCTCGACGAACTGGGGTTTCAGGTACTAAACGTAGGAGACATACCAACCTTCGATACCATCAGGGGCGGCCAACGATACCACAGCTACGTCGACGTCACAGCCTGTTCGCTAGACATGCTCGACCTGATAGACGACTGGAGAGTGGAAGTGAACCTCACGAGCTCGGACCACAACGGAATAGCTTTCAAAATTTATTTAGAGAAGTCTGGCCAACCAAAAATAATTAGAACTACAAGAATTTTCAATACAAAAAATGCTAATTGGCAACTTTTTCGTGAGAAAAGGGACCAATTACTCTTAGATAATCAAATAACACCATCTGAAATAGAAAAAATTAATAATAAAGACAATTTGGACATAACAATAAAACAATATACAAACACAATAGTAGAAGCATGCAAACAGACAATACCTGAAAAGAAAAACAATGAAAAATTAAAGATTCCGTGGTGGACAGCCGAGCTCGAGAGGATGAAGAGGGAGGTCACCACCAGAAGACGCAGGATCCGTTGTGCCGCACCGGTCCGCAAGCAGATGGTCATCGAAGAGTACCTGAAACATAAAGCAGAATATGAATTAATGGCTGAAAAAACCCAGGTGGAGAGTTGGAAGAAGTATTGTAGGACGCAAGACAAGGAAGGGATGTGGGATGGGATATACCGAGTGATCGGTAGGATGACGAGAAGGGAGGAGGATCTGCCACTTGAGATGGGTGGAAAAATGCTGGATGCGAAAGGTTCCGTGGAATTACTGGCGAACACCTTCTACCCGGAAGACCTAGCAGAAACCGACAGCATCGAGCAAAGCGAGATCAGAATGAAGGCGGAGAGAGTAAATGGCGAAGAACAAGATGGTCTATGTTACCCACCATTTACGCAAACCGAACTGAGAATCGCGATGCAAGCATTCAATCCCAAAAAGGCACCAGGAGCTGATGGCCTGACTCCGGACATTTGTTGCCAGGCCATCAACAACGACCAAGGCCTCTTTCTTGGGCTGACCAACAAGTGTCTGGAACTCGATTATTTTCCCCAGATATGGAAAGTAGCAACCATTGTCGTACTTCGCAAGCCCGGCAAAGAATCGTACACTACACCAAAGTCTTACAGGCCGATTGGGCTATTGCCTGTATTAGGGAAGGTGTACGAAAAGATGCTGATAACCCGATTGAAGCACCAACTAATCCCGAAGATGAATACTCGCCAGTACGGGTTCATGCCCCAGAAAAGCACCGAAGACTCCCTATATACTCTGATGCAGCACATCCAATCGAAACTTGCAGAGAAAAAGATGGTGACATTGGTATCATTAGATATAGAGGGAGCCTTCGATAGTGCCTGGTGGCCGGCTATAAGAATCCGTCTGGCTGAGGAAGAGAGTCCGCTTAAGTTGAGAAGGGTACTGGACAGCTATCTTAGTGACAGAGAAGTAAATATTAGATATGCTGGCGAAGAATACGGGAGGAAGACGAGTAAGGGATGTGTCCAGGGCTCGATTGGTGGCCCAATATTGTGGAATTTAATCCTCGATCCACTTCTGAAGGAATTAGAGAACAGCGGTCACTATAGCCAGGCCTTTGCCGACGATGTCGTCCTTGTCTTTGAGGGGAAAACTGCCTTAGAAATAGAGAGAGAAGCCGATGCCGCACTCAGACGTGTCCAGGAGTGGGGTGTCAGAAATAAGTTGAAATTCGCGCCACACAAGACTAACGCTATGACAATCACGCGGAAACTAAAATACGACACACCACGCCTGAACATGGCTGGGATCGACATCGGCATGTCAAGGGAAATAAAAATATTGGGCCTGACTATTGACGATAAACTCACATTTAATGCGCACATAAGCAATATTTGCCGTAAAGCCATTACGTTTTATAAAAAATTGTCAAGGGCTGCAAAACTCCAGTGGGGATTGCAGCCTTCAATAGTCAGGACCCTGTACACGGCAGTGGTCGAACCCACCATCCTATACGCAGCCGGCGCATGGGCGCCTGCATCAAATAAACTTACCGCTAGGAAGCAGCTCGATGCGGTGCAGCGCAGCTTTGCCCAGAAGATAATTAAAGGTTACCGCACAGTCTCTCTTAACTCAGCCCTGTTGCTTGCCGGGTTGCTCCCTCTGGACATACGCATCAGGGAAGCAGCTTCGCTGTATTTAGCAAGGAAAGGACACCCCCGGCAGGAAACAGCAGATAGAGAAATAGAGAGACCAGAAGATTTCGCGAATTTGCCACATCCTTCACAATGGGCGGAGCTGCGATACACTTGCGTGGAGGACGGTGCAGCATTGGAACAGATTAACCACGACGGACTCAGTATTTATACGGATGGGAGTAAGTTGGAGGGAAAGGTTGGCGCGGCAGTGTCCATATGGGATAATGGCACGGAAACCGCAACCCGAAAACTAAAACTGGAACAATGCTGCACCGTTTATCAAGCAGAGCTGCTTGCCCTGTTAGAGGCTACCAACATCGTACTCAGCCGGAACTCGCAAACAAGCAACATATATTGCGACTCGAGATCCGCGCTGCAGACAGTAGTCAACAACACTTCCTTCCATCCTTTGGCAGTCAAGGCTAGAGAGAACATGCGCCAAATAACAAAACGTGGTAATACCATCCAACTTTATTGGATCAAGGCGCATGCAGGGATGGAAGGGAACGAAAGGGCAGACGAGCTGGCTAAGTACGCGGCGCTTCGACTCAAGACCAAAGCAAACTACGACAGGTGCCCGGTTTCATTCGTCAAGCGACAAATCCGGTTGAACTCGCTTGACGAATGGAACCGGAGATATGCCGGTGGGGAGACGGCAGCGACGACAAGGACCTTCTTTCCGGATGCAATCAAGGCATATAAAATAACAAAAAAGATGACTTTCGATGGCGTCATTACCCAGTTGTTAACGGGCCACGGTGGGTTCTCCTCGTACTTGCATCGATTCAAGTGCAAGGAGAGTCCTTCGTGTGCGTGCGATCCGGATGTTGAGGAGAGCGCACTTCATGTCATTACGGAGTGTCCTATCTACGCAGCTAAAAGATTCGATACAGAATTCGAAATTGATGTAAATATAACTATAGAAAATCTCTGTAAAATTGTAGGAAATAATATAATTAGAAATAAATTTTTAGATTACTGTAGGTATATAATAAGAAAAGTAAACAATAAAAATAAAAGTAGATAAGCGAATTACAACAATATATATTGATATATATATTGTATGTAATTCTAGATATATATTAAGGTGAAGAAATTATTTTAGATGTAATACCCTGTAAATTAAATAAAACCAATACATTTAGATAGGTACACATAATTATGTAAAGTAAATTGGCATCCCACCAATTAGAATGAATGAGAGAAAGAATGAGGAATGAAAGTACGAGAGGCATAAAAGCGAGAACTGGTGTGAAAGGTTTAAGTACAAAACGGCTCCAATAGACTTGGAGGGTAGATAGAAAAAAAAAAAAAAAAAAAAACCTAACCTAACCGTCGATTTTTGTTTGCAAAAATATCCTCTGACCGTGGTGTGTGATACCTTTCCGGACGCGCAGCCACGAGCCCTCACCAGACCTGCAACATAAAAAGAGACACATTAGTATTAGAAATTTTGGTGATAGAAAAACAAAAATTTTTTTCGAAAAACTTTAATAATTTTTTCCAAATTTTGACATTTTTAAATTTTTATTCGTGTTGTGACATCGGGTGGAGTGCCCGCACCTCGCCCCACACTCCAAACAGCGAAATTCGCGAAAAATTTCGGAGGAGGCTATTCCTTCGTATGCTCAAGTGCTGGCTGGTCCAACTGGCGCAGTAACACCAACAAAGCTTCGCCCGAAGCATTCCGTCATTGTGTCCTCGGAGGACGATTTTGATACAAGTGAAGTGGTCCTAGGGAAAATAAGGGAGGCTCTCGATGCCAAAACTTCTGGATTCCAGCTCACACGGGTCCAGAAGATTAAAAATCAAAAGGTCATTCTGAGTTGTGGCACTAGGGACGAAATTAAAAAGGTCACTGATAAAATCACATCTAAAAATAAGGATCTCAAAATCGAAGAAGCAAAAAATAAAGATCCTTTGATAATTATCAAAAACATTTTAAGTTGCCACAAGGATGAAGAGATACTAGCGTCCCTCAGGTCGCAAAACGCAAGCCTTCTTAGTGACCTGGCAGACAGTGACCTCAGAGCTGCGGTAAAATATAGACGGCGTGCTAGAAACCCGCACGAAAATAGCGTCGTGCTTCAAGTGTCGCCTAAGCTGTGGCAACGGTTAACCCAGGCAAAGCGCGTACACGTCGACTTGCAGTACGCGGTGGTGCAGGATCAATCCCCGCTCGTGCAGTGTACACGATGCCTGGGATATGGGCATGGGCGTAGGCTCTGCACAGAGTCAGCTGACCTGTGCAGCCACTGCGCCGGCCCACATCTCCGGGCAGACTGTCCTACATTCCTGACCGGGGAGACTGCAACTTGCCGCAACTGCAGGACGGCGAAGTACACCGAAGTTAACCACAATGCCTTTGACGGGGAGTGCCCCGTACGCAAACGCTGGGACGCCATTGCAAGATCCAGCGTGGCGTACTGCTGAGACGGGCACCCCTGTTAACATCGGCGGATGGGCGGCACTTGAGTGTACTGATGCACTAGCGCGGACGGAGACTGCTACGAAACAGACGAAGACTAGGTCTGGGGGGCCTTTCCGGCACTCAATATATTTTGGATGCGGGAGTGGCCCATCAAACCCTCACAACATCCAGCAAGATGATGCACGTAAATGCTGGAAATCAAAGTGCTCAAATTATACAGCGGGCGAGGGTGGCCTGGAACTTATAAACAGCTTGAAGCTGACGGAACCTCCATTCTGCGTAATGAAGACCGAGGTAGCATCAGACCACTTTTGTTCGCTGTTAGCACAAATAATAGCATAAAATAAATAGGTGTTATTGGAATAGGACAAAATAACACTGAGTGTTAATAGTCTTATTCCCAAGATTATAAATGCTAAGAAAAGTGTGTGTAACGCCAAACTCCCAAGAGTTAGGAATTTACACACACGCCGCAAATAGGTACAACAAACTCAACTACAGCAAATTGTATCATCTTATAAGTGTCATAAAATAAGTTCGAAATTTTAAAAGTCTTTGCAAGGTCATTCATAGAGGAATTAAAATAATAACTAAATCTTGACTAATTAGAAAAACTTTATATATATATATATATATTATAGTAAAATGACAAAACATACTTGCTATGATGAAATTTTTTATTTTTTATATAAACTACTAAATAAGAATAATACTGTATAGCAGTAATAAATATACTTTAAAATAGCTTAACTATTACATTTACAAAATTGACTTAACTAAAACATACTTACTAAATAATTAAACATATATAAGTACTTTACCTAATGACGATAAAAACAGAAAACAAGAACAAAGATAGAAAATAGTGTTACAAAAATCTTCAATTATGAACATACTAACTAAATACTACGTTGAACAAAAAATTTTTTAAAGAAATTTGTTGATAAAAATCATAACCAATAAAAAACAGTTTAAAGCTACACAAGGATGTAGCAAAATTTTTCAAAATTATGATACTCAACGTAATACCTAAAAAAGGTCCCCGCCCACGGCAGGGGTAAATAAGCGGAGGAGGACGACCAAATAAAAAAAAAAAAAAAAAAAACCTAACCTAACCTAACCTAACCTAACCTTTATTTTTTTTTTTTTTTTTTTTCCCCAGGGAAAATCCTTAGTGGATACCACCGGCTCCCGGGGGGGAGCAGGGTGGTTATGTGGGAATCTCCGCCAGAAGGGCGGCCTACCCACTAAAAACCCTGGGGTGTTTCTGCCTGGCGCCCGAACGCTGGGGCCACGGGTACGCTTTCGCACTCGTCCGCGGCCCCGGCGGCGCTGGTCCCCTGGGACCCTTCCCTTTCAGAGGTGGAGCTGCTACCCTCCACCTCTCTTTCCTTGAGGGGCGCGCGGAAACACCGCGCGCGCCACCTCAGGGGCTACGCTTGTCAGGCGGCGGACCCCCCCGAGTCCGCCGCCCAAGGCCCCTGTTATGGGGGTCGGAGGAGGGCGTGGAATATCCTCCTCCGACGCCCAACTCTCCGGCGGCGCATGGGGAGCTCCGTGAGGATCTCCCTCTCACGCTCCGCCGTTTCCTTCTGGAACATGACATGTTCGCAGAAGGAAACTGCCGCCTCCCACGATCTCTCGTCACCGAGCATTGAAGCTATCAATGCTGGCAGCGAGAGATCGTTCCCCACCGCTGCGACGAGATCACTGCGCTCACTTGCCCATGCAGGGCACTCCTCCAACGTGTGCTGCGCCGTGTCCTCGTCGCAGCTGCAGTGGTGGCACACGGTCGTCGGTTCCCTTCCAGCTATACGGCACAGGTACTTGCCGAAGCATCCATGCCCGGAAAGCACCTGCACAAGCCGGAAGGTAAGCGACCCGTGCGCCCTGTCCAACCAGTCCTCGAGGACGGGCCGGACAGCCTCGACGGTCCAGCTACCGGCCCTAGGTTGGGCCAGCCGCTCCCTCCACTCCACCAACATGGACCGACGAACGTGGAACCTCCACACTTCGACCTCCCTCGGTGCCGGACGTTGTCCACGGCGGCAGAGCTCAGTACGCCATGCGTACATGCCCGCATGGAGCTCTGCCTCCAAGTCCCAGGGAGGCGACCCGGCCAAAAGGCACGCCGCCTCACAGGAGATGGTGCGGTATCCCCGTACCACCCCGATGGCCATCGCCCGCTGCGGTCGTCTTAAAAGGGCAACCGATTGGCCATCTAGGGCATCAGCCCATAGGGGCGCTCCGTACAGCGCCATGGACCGCACCACTCCCAGATATAGGCGGCGACTGCCAGCCCTCGGCCCCCCAAGATTGGGCAGCAGGCGCTTGAGGGCACCAGCCGTACCCATCAGCCGGGGCACCAACCGTGCGAAGTGCTCGCGGAAGTTCCACCTTCCATCGAGGTGGAGTCCAAGATATTTCATCGTGGGCTCCACCTCGATGCTCACACCCCTAATAGAGATGTGGGAACCCGTCGGGGGCGCCCGTCGGGGGCCGTGGAAAACCAAGGCCTCCGACTTGTTGAGCGCCACCCGAAGTCCCAACATCTCTATCCTCCCCACCACCTCCTCCACCGTTGCTGTGGCAAGACGGGCAGCCTCCTCGTAGGTCTCGCCCCGGGCAGTCACAAGCGTGTCATCTGCATAGCATGTCACGCTGGCGCCCGGATTGAGAGCTCCCCTTAACACCCAGTCGTAGCCGATGTCCCACAGGACCGGCCCAAGAGCCGAACCCTGTGGCACACCGCACGACATCTCCTTCCGCAGTAGTCGTCCTTCTCTCCCCGCATACGAGACGAATCTCTCGGAGAGGTAGGCGCCGACGATTCGGCTGAGATAGGGGGGCACTTCATGGTACTTCAGTGCCTCCCCTATACAGGCCCACGGCAGCGTGTTGAAGGCATTAGCGATGTCCAGAGACACCGCCACCATCACACCACCACGAGCCACCGCCTCGTCCGAGAGGGCCTTGACACGTTTGACCGCGTCAATCGTGGACCGGCCCACCCGGAAGCCGAATTGTTGGTCCGACAAATTCGGACCTACCCTATCAAGGTGCCGGACGAGACGACCAACTATCACGCGCTCGAACAGCTTGTCCGCCTCGTCCAGCAACACGATTGGGCGGTACGCGGAAGGAGAGTCTGCTGGGCGCCCGTCCTTCCTCAAAAGGACTAATCTGCCCGTCTTCCACAGGCTCGGGAACCGACCCGTCTCCAAACAGGCATCCAGCAGCCGTCGGAATCGGTCCCCGAGTACCTCCAATGCCAGCACCCAGGCTCGTCCGGGAATGCCGTCTGGCCCCGGGGCCTTGTTCTTGCCTTTGAGCCTGAGAACGGCCGCCCAAAGCTCCCCCTCGGAGACTGGCGGCACTTCCTCGGACTCGATCTGGGTATGGGTCTCTTCCAGATGAGGCGCCATTGCCGGAGGCTGAAAGGCCGCGCCGTTCGGAAACAGGGCGGCCACAACATTCTCCAGCAACCGCGGCTCGAGTGTCTCAGTCAAGGGGGGCGCCCAGGGACGGATCTTCCGTCTAACCTCCTTGTAGGGGCGCCCCCACGGGTCATGGCTGAGCGTCTCCAGCAGCTCGTTGTATGCACGGGTCTTGGAGTTGCTGATGGCCAGTTGCAGGTCCCTCACTCGCTCCCGGTATTCACCGTACAACTGGTCCTCCAGAACTCCATCCCTGCGCTGCCGTCGACGCTGTCTGGTGTACCGGCGTCTCGCTTCCACTGCTTCGGAGAGCAGCTATCTCCTCAGACCACCAGTACACCTGTCGTCTTGGAGGCCGCGGTTTGGCTCGGGCCATGCTAGCGTCGCACATTTGCGACAAAGCACTCCGAAACCACTCCGCTTCCTCCTCGACCTCCTCCGTTACGTCCGGTGTGGCCAGCCAGGCCTGGACAATAGAAGCCTCCACCAGCGCCTCCTTGTCCATCGTCCCCAGGACCCACCTGGGAAATTTTGGGGCACACCCTCCAGAGCGACGGACACTTGTGGTGGTGGGAGAAGTGGACACGTCAAACCGAATATACCGGTGATCGGATGCTGTTTCCACCTCTTCCACCACCCTCCAGTCTTTGACCATGCGTGCGATAGACCGAGAGGCCAGAGTCAAATCGACAATAGACCCCCCGTTCCAGCGCACGCAGGTCGAGACCTGCGTGCGCTGGAACTCTCCTCGAGAGTCAGTCGCCGGGCACCCCCACGCCATAGACTTGGCGTTGAGGTCCCCCACAACAAGCGCCCGACGGGGTAGGATTCGCCTAATGAGAGCGCCCACCCCGTGCAGAAACGACTGAAACTCCGAAAGGTGTCTGTTGGGAGAGAAGTAGACCCCAATGAGGACGATCTCACCCCACCTGACAGCCGTGTACCCTCTGCCCCTTTCCACTACAGGGAGGGGCGAAACGGCAGCCGAGGAAACTATGGTCACCATGCCGTCCGAGTCACCAACCCAGTTATCACGGGGAGGGACGAAGTACGGTTCAGCGACCACTGCAACCTCTATCAGCCACTCTGCCATGCTCTGCACAAGGAGATCCTGCGCAGCAGCAGAGTGGTTGACATTCGCCTGGAGGAAACGATGACCCATTGATTAACAATCAAGGGTCATTGCCTCCTCACCCCGCTCCTGAGTGGAGGGGCAGCCATTGACTGGCGCGGCACTATGTGCGGCGACACCTCTGACGACCTTCTTGGGCTTGGGTGGGGAGCAGGCATTGCTGCCCATTCTGTGGCCCGCGGGCCTGTTGGCTGCTGAGCAAAGTGGGCACCTTGCATCTGCATTGCACTGGCTCGCCTTATGTCCCTTTCGGCCGCAGCGGTAGCAGTCCTCGCTGCGGTCGACCTCGGATGTGCACTGTGCACGCACATGCCCATTCTGCAGGCACCGATAACATTGCATCGGTCTGGCCTGCAGAATCTGCACGCTTGCGCTTACCCAGCCGACTAAAAGGCGGCCTCCCTCACGCAGTTTTTTTGCGGCTTGAACTGGGCAGCGAACCCAGGCGGAACCGGCACCCTGGGAGCCTTGTCGGATTTCTCCAACCTTGACGGACTCCAGAGGGCAACCCCCGCGCTGGGCAATAACTGCCGCCAGCTCTTCCCCACTGACTGAGTCGTCCAGGCCCGAGATACGCATTTCTGCACATCTTATAGGCCTGGAGACCTTTAACAGCTCCGGGCTGATAGCTTCGCGGATTTTCTGTGCGAGAGAGTCCGCCTTTTCGCCACTTGTTGCGCCGGTTACTTCCAGCTTGCGAGCTCCGGTGGCAGCTCGCCGACAGTGCAGGCCGGTGCCCACTATACCGCAGCTGGCGAGGTCAATCTTAGACCTCAGCTCTGCCAGCACTCTTGGGTAAGTCACACCCTTCTCCTCAGCCCCCGGCTGTAGCGTAATCACCACAGCCGACGACCGAGGGGAGCGCAAATTCAGCTGCTGGCTCTTGGGCTTTGCGGTCACCGATGACTGCTGCTGGGGCCTTCTCACCTTCCTGCCACGCTTAACCACCGCCGACCAGCCTTCGTCCATGGACTCGGGAGGTGGCGGCAGAAGTCGGCTGGGTTTTGCCTGTACTGGTTTCCCCTGATGAGGGGTTCCCTTTACAGGCGCAGTGTCCCTCCTAGCACTTTTCACGGGCATACCCACCGTGGCCTTTCCCTTAGGCCCCTTTCGGGGTTCAGGGTCAGGCATTCTCTTTGTACCGCTTGGCCCTTGCTGCGGCTTTCTAAGCTGGACTAAAGGCTTAACTGGCGTGCGATCGGCTGCAAGCAGCGGCCGAAGGCGCTTTTCAGGCAAAAGACGCCCCTCAAGCGCCTCTAGCCGCGCATTCACCATACCACCCACCTGCAGCATGATTGAGCGCGTCAGCTCCTCCTGCGGGTCACTTATTGGCCGCGACACATGCCCCGTCGTCTCCGATCCACCAGACGAACCTCGTTGAGGGATCGGAGGTCCCGGAACAGTGCACATCCTAGCCAGGTCACTTCGGAGGTCTGCCATGTCCTTCCGAAGATCCGCCACTTCCCTTTCCAGGCGAGAGTTAACAGCCCGCAGCTTTTCAGTTTCGGCCGTAGAGGTTCTCTTACAGAGAGCCTCCACCACCGATCCGATTGAAGCCATGGACTCCTTTAAGGCCTTCTGAAAGGTGCCCTTGAGGTGGCTTGACTTTGCCGCCACTATGGTAATCACCTTTAGTTCATCCAGAGCCTTCTTGCTAAGGGCATCCACCAATTGCTCATCACTTCCCTCTGAAGCCTGGAGACCAAGTGTGGCTCTCTCTTCCCGGCCAGAAAGCGCTCGCTCCACCAGCATCCTCTCAAGCTTTTCTGCCGTTTCGTCCCGCTTTTGTTTAAGGAACTTCATACGTTGAATCTTCCCCGCAGAATTCAAGGCACCTGCCGAGGTTGCAGGCACCTTGAAGTCCACTGGGGGCAATTCCTCGTCATCCGGCAAGTTGTCATTGCGACGCTTCCTCTTCGCACTGCCCTCCCATAATCGGCTTTCGGTCAGTGACCCATGCGATTCTGATGCCACCAAGCTGACATTGGTGTCAGACTCACCGTCCGTTGTCTGTGTCATGAGACAGGACAGAGATTGAGACTTGAGTCTCACGCTCAATCTCCTCCTCCTGCAGTCCTCCATCAAGGTCTCTGTCCTGCTCAGCTCCTCTCTCTCCTCTCTTTCCTCTCTCTCCTCTCTCTTCTCTCTCTCTCGTGGCGCTCATTGCCCACCTCGGTGTCCATGTCCATGCGTGCGTCGTTTTTATTTTTATTTTTATTTTGGCGATTTTTGCCCACCCCAGAGTACGAAGGGCTGCACGCCGAAGCGTGAAGGGATTCTTCCAAAGAAAGCCTTTGGAGACCCTTCTGGGTAATCTTTTTGAAATCGTCACTCATGTTTTGTTTTCTTGCTAAATTGTATGGGTATAGCTCCCCTAGTGGGGGTCTAACGGCCGAACTTCCCGCTGACCATGCCCGGGCATGCGGGCCCGGAGCTGCATCGCGTAGGCAACACAGCTCCGGACCCGCAAACCGGACACTCCCCTCAGCGACCCCCGAACCTTGAGACTTGGTAGTCTGCGCGCAGCGACACCCCACGCCCGTCCATCTCCCCGTGGAGAAACAGCCGCCCGCAAAATGTCGCCACGCGCAGCGACTCCGATCCATCTCGGACCTTTCCTTCCCCGCTCAGTAATGAGCCTCACCCATCCACTGTGCCCTCTGCTAATCAGAGGGACACGCGGAGGGCCCTCAACTCAGGCACCCCTGCCTGACCCGCTCAGCAAGGCCGAGCCCCTTCCCCAGCTTCTGCACGTGCTCCTAATAAAAGCTTAGGGGCGCGCGCAGAAGTTCCCCTCCCCAGTCCGGACTTTAGCTACGGCCAACAAGATCCCCGATCCATATCGGGAGAAGTTATTGACCGTACCCAGGGTGCACCCGCCCAATCCAGTACTATACCTCCGGATTAAGAATTCGCGGAGGACAGTAGTGGATGAGCTTCGAGGAGGTAGCCGGCACCGCACCCCAACCTAACCTAACCTAACCTAACCTAACCCAACGCCATCTCATCATATTGACCTAATCCGTTGTGACCCACTGACCTAATTACATTGTAAAAGTCACGACTTGGCGACGTAATTACTTCGTAATTAGGCGAACTTCGTTCTCCTGTTTCCTTTCCCCTTTTCTCCCTTCCCCACCCACGCGCCCACCACCACCACCACCACACCACCTCTTCGATCCCTTACTAGTCAAGTCAAGACTTTGTCTACGTAAGTGATCATTATTTATGATTCATCACACTATATAGTGTTTCATCATTTATCGACGGCCGTACACGTAGTGTGGCCGTCGTCGGGGGGCTCTCCCAGGACGTATGTTTACCTATACACCTACACCTAACCTAACCTAACCTAACCTAACCTAATTTTCCATCCATCCATCCATCCATCCATCCATCCATCCATCCATCCATCCATCCATCCATCCATCCATCCATCCATCCATCCATCCATCCCAATGAAACACAGAAAACCCCCAATGACCTTCTTTTTTTATCCAACTGTTCCACTATAAAATTGGAAAGTCCAGTAACAGCATGTTCAGTAGATTTTCCTTTTCGAAAACCGAACTGACATGGGGATAGGATTTCATATTTTTCTCGGTAAGATACAAGACGCCTGTTTATTATCTTCTCAAGAATCTTAGAAAGCACTGATAGAATAGATATTGGTCTATAATTATTAACACTGTCCCTACTCCCACCCTTATGAAGTGGGGTGATAACAGAAGTTTTGAATACTTGAGGACAGTTGACATACTTTGGTTACAAATGTGCGCAATCAAAGAAACCAGCGTCGGCGGACACTGTTTTATTAATTTAGTTGGAATTCCATCATGACCCACGCCACAGTCATTTTTAAGTCCATTGATAATACTTAGAACTTCTAAATCATCGGTATATAGCACACCTATGGAATTTGCTTGTGAAGGTAATTCTGCACTGATTTTAGCCAAAGTCTGTTCAATGTCAAATTTGGGAGAACTACTAATAATGTCGTTTGCTAGATTTGTGCCAACATTGGCAAAATATTCATTAACGTAGTTGATAGAATCAAGTGAGTTTGCTTTAATTTTTAGTAACTGGTCATTATCAGTTTTTTGTTTTTCTGTACAGGTTATTTGTTTAATGAGTTGCCATGTTTTTCTAGGGTTACTTTGATTTCTATCAAGTTCAGTTTTGTAATAGGTATTTTTAAGATTTTTCAATAGATTATTACAAAAGTTTCTATACCTAGTGTAGGATATTTTCAATGTAACATTGTTAGGACTTTTCTTAAGACTAGAATGCATCCTGTCACACGTGTCACTGTCAAATCAGATTTTAGTGTAACTTTTTTAATTGTGTATGAATTATGGTTCTGTTTGTTTTTTATATTTAAAAGAATTGGAGAATGATCAGTGACGGTTGCTTTAATAACAATAGTAGTGCATTCTAATTTGGTTTTCAATAACATGTGGTCGAGACATTTGTTACCTCTGGTTATTATGTTGTGGCTTGGAAGGAGGCCATGGCTTGCAAGTAACTCGAGATAACTATCAGATCTTTCATCAGTATTATCATGTTTAATATCTATATTCATATCGCCTAGAACCGTATGATATTTTTTTATAGCTGTCAATAGCACGTCTAAATCCGTGATTAAAGAATCAGTACTGGAGAATGAAGTGGATCTATATAATGCTACTATTGCAGTGTCAGTACACACTTTTATCAAAAGACAGTTTGATTCATTAAACATGTGCTCTTCTACTACTACGTCCAAATTAATTCTTGAGTAAATTATAATGCCACTATTTTGATTTAAGCAATTTTTGTGAATGCTGATTTGTAGTTGGTAAGCTGAGGGAACGGCTTACAGTTTTCTATCCAGCACTCGGCGAGTATCACCAAATCACATTTAAAACTAAGCCTACAAAGCAGTACTTCTAGTGAGTTAAAATTACAATTTACACTTCTAATATTAGATTAGAAAGTATGTTAAGAGCCGCTTTACTTACCGTGACATGTGATTTACATGATTCCAGTGAACAAGTAACAGCTTTTGAAATAGGTCATCTATGAGGGCACTTAAAACATTTTGCTGGGCTTTATCCATAAATAATATCAGTCGGTACCGGGGATCGTAGAGAGGCTTGACACTCATTAAGACGCATTAGGGACCATGTGTATCCATGGATGTTTAAGTTACTATCAATTAGCGACTGTAATAAATTTAAAGTAACGGCTATAAATTGTACAATAATGTATGAGTAGGTATCGTTGTTTGTATAAGTTTTAGTTTTTAGAGTTGTGTGTTGTGTTGTGTCATTTAGGTAGGGATTAAATTTTAGCTTAGCTTTGTAATACATAAAGATAATAAAATATTCTATCTTAAATAAACTATAGCAGATTTTATCTAAATACGAGGTAGACATAAAAACAGAAAACAGAAATACTAATATCAAAAACAGAATACTATGAATTGCTACGATATCTTATTAGTTTTTTGACTGCAAGTCTTCTAGTTGCTTTTCGCTGGTTACTACTATTGGAAGAGCACCTTCAGCTTTCCTCAGGATTTTTTTTTCCATTTGCAGTCTAGCAAAAATCATATTTGGCCAATTTTGCCACTTCGCGTGCAAGGAAATAGAGTTTTTGTACCCTTTGGTGTCAGAAATTCCGAAACAAAGATTGGGGATTTCCTACCCTCGATGTCTAACGTCTGCGTGTTCAGCCTGTCGGTTGTATGACTGGCGTTATATTTTCTAACTGCATGTATAATGTTGGTCTTATGTAAAGTAGTCGTTAAATCTACTACTATAGGACGCTCACCATTTGGTTTAGCCTTGAGGCGGTAGATATCTCTGATTGCGAGACGTTGCATCTCCAACTTTAGTTTTGATTGAAGTTATTCTACCGTTGTGGTTAGGTCCGTTTTTGTTTCGTGATTGTTAGCTGGAATACCCCTAATTTCAATGCAAGTACTTCTAAGTTGCCTATCCAGGTCTTCAACTTTACTATCCAGTTTTTGTATGAGCAATTCACGTTCGGCTCTCTTACTTTCAAGCGTTACCTTTACGTTCTCACTCATTTCTTCATAGTTTTAGCTGTGAAACTCGAAGGCTCTCTCTAACGACTTTCCCATTTCTATGTTGCTTTTACGCAGTTCTAATATCTCTGATTTTATGTCAGAGACATCATTTAAGACACGGTTCATCTTGTCCATTAATTCCTCTAGTTTATCATTGTTAAAAAGTGAGGGTGATTTAGAGAACGATTGATCGGAGTATGTTCGCGGGCGTTTTCCAGCCGGCGTTTTTAGCTCCATACTCTTAGTTGGAGTGCGATGCATATTTTTAAGTACTAGGGGATTATGAACGCTAAGAGTTGTTCAATCAGGTGTGATACACATTAGTTATACTCATAGACTGGTTATATTGTAAAAGATTTTGAGTTGTTCAGGTGGTTGCGCGTTCGTTTGAAGTACCAGGCGCTTATAAATGGCATGGAGCGCGTGAGTGTACTGACCGGTAATAAGCGTTGTATTGGTGAATGAGTCCACGCTGTGTTGTGATTGACGAATCGCGTACGCACAGGTCGCACAGAGGCTGGCTTGGCTGCGATCAACAGGTGGTAGTAGCTTAGCTTTATGTAAACACCTCCTTTAACATTATGCACTCCAATTTTTCCGTAATTAATTTAAACAGTTTATTTGTTAAATTAGATTTTAAAATAATTTGGACAATATTTCTGTAGGCGACTGCTCACGTTGGAGGTCCGGGAGGAAGGACAGTAGTAGGTAGCGTAGGTTGGATTAGGTTGTAGGTTGTAGGTCTACCTACAGCCTACGGCTCTGCTTGTGAAAAAAGAGTTCATTTTTTATTTGGGGAAATAGATACCTAACCTAGGTAACTATAATACTTTACATAAATATTTTTAAGAGTGGATATAAAGCTAGGAAAATTAATAATTTCACCCACGTGTCCGTCGTGCGTGTCTCGTGTCTCGTGTCCATCGTGCGTCTCGTGTCCGTCATGCATGTCTCGTGTCTCGTGTCCGTCGTGCGTGTCTCGTGTCTCGTGTCCGTCGTGCGTGTCTCGTGTCTCGTGTCCGTCGTGCGTGTCTCGTGTCTCGTGTCCGTCGTGCGTGTCTCGTGTCCGTCGTGCGTCGTGCGTGTCTCGTGTCCGTCGTGCGTCGTGCGTGTCTCGTGTCGGTCGTGCGTGTCTCTTGTCTCGTGTCCGTCGTGAGTGTCTCGTGTCTCGTGTCCGTCATACGTGTCTCGTGTCCGTCGTGCGTGTCTCTTGTCTCGTGTCCGTCGTGTGTGTCTCGTGTCTCGTGTCCGTCATACGTGTCTCGTGTCCGTCGTGCGTGTCTCGTGTCCGTCGTGCGTGTCTCGTTTGACCGTTCGATCTATCTAACAAATGTAATTGTGAAAAGTTTCATATACTTATTATCTCAATAATTATAGAAGTTATGGTTCAAACAAATCGGACGGACGGTCAGATAGACATATGGACAGACATACAGACGGATGGACAGAACGAATTTAAAAGGGTTCCATGTCGAGCTACGGGATCTTAAAAAGGAAAACAATAAAACAGCAGAATAAATATTAAAGTATTTTATTTACAACGGTTACAGTACATCGGATATGTGTAGTAGTGTGCGCTCAGAGGCGCGCCTGGATCCAGGGGAGGAAGGAGGTGACGCG
Organism: Agriopis leucophaearia; assembly: GCA_949125355.1. Lineage (NCBI taxonomy): Eukaryota > Metazoa > Arthropoda > Insecta > Lepidoptera > Geometridae > Agriopis > Agriopis leucophaearia. The sequence goes on along the minus strand of OX421290.1, from coordinate 8,352,427 downwards.
CGCGTACCCGCCCGGGAACCCGATGTCACACCCTTCCCACGCGTGGAACGATACCACGCCGATCTGCAACACACGACACATCTACTGCGGACTGTGTACTGTACACGCTTCATTCATCAACATAGCTCTGAGTCTGACTCAACACACGACACATCTACTGCGGACTGTGTACTGTACACGCTTCATTCATCAACATAGCTCTGAGTCTGACTCAACACACGACACATCTACTGCGGACTGTGTACTGTACACGCTTCATTCATCAACATAGCTCTGAGTCTGACTCAACACACGACACATCTACTGCGGACTGTGTACTGTACACGCTTCATTCATCAACATAGCTCTGAGTCTGACTCAACACACGACACATCTACTGCGGACTGTGTACTGTACACGCTTCATTCATCAACATAGCTCTGAGTCTGACTCAACACACGACACATCTACTGCGGACTGTGTACTGTACACGCTTCATTCATCAACATAGCTCTGAGTCTGACTCAACACACGACACATCTACTGCGGACTGTGTACTGTACACGCTTCATTCATCAACATAGCTCTGAGTCTGACTCAACACACGACACATCTACTGCGGACTGTGTACTGTACACGCTTCATTCATCAACATAGCTCTGAGTCTGACTCAACACACGACACATCTACTGCGGACTGTGTACTGTACACGCTTCATTCATCAACATAGCTCTGAGTCTGACTCAACACACGACACATCTACTGCGGACTGTGTACTGTACACGCTTCATTCATCAACATAGCTCTGAGTCTGACTCAACACACGACACATCTACTGCGGACTGTGTACTGTACACGCTTCATTCATCAACATAGCTCTGAGTCTGACTCAACACACGACACATCTACTGCGGACTGTGTACTGTACACGCTTCATTCATCAACATAGCTCTGAGTCTGACTCAACACACGACACATCTACTGCGGACTGTGTACTGTACACGCTTCATTCATCAACATAGCTCTGAGTCTGACTCAACACACGACACATCTACTGCGGACTGTGTACTGTACACGCTTCATTCATCAACATAGCTCTGAGTCTGACTCAACACACGACACATCTACTGCGGACTGTGTACTGTACACGCTTCATTCATCAACATAGCTCTGAGTCTGACTCAACACACGACACATCTACTGCGGACTGTGTACTGTACACGCTTCATTCATCAACATAGCTCTGAGTCTGACTCAACACACGACACATCTACTGCGGACTGTGTACTGTACACGCTTCATTCATCAACATAGCTCTGAGTCTGACTCAACACACGACACATCTACTGCGGACTGTGTACTGTACACGCTTCATTCATCAACATAGCTCTGAGTCTGACTCAACACACGACACATCTACTGCGGACTGTGTACTGTACACGCTTCATTCATCAACATAGCTCTGAGTCTGACTCAACACACGACACATCTACTGCGGACTGTGTACTTTACACGCTTCATTCATCAACATAGCTCTGAGTCTGACTCAACACACGACACATCTACTGCGGACTGTGTACTGTACACGCTTCATTCATCAACATAGCTCTGAGTCTGACTCAACACACGACACATCTACTGCGGACTGTGTACTGTACACGCTTCATTCATCAACATAGCTCTGAGTCTGACTCAACACACGACACATCTACTGCGGACTGTGTACTGTACACGCTTCATTCATCAACATAGCTCTGAGTCTGACTCAACACACGACACATCTACTGCGGACTGTGTACTGTACACGCTTCATTCATCAACATAGCTCTGAGTCTGACTCAACACACGACACATCTACTGCGGACTGTGTACTGTACACGCTTCATTCATCAACATAGCTCTGAGTCTGACTCAACACACGACACATCTACTGCGGACTGTGTACTGTACACGCTTCATTCATCAACATAGCTCTGAGTCTGACTCAACACACGACACATCTACTGCGGACTGTGTACTGTACACGCTTCATTCGTCAACATAGCTCTGAGTCTGACTCAACACACGACACATCTACTGCGGACTGTGTACTGTACACGCTTCATTCATCAACATAGCTCTGAGTCTGACTCAACACACGACACATCTACTGCGGACTGTGTACTGTACACGCTTCATTCATCAACATAGCTCTGAGTCTGACTCAACACACGACACATCTACTGCGGACTGTGTACTGTACACGCTTCATTCATCAACATAGCTCTGAGTCTGACTCAACACACGACACATCTACTGCGGACTGTGTACTGTACACGCTTCATTCATCAACATAGCTCTGAGTCTGACTCAACACACGACACATCTACTGCGGACTGTGTACTGTACACGCTTCATTCATCAACATAGCTCTGAGTCTGACTCAACACACGACACATCTACTGCGGACTGTGTACTGTACACGCTTCATTCATCAACATAGCTCTGAGTCTGACTCAACACACGACACATCTACTGCGGACTGTGTACTGTACACGCTTCATTCATCAACATAGCTCTGAGTCTGACTCAACACACGACACATCTACTGCGGACTGTGTACTGTACACGCTTCATTCATCAACATAGCTCTGAGTCTGACTCAACACACGACACATCTACTGCGGACTGTGTACTGTACACGCTTCATTCATCAACATAGCTCTGAGTCTGACTCAACACACGACACATCTACTGCGGACTGTGTACTGTACACGCTTCATTCATCAACATAGCTCTGAGTCTGACTCAACACACGACACATCTACTGCGGACTGTGTACTGTACACGCTTCATTCATCAACATAGCTCTGAGTCTGACTCAACACACGACACATCTACTGCGGACTGTGTACTGTACACGCTTCATTCATCAACATAGCTCTGAGTCTGACTCAACACACGACACATCTACTGCGGACTGTGTACTGTACACGCTTCATTCATCAACATAGCTCTGAGTCTGACTCAACACACGACACATCTACTGCGGACTGTGTACTGTACACGCTTCATTCATCAACATAGCTCTGAGTCTGACTCAACACACGACACATCTACTGCGGACTGTGTACTGTACACGCTTCATTCATTAACATCACGCAGTATGAGGATGCTGCCCATCCTGCGGCAGCAGTTGCAGTTTTAGGACATGCCTGGGTCCATGAGAGTCGCGGACATCCAGTGGATGCGAATGGCGAGCTGTCGTTCAGTGTAGTGTAGAGGTCTACAGGGGAGTTAGCAGTGGACGTGTTCGGCTGATTATGATGATGAAAGAAAAAACTTGTGGGTTTGCAATGTTTAGTAATAATTCTCAATATAAAAAACGACTTCATCAGAACTAGACCAAATTAAATAGGGACCACACGGGAAGCACCAGCTTTTAAATAAAAAAGAATCATCAAAATCGGTTCACCCAGTCAAAATTCCTGCGGGAACAAACATAAAAAAAAAATAACGAATACAGTCGAATTAATATCCTCCTCCTTTTTGGAAGTCGGTTAAGAAGTGAGGTGAGCGGGCCCTGTGCGGCCCTGGCCGGAGGTGCAGATGGTGGAGTCGACCACGTTCCACCCGTACACTTACCAGATAGGTCTCTCCGGACAGCGTGAGCGCGAGCGGCCCGCCCGAATCTCCACCGCAGGGCCCTGTGCGGCCCTGGCCGGAGGTGCAGATGGTGGAGTCGACCACGTTCCACCCGTACACTTACCAGATAGGTCTCTCCGGACAGCGTGAGCGCGAGCGGCCCGCCCGAATCTCCACCGCAGGGCCCTGTGCGGCCCTGGCCGGAGGTGCAGATGGTGGAGTCGACCACGTTCCACCCGTACACTTACCAGATAGGTCTCTCCGGACAGCGTGAGCGCGAGCGGCCCGCCCGAATCTCCACCGCAGGGCCCTGTGCGGCCCTGGCCGGAGGTGCAGATGGTGGAGTCGACCACGTTCCACCCGTACACTTACCAGATAGGTCTCTCCGGACAGCGTGAGCGCGAGCGGCCCGCCCGAATCTCCACCGCAGGGCCCTGTGCGGCCCTGGCCGGAGGTGCAGATGGTGGAGTCGACCACGTTCCACCCGTACACGGTGGCGCAGTCCAGGTTGTTGACCACCATCACACTGACAGCTCGCTGCGACTGGTTCGTCGTAATGTTCTCAGCTGGGAAAAAACCACTCCTGTAAGTCATCATCATTACTCTATACATACATACATACATATACTGGCAATTCTTTCAAACACTTCTTACTATTCAGGTTGTAAGAAGTGTGAAGTGGTATGTAGTAAGTAGAGATACGTGGTAAGTAGTGGTAGGTAGTTTGTAGAGATACGTGGTATGTAGTGGTAGGTAGTAAGTAGAGATACGTGGTAAGTAGTGGTAGATGGTAAGTAGTGGTAGATAGTAAGTAGAGATACGTGGTAAGTAGTGGTAGGTAGTAAGTAGAGATACAATACGTGTTATGTAGTGGTAGGTGATTGAAGGCAGTAAGTAAGTGGTGAGGAAGGTGTAAGTACCGTCGGTGGTGACTCCGTAGCCGGAGACCATCGCCCAGTTCCACTCGAAGGTGAGCCACGCGAGGAAGCTGGTCGGCAGCGAGATCGGCCGGACCACGTCTGCACACACACACATACCCGTTCATTAACACACATTCTGTTGATGTACAGATGGTCGGTGGCTCTCTAAACAACAACTTTACAAATAAAGGGTTGTTAGTAGAGTCCACTAGATGTAGACTTTTTGACAATTTGACGAAATATATTTTCCAAAGCATAACACTTTATAAAAAAGTGTTGTATGAAACCTTACTTTCATTTTAGAAGAACTATTCAACGTTAAAAAAAGGAGCAAATGCAAAAAAAAACATTTCAAATGTACCTACTTACCAGAGCCATCTCTAAAATGAAATATTTATTAATATATTTTTTTTATTAAGATCTGTACAGTTATCTTTGTAATTATAGAAGTAAGTAAGCTCTAAAAAATTAGGACGTACAAACAGACAGACGGAACCCGAAAAAGCATCATTAAAATCAGTTTACAATCGTATCTCCATTTTTGAAGTCAATTGTGAGACTACTGACTACTACTACTTGTTGACTACTGGGAATCATCTTTTTGGGGATTCTTAATAGAGTAAAAAAACCTGGATTGAGTTTCATGACAGCGAGACTGAGTTAAATGACAGTCTAGCTGATCTTCATGATAGTGAGAGTTAGTTGTATGAGGCTGAGAGTGTGACACAGCAGGGTGAGAGTGTAACACAGCAGGGTGAGAGTGTAACACAGCAGGGTGAGAGTGTGACACAGCAGGGTGAGAGTGTGACACAGCAGGGTGAGAGTGTGACACAGCAGGGTGAGAGTGTAACACAGTAGGGTGAGAGAAGTGCTCACCGGAGTAGGCGACGAAGGGCACGGTGATGATTGCCATGTCATTGTTCAGGTTGGTGGGGTTGTAGGAGGCGTGGCTGTCAACGGAGCGCGAGCGCACGCGCGTGCCGCCGGTGAACAGCGTCGTGGAGCCGAGCACTGCCTCCACCTCCACGCCCTGCACACGGAACAACCTCATCTTCACACAATACTCATTAGACACCAGACACCAGCTTGTTGTTGGACAGCACGGAGACTCTGCAGACTGACGTGTGTCGGAGTACTGTACCTACCTGGTAACGTCCGTCGAACCAGCAGTGCGCGGCCGTCACCAGCTTGGTGTTGGAGAGCATGGAGGCTCCGCAGACTGACGCGTGTCGGAGTACTGTACCTACCTGGTAACGTCCGTCGAACCAGCAGTGCTGCACCGTCACCAGCTTGGTATTGGACAGGACGGAGGCTCTGCAGACTGACGCGTGTCGGAGTACTGTACCTACCTGGTAACGTCCGTCGAACCAGCAGTGCGCGGCCGTCACCAGCTTGGTGTTGGAGAGCATGGAGGCTCCGCAGACTGACGCGTGTCGGAGTACTGTACCTACCTGGTAACGTCCGTCGAACCAGCAGTGCTGCACCGTCACCAGCTTGGTATTGGACAGGACGGAGGCTCTGCAGACTGACGCGTGTCGGAGTACTGTACCTACCTGGTAACGTCCGTCGAACCAGCAGTGCGCGGCCGTCACCAGCTTGGTGTTGGAGAGCATGGAGGCTCCGCAGACTGACGCGTGTCGGAGTACTGTACCTACCTGGTAACGTCCGTCGAACCAGCAGTGCTGCACCGTCACCAGCTTGGTATTGGACAGGACGGAGGCTCTGCAGACTGACGCGTGTCGGAGTACTGTACCTACCTGGTAACGTCCGTCGAACCAGCAGTGCGCGGCCGTCACCAGCTTGGTGTTGGACAGCACGGAGGCTCCGCAGACCGACGTCTGCCCGGTACTCAGTGAGATCAGCAGACCAGCCTGCAAATATTCATTCACCACCACATTATATTATATATAGGTTTACTCAACAACCATATTATCTCTATGGGCGTGTGCGTGTTTCTCTGTCTGTCTCTCTCTTTCTCTAACTTCGTTCCATCAGGGTGTCCCTTGACACCTCTCAAGTTTTTTTAAACGTCAAATGTATTTTTAAGCTATGATTTTCAGTAAAATGGTCGTGTTCAAAAATCGGTAATTTGCATTGCAGGAAATTTTACAACTTGGAAAGCACTAGGCCAAAAACGCTACGAAACGGAAAGTGCTACGAACGAGACAAGTGACGTCATTCGACTTCATTTTAATTCTGGCGTTCGATTCATCAAATGCGAAGGGATAGTAGAGCTCGCTTGGGGGAGAGGACTTTTGACAGAATCGCAATGCTGGACCAGATTCACTTCCATATATTGTTCTGAAAAGTTGTGCAGGAAAGAATGCTGAGCCTTTAACAAAAAAAAATCTAAAGTCACTTGATACGGATGTGTTTCCGACGAAATTGTAGGTAGCTTATATAACTCCAATACACAAAAACGGCGACCTATATCGCGTAGAGAATTATAGGCTGGTTTCGATACTGATTAACATGATATGATGAACATGCCGAAAAATCTTGCCCTGAAACATTGCTAGAGTCATTGGTTGTTAAAAAGATTTTTTGGCATGTTTCTCAACTTCTTATCTTAAATTAACATGGTTTCCTGCCTCACAGATCTACTTCCACTAACCTGATAGGTTATGTAACTGATATTTTAGAAGTTCTTGATAAAGGTGGGGAATCTCACGCAATATAATTATACTGATTTCAGCAAGGCATTTGACCTTGTAGATCATGTTTTGTTGCTGGCCAAATAACAGTGTCTGGGGAACCATGGTACTCTTTTATGTTGGTTAAAGTCCTATTTACAGAATCGATCTCAGTTGGTAGTTGCTAAAGGATTTCGATCCTTGAAAACGAAGGTTCCATCAGGGGTGCCCCAAGTATCTCATTTGGGCCCTCTACTATTTTTTTTCTTCATGAATGATTTGCCTGGTTTATTGAAGTCCAACGTTAAATTATTCGCTGATGATCTTAAGGTCTATAGGACAATCTGCGATGAGAAAGATGTTGAGGAGTTACAGGCCGACATCGATGCTGTGGATCAATGGTGCAAGCTAAATCGTAAGATGTTAAATGCTTTTATATCCAGTTTTCTCGTAAGCACGTTCCTTTTTGGCTTGTTACAAAATAGACAACATTCCTTTGACTGAACTTTCTTTAATACGTTACCTGGGAGTAATTATTGACAATAAGCTTTGCTTTTCTTTCAATTATACTGTTAAGAAAGCATTTAAGATATGCCGTTTCGTAAACAGACAGTCAAAAATTTTTGGAAACGTGAGTCTGTCCGTCCATCTCTTCTACAGTCTGGTACGTAGTATATTAGATTATTGCAGTGTTGTTCGGAATCCAGTGTACCAGGTGTCCAGTGTACCAGATGTCCAGTGTACCAGGTGTCCAGTGTACCAGGTGTCCAGTGTACCAGGTGTCCAGTGTACCAGGTGTCCAGTGTACCAGGTGTCCAGTGTACCAGGTGTCCAGTGTACCAGGTGTCCAGTGTACCAGGTGTCCAGTGTACCAGGTGTCCAGTGTACCAGGTGTCCAGTGTACCAGGTGTCCAGTGTACCAGGTGTCCAGTGTACCAGGTGTCCAGTGTACCAGGTGTCCAGTGTACCAGGTGTCCAGTGTACCAGGTGTCCAATGTACCAGGTGTCCAGTGTACCAGGTGTCCAGTGTACCAGGTGTCCAGTGTACCAGGTGTCCAGTGTACCAGGTGTCCAGTGTACCAGGTGTCCAGTGTACCAGGTGTCCAGTGTACCAGGTGTCCAGTGTACCAGGTGTCCAGTGTACCAGGTGTCCAGTGTACCAGGTGTCCAGTGTACCAGGAGTCCAGTGTACCAGGTGTCCAGTATACCAGGTGTCCAGTGTACTAGGTGCACTCAGACAGTACGGAGAGGGTTCATAAGAGGTTATGTACCATGTTACCTATATGTACAATCGCTGTAAGACATTGCGATTCTCTCGGTTAAGTACTATAAAATATAGCCTCCTGAAAAACGCCGAAATGTGACGGATGTTAGTATGTTATTCAAATTATTACATGGATTAGTTGATTATCCGGAAATCACAGAAGGAATTGTGTTGAGGGTTCCTCTTCCAAGTACTCGTTTAGTAAATAGAAACACTTTTGTCCTTCCCAGGTGCAAAACTAATATGTTAATGCAATCACCGATTTATCGTATGTGTGATAGGTACAACGCGATTTTAAATGATTTTGATATCTTTCATCATAGTTCGCTAGCCTCAGTTAAATGTCGTCTTAATGCGTTAGTAAATAACTTTTAACGATTGTATAGCAGACTTGTGTGCGGCATTACTGCTGTTTTTATTTTGTTTATTCAAAGTTCTATTTAAGTTTTTTGAAGCTAGTGACAGCATTCATTAATTAAACTCAATTGTATATGAATACTAGGTCCACATCTAGAAGGAATTATATTTAGTTAGATATTAAGGATTTGTGTTGATTCTTAAGATAGTTTATAATGAATTGACAGTTTAGTGGTCTTTTAAAAAAAACATCTCATACCACAGATACAGATACAGATACACAGCAGGACAGCTTGAATAGTGAAACATTATCCGCTGTTACATACATTTTGTCGAGGTTCAAAAACCGTTTTCTATAGAACAGTTGTTATTTTTTTGTGATTTTACGTTTGGTGTCATTGTAAAAGTTGTTTATAATGACGAGTAAGAAGACCTCCTTTCGGTTCAGTACAGTATATTATATCCGGAATACTGTATAAGAATTACTCGTCATAGCATTTCTGCAGAATTATGTACTAGTGTAGTGGAAACCACAGAAAACAGAAGTAAATAGAACGGAAATGAGAAAGAAACTCTGTCGCCAGGTATTGTGACAGAACCTTGATTGAACATTCTTATTTATGTCAACGCGTCGAACTCCGCGTCACAGTTGCTAACACAGTTGCTATGGGTTTATATGGGTGCAAGTGGCTACAACAAATTTCTTACGAAAATGCCTTGACAGCCGTTCTAGTTTAAACAAAAGAAAATGTTTTCCTTTCTGTGGTGGAAACATACTCCATGTATAGTTTCCATGGTGACATGGTGACGTCAGTGTAGGGTGGTGTGAACCCTCACCAAGTAGGGATGTTGTCCGAGCGCGGCGGGCTGTCCCCCCGCGACCCGGTCCGTGGCCGCAGCCGCCGCCTGCTCGGCCGCCTGTATGCGGCGCGCCGCCGGGATGCCCTCGTGCTGGTGGTAGAACAGCGAGATGGGCGCAGCTCCCTGCGCCGGCGCAGTCGCCGCGCAGCACGCCTGGAATGATAACTACTGTGTCACGGTGTTCACTAACTACTTACTACAATAATACGGAGCTCAGTGCTGGAGGCTTTGGGTAGTGGTGACAGCAAACATTCCTCATCATGTATCCCTGGCTCTTCATTTCAATTTAATTTAATGTATAATCTGTCTTTCCCAAGACGCCTTGGATGTGGCACTACCCATGGTCTCTCTACCGGCAACGGGATGTTGTCATAATCATGCATAATTTGCTTTTTTTTTTCTCAACTTCCAGTTTAATGGTTACCTACCTTTAGTGGTATATTTTTAAACTTACATATTTGTTAAGCACTAGTTAGTATTTAGATGTAAATTTTTATTATTTTGTTTTGTCCATGTTCATATCTGTTATATATGTCCCCGTGGTGAACGATGCTGGTACTCGGATCACAACTAACTAGTTTTTATTTTCTTACTCACTAGTTTTATATTTTGTTGTATACTGTTAGTTGATCTTTAAATAAAATGAAAAAAAAACACAGACCAACACACCAGCACACAGCACACTGCGCAATAAACAATGCACAGTACACAATACACACGGCACCCTGCACACAACATTCTCGAACAGAGACGGGAACAGGTTGCCTGAGGATGTGGTAACATCAAAATCAAACTGTAAGTCCTAGACAGGAAACTGCAGCTATTAGTTAGATATACGTACCAGCGCGAATGTCACCAGGGAAGCCTTCATGTCCGATATCACAAACTAACCGCACATTCTCTGATTACTATATATATACACGACTTAATCTCCACTAGCTTGCTGCCCCGGGGTTCGTTCGCACCAGAGACTGCCGACATCCACTGAGGTAACATGATGTATGGTCTCCGTGCCGCAGCTGGCACGTCAGCCATGTTTGTATACCTACCTGTCAAGCCGCACACTGCCAAACAAAAACAGTGAATATATCTAGTGAATATCATGATTTCTAAGTGTATATTATTATTTCAATTGTGTTCTTAAGATTTCTTGGTTTTAAACCATTTGACAAGTGTTTTTATTAAAATGGCGGTAGGAAACGTGTTGACTCGATAGTCTCGGCAACAGTGCGAACCAAGAACGATTGTTCGGGGGTAGGAAAAAGTAATGAAGTGAGAGATTGGCAAAAGGAAGTTCATTCTGGCTTGAGCGTTCATAACGAAAGCATATTGATCTGAATATTGTAATATTAACTATATAAATAGAAATTATGAATAAATAGTTGACAAGCGAGAACTGGGTTGTGATTTGCCACAGGAATAACTCCATTTTGTACAATCTACATATGTGCACGTAATTCCGTCCTCAATAGAGAATTCTTGCAACAAGGAAATGCAAGTTTTTGATGTGAAACATCTGTGGCATTCTATGAATGCCCACATTTATATATATTGCATTATATCTGTGGGTCGCGAGCACATCACTAGTTGAGTTGACCGATTCGACGTGCATGCGACCCCATCACTAATTGGACTAATTGGACTTGGGGACCGGGAGCTCACCTCATTTTCAAAAATGTTTCAGTGCGCCTGGTTAACGTTTTAAGGGCACAGAAAAGAGCAATTAGAATTATGCTTAGTTTAAGGAAGCGCACATAAGTAAGATCTCATTTCAAATACTACAAAATGATGACTGCCATCTCTTTATACAGGGTGTTTGGTAGAGGGTCCGACAAATCAAATGAGCGTGTTCGGGGGCCCATTTGGAGAATACAAGTTGGCCAAAAAAAATCCCTGACCCCCCTAATTTTTTTAAAGGTTTTTTTTTGTGAATTTTCCCATTTTCACCGAAATTGTACCTATTTACCTCCATAACATTTGTAAAATCTGTTTTAGACCGGATGTTTTTACTTGAATTTGGTCTCTAATACACCTTCAGGCCACGCAAAGCAAAATTGGATACAAAACAGAGCTAAATAACTGATTTAGAGCTCATAGAGTGAAAAAATGTAAATAAAAATTACCTCATAGTTCAACTTTCACAGTGATCTAAAAAAAAAACACTAGCAATTCTGGAGATAATATGCATTTAAAAACTTCTCTATTTATTACTTATTACAATGACATACTAAATTGGTATAATACTTACCAGCTTATTGAGTTAAAATAGGATTCTAAGTAACAACTCTAGAAATAAAAAAATGTGTCATCTACGTAAAGTAAGGGACCAATTACGACGAGCAGGTATAAAACCATTGTTATTAGTTCTTCTTTCTCCGTGTCTCCAAGAATGCAGAGGCAGCGTGCTAAGGCTTTAAGCTACCAGTTGTCTAACCAATAAAATCAGTGTGACTGATTATCAGTCGAGCTTTGACTGCTATCACTGTTTGACGCGTGTACGAATAACCCAACGGTTTCTGTTTTCTGTTTTGATTTGTTAAATTGTTACCTTGTTGATTGTTACCGTTGTTGTCTGTTACCGTTGTTCTGTTACCGTTGTTGACTGTTACCGTTGTTGACTGTTACCGTTGTTGACTGTTACCGTTGTTGACTGTTACCGTTGTTACTGTTGTTTTTGTTGACGTTGACTGTTGTTGCTGATTCTTTCTGCGCCGACATGACGGAGTTTAGTAACGAAGAATACGCCGACATGGTTTTTGCCTATGGCCGAGCTGATGGGAACTCACGTGCAGCCCAAAGAATGTACAGAGAGTCGTATCCCAACAGACATGTACCACATCACACCACATTCTCAAATACTTTCCGGAGACTGCGGGAAACCGGCACCCTACATTTTAGGGAACCACGACTCAATGCTAGACAGCATCGTGTTGTTGTAGATGAAAGTATTCTACAAGAGTTCGATGTGGATCCCACCACCAGCATTAGAAAAGTGGCCCGTGACTTGGGAGTTTCGACATGGAAAGTTTGGTCAGTAGTCAATGCAGACGGAAGGCATCCTTTTCACTACACTCCGGTGCAAGGTAAATTTAATTTATGACATTAACTCTAAACTGTGATCTAGATTCTGACGCTTGAGATTATTTTGATCACTCTCACTCTTATGACTTTTGAAACGAGAGAGAGATAATGACCTAGATAATATCTCACGCGTCAGAATATTAGAGCTCCTGATTGCTCATTTAAAATACGAACCTTACATAAATTGTTTACTGGACAATGGGCTTTGCTCAAATTCTCTTGAATAGTGGATTGTAATTTTTTTATTATTATGACTTCGGTGGTGTATCGAACTCTACAATAATAATAATAATTGCCGTACAAGTTGCCCATCTCATGTTCTCAAACGGTTATGTTTTGGTTTCAGGTTTAGTAGAAGGGGACCAAGAGCGGCGTTTGCGGTTTTGCCGTTTTCTTTTACATACGGACGTAGATAATGACGAATTCCTGAAGACCATTCTCTGGACGGATGAATCTAAATTCACGAGAGAGGGCATCTTTAACCAACATAATCTCCACAGATGGGAATCGCAAAATCCTCGCGCGACTGGAGAGGCCTCACACCAACATAAGTTTTCGGTCAACGTATGGGCAGGTGTCATTGGGAGAGACCTCATAGGACCCCATTATCTCCCAGATACACTGAATGGGGAAAATTACCTAGAATTTTTAATGAATGACCTACCGGAATTAATGAGTGACCTGCCGATTTTTGAAGATGACCGGGTAGTTGTATTTCAACATGACGGCTGCCCGGCTCACTACCGGAACATAGTACGCGAGTACCTAGACAACGTTTTCCCCAATTCATGGATTGGGAGAGGTGGCCCAATTGAATGGCCCGCACGTTCCCCAGACCTAACACCACTCGATTTTTATGTCTGGGGACGTGCTAAAGAGTTGGTGTACGAAGTTGAAATAAACACAAAAGAAGAATTGGTGACGAGAATTGGGGATGCTTTTTCAAAAATGAAAGTAGAAATGACGCTGAACACGACTACAAAAGAAATACGCCGTAGATGCCGGGCGTGTATTCATAACAGAGGAGCTGTGTTCGAACAAAATTTAAATTAAATAAATAATTGTATTTATTTCTGTTGTTTGAATTTTCCCTTCTGCCTCATTTATTCAACAAGTTGGTAAGTTTTATACCAACTTAGTATGTCATTGTAATAAGTAATAAATAGAGAAGTTTTTAAATGCATATTACCTCCCGAATTGCTAGTGGTTTTTTTTTAGATCACTGTGAAAGTTGAACTATGAGGTAATTTTTATTTTCATTTTTTCACTCTATGAGCTCTAAATCAGTTAGTTAGCTTTGTTTTGTACCCAATTTTGCTTTGCGTGGCCTGAAGGTGTATTAGAGACCAAATTCAAGTAAAAACATCCGGTCTAAAACAGATTTTACAAATGTTATGGAGGTAAATAGGTACAATTAAGGTGAAAATGGGAAAATTCACAAAAAAAAAACTTAAAAAAAATTGGAGGGTCAGGGATTTTTTTTGGCCAACTTGTATTTTCCAAATGGGCCCCCGAACACGCTCATTTGATTTGTCGGACCCTCTACCAAACACCCTGTATATATATAATTGTGTGCTAAAAATGTACATACGTAAGTGTCAAAATGATGATGAACTATATAAACCTTTTAATAGATTGACAAAATGTACAAAAGCAAGGGATGCACAGTAAAATTTCCTTGTTTAACAAAATGCCGCAAGAGATAACCAAACTACATGCCAATGGTTTCAAAACAAAAATAAAACATTCATTTTTAAGGAATTATCTACACACTAAATTAATTTATGAAATTAAGAATTAATGAAACCTCATTCTTATTTGATTATAACGTTATAGTTGACGTTAATACAATAATTATAGTTATTATTTTGATTTCTTTATTATTAGGATTTAAAAAAACTTTTTATATTATTATATTTTATGCTGTAATGTTAAATGAGTTGCCTAATGTGACAATTTAATTATAAGGTTAATAAATAATTCTATTCTATTCATTTATTGGCGCCACAGAAAAAAAATGTTTAAATTAGAACGGCTGTCAAGGCATTGTTGTAAGAAATTAGTTGTAGCCAGTTGCGTCCATATAAACGAAACGTCAGTCATTCGAAATCAGTTAGCAACTGTGACGCGGAGTTCGACGTGATGATCTAAATAAGAATGTTCAATCACATATCTGTCATAATACCTGGCAACACAGTTTTCTTCTCATTTCCGTTCTATTTTCTGTGATTGACGCACCCTAATAATCTTTTTAGCGATGATTCAACATAATGTGTTAAAAAAACAATTTATATTTCTTAGTTGCTTTCTATAATGATAGTAATGATAGTAATGGTGTTCTCGGGATTTTCTCCATAATGTTTTCAAAGAGCTGCGGAATGTGTAACATGTAACGATAATGACAGACAAACCTCATAGTACATAATAATATATATATATATATATATATGTAATTAATTCTCAATAATTAATCGTTTGTTAATCAATGATTAGATAAAACGCAGACAAGAAAAATGATATACCTATTGTAGGTAAGTTAATGTAGGTAGGTATGAACAACGGCAACTTCTTACAGAATTATACAGTTAAAAAAACTCGCGTCAGTTGAAGAGTTCCACCCACCACCTCCACCACCTCCACCACCTCCCAGCTCCATCATCAGAAACTCGTCATTAAATATTATGTATGGGAGTTATTCATCACCATCATCATCAGCCAGAAGACGTCCACTGCTGAACATAGGCCTCTCCCTTTAACCTCCACACTGAACGACATCCTGTCATCTGCATCCACTGGATGCCCGCGACTCTCACGATGATGTCGGTCCATCTAATGGGAGGCCTACCTACGCTCCGTCTTCCGGTTCGTGGTCTCCACTCAAGAACCTTTCTTCCCCATCGGTCATCAGTTCTTCGAGCGATGTGTCCTGCCCATTGCCACTTCATGCAGATTTTAATAGCTATGTCGATGACTCTGGTTTGTCGAATATCTAAGTTCCGAATTTTATCGCGTAAAGAAACTCCGAGCATAGCTCTCTCCATTGCCCGTTGTGTGACTCTTGAGTTTCTCCAAAAGGCCAACAGTTAAGGACCACGTCTCAGTACCATATGTCATCACTGGCAACACACGCTGGTCAAAGACCTTTGTCTTTAGGCACTGTGGTATCTTGGATCTTGGTATTGCTAATTAATGGTTAAACTTGAGCGGATGTTGACGTGGTTACCCTCTCCTGTCTGTGCAGCTCGGAGCGAGCTCGGTGCTGCTGCACTGGAAGCAGGTCAGCACACGTGACGTGGTTACCCTCTCCTGTCAGTGCAGCTCGGAGCGAGCTCGGTGCTGCTGCACTGGAAGCAGGTCAGCACACGTGACGTGGTTACCCTCTCCTGTCTGTGCAGCTCGGAGCGAGCTCAGTGCTGTAGCACTGGAAGCAGGTCAGCACACGTGACGTGGTTACCCTCTCCTGTCTGTGCAGCTCGGAGCGAGCTCGGTGCTGCTGCACTGGAAGCAGGTCAGCACACGTGACATGGTTACCCTCTCCTGTCTGTGCAGCTCGGAGCGAGCTCGGTGCTGCTGCACTGGAAGCAGGTCAGCACAAGTGACGTGGTTACCCTCTCCTGTCTGTGCAGCTCGGAGCGAGCTCGGTGCTGCTGCACTGGAAGCAGGTCAGCACACGTGACGTGGTTACCCTCTCCTGTCTGTGCATCTCGGAGCGAGCTCGGTGCTGCTGCACTGGAAGCAGGTCAGCACGCGTGACGTGGGTGTTCCTTATCAGACTATAGTGACGTCATAATGCGCTATTATCCACATCATTATCATGTGGTGAAATTATATTTTCCGTATTACAGATATATTAATATACCCAAGTGTGTTTGACTAATTGTCTTTCGTTTACATTTGGGGTCTTACTTAAAAACGTTACTCAAGTTGATCGACGCTTAAAATTGCTCTCTCAACTTCTTGCTGATGGCAATCGTCAAACGCGGAAACGAGATAGAACAATTTTAAGCATAGATCAACTTGAGTAACGTTTTTAAGTAAGACCCTTAGGGTCTCATATCTACACTAATATTATAAAGAGGAAATATTTGTACCTATTTTTGTATGTTTGTAATGAATAGGCTCCGAAACTACTGAACCGATTTGAAAAATTCTTTCACTGTTGGGAAGCTACACTATCCCCGGGTGACATAGGCTATATTATATTTTGTAGCGAGGCCGAAGGCCGAGCTTACACTCGTGCGAAGCCGGGGCGGACGGCTAGTATATTATAATAATAGAAAATAACAAGTACCTACCTAATTTATTATGATTACCAAACACAAAACTTTAACAAGTAAACTAATTGAAGATCAACACAGTTATTATATATGATTATTTGACTTCCCCGGTGGCTCAGTTGGTAGTGAACCTACCCTATTACCTACCTATTTATTTATTATTTACGGGATATTTACAGATTCAGATTCAGATTCAGATTATTTATTGCTTCCATAATAGTACAAAGGTGGTAAATAAAACATTGAAATTAGTACATGGTTCATATGGACCCTGTCGGGCACAGCACAGTAGGAGTGAGGAGGACGGATACATAAACTTTTTAATTGATATTTTCATTTAAATATTCAGCTATTGAATAGTAAGCTTTCCCGTTTAGAAACTGCTTTAGATTGCGTACAAAGCTAACATTATTTTCTATATTTTTTATGTCACCGGATAGCTTGTTGTAAATATTTACAGCCATAACCAAAGTACCAGACGAGTGCATCTTTAGACGAGACTTTGGTAGTTCTAACTGGTTTGCGTGTTGAAGTGTGTTGTCTAAATCCGTAGGTAAAACCCTTTTTGATATAAATAAATGCTTATTGTTTCGTACAAATTTACAAATTTCTAAAATATAGATGCATGTCAAAGTTAGGATTTTATACTTTATAAAATATGGTTTACAGCTATCCATTTGATCAATATTTGCTATAATTCGAATAAGTTTTTTTTGAACTTTGAAAAGATCCTGCGCAGCGCTGCTATTACCCCATAAGATAATCCCATAACTAAGCCGTGAGTGTGCATTCGCATAATAAGTTATTTTTGTAGTTTTTAAATCAGTTGTCTTCTTTATTTCGCGGAGTGCGTACGTAAGTGTTGAAAGTTTAGAGTGTGTTTTCTTAACGTGTGATTGCCAGTTTACATGTGTGTCTATTACAATACCTAGTAGTGTGAATTCGTTTACAATTTCTAATTTAGTGCCATGGAATGTGAAGTTAAAATTAAGTGGTGGTTTCTGATACGGGTGGAAACAAATAATGTTAGTTTTAGACAAATTAAGTTCAAGATTGTGATGATGCATCCAGTTAGTTGTTTCTTCGAGCAACGCAGTGAGTTTTGAGTTTACATTTAAACTGTTTTTTGTTGAAGTAAGTAGTGAAATGTCATCCGCGAAGCAAACACACGGTTCTGTCATGATTTTAGGGAGATCGTTTATGTAAATCAAAAAAAGAAGACATCCAAGGACACTTCCTTGGGGGATTGAGGCGTTTGTAGTAACAGTATCTGAGCGGATATTCTGTATAGTTTTATTTATATAATTGTAATGAATGATTTCAACTAGCTGTTCTCGATTTTTTAGATATGATTTAAACCAGTCGTGAGCCTTACCGCGGATACCTACACCATATAGTTTATCTAGAAGGATTAGTGGTAAGGTTGTGGAAGGACGGAACCTTACCACGGTAAATATCACGTAAATAATCATATAACTGTAGTGAACAACCGTGATAGTTTAAAACAGTGTTTTAATTGAAGATCGTTTATAGTATCAATAATCAACGAAGGTCTATATATATATAATTATAGTTGAAACGTTCTCCAGCTTCAGACAGACAGTTAGTGGTCAACATGGTGGAGATGCCACGCTGTACTGTGAGGATAATACTCTGACCAACACATGCACACGCAGGACAACATTGTGGTCACACAAACAGTCAGTGGTCAACATGGTGGAGATGCCACGCTGTACTGTGAGGATAATACTCTGACCAACACATGCACATGCAGGACAACATTGTGGTCACACAAACAGTCAGTGGTCAACATGGTGGAGATGGCACGCTGTACTGTGAGGATAATACTCTGACCAACACATGCACATGCAGGACAACATTGTGGTCACACAAACAGTCAGTGGTCAACATGGTGGAGATGCCACGCTGTACTGTGAGGATAATACTCTGACCAACACATGCACATGCAGGACAACATTGTGGTCACACAAACAGTCAGTGGTCAACATGGTGGAGATGGCACGCTGTACTGTGAGGATAATACTCTGACCAACACATGCACATGCAGGACAACATTGTGGTCACACAAACAGTCAGTGGTCAACATGGTGGAGATGCCACGCTGTACTGTGAGGATAATACTCTGACCAACACATGCACATGCAGGACAACATTGTGGTCACACAAACAAATAAATCTACATCTACACTATCTGCACTAATATTATAAAGACGTAAAAATACGTACGTAGGTATATAATTACAAACAATACTTTTTTTTTACTGACTTCATAAAAGGAGGAGGTTATCAAATTTATTGGTTTTTTGTATGTTTGTTACCGCAGTACTTTTGACTGCATGGGTGAACCGATTTTGATGATCCTTTTTTTTATTTGAAAGCTGGTACTTCCCATTTGGTCCCATTTCAATTTGGTCCAGTTCTGATGAAGTCGTTTTTTTATATTGATAATTATTTGTATTGAATTTGAATATTCGTATGTTGTCCACAGGTAAAACCGCGTGCCACAGCTAGTAAGCGATAATTGTCCCACGTTATCGTTCATTCCTTTGGTTATAATATTATCCGTTAAATATAATAGGTAATGTAATTATGTATGTAATGTAATGCTGCTATCTAGGTATGCAAGGTTTTGATAACAATCCGTTAAATACCTATATTGTAATGCGTTAAATTACACTTCTCAACAAATAACAAACTTTTTATTTTATCTGAGTTCCTACTGTAAGGTTTTATAAAACGTAACAAAATCGACGACTCGGTATGTTTTGTACTGGTCACCCTAGCGTGTGCGGTGTCACTTGTCATTGTCAAGGGCGGGCATTGGGACTCCAGACAGGGTGTTGGATTGGATCGGTACGGATGTAGAATATTGGATTGTTTTGTTAATGTTACGGCTAGTGTGTATTAAAGTTGGATAATATAATTGTGGTTATCTAAAGCAGATTTTGATTGTTACCTTGTGTTTACACTACTATGTGATTATAATTCCTTGTTATTGACCTTAATACAAATATGTGAATAGAATTTTTATATAACATCTCATTTTTTTCGATTTTCAATATACCCGCAATATAAAATCAAACTTACGTCAAAAACTTAAAATTCATATTTCTCAGTTTCTAGACGTAATATATAAATAAAATGTCTACATATATTTATTATTAGTCAACCTCGATATGAAACAATATGAACCAAATCAGATATTTTTTTAGTGTTGAGTGTTATCAGAGACTTAACTAATTATTGGAATGGTAAAAATATACTCAAAACTTTATTAGCACAAAAATGCTAATAATTTTTTTTAGATTTCCTTAGTGATAAAAATATTTTGTCATAATAATTGACATATGTGGCCTTAGTACGAGCACTTGTGAAAATGTTATCATTACGTTAACGATAGCAAAATGTATGAAATATTGAACAGCGCCTCTATCGGACGTGAAAGGAAACTGAATTTTTCATACATTTGCTATCGTTTACGTAACGATAGCTTTTTCGCAAGTTCTCGTACTAACGCCACAGATCCAAACAATCCGATGTATTATTATTCTATATTAACTATTAAAACACTAAACATATCGCATTACATATTTTTATTTTACTGTGACATATTGTGACACATAAAAAAAGTTAGTTACGTTAAATTGTTTTTTTTTTACTTTTTGTATACGTACATACAAATGCATGTGAACGAAGAAATAACTGGCCAAGAACGTATCGAGACGACCATAATATGGTAGGGTATTACAGCCATAGGACGATCACTGCTGGACATAGGCCTCCCCCATCGATTTCCAAAAGTGCCGGTTGGAAGCGGCCTGCATCCAGCGTTACCCTGCGGTCTCTTGTCGTCTGTCCATCTTGTGGGTGGACGTCCTACGCTGCGCTTACCGGTCCGCGGTCTCCACTCGAGAACCTTTCGGCCATTTTTTTCCGGCTTTTCCCATCGGCCATCTGTTCTGCGTGCTATGTGCCCTGCCCACTGCCACTTCATCTTGCTGATCCAGTGGACTATGTCGGTGACTTTAGTTCATCTACGGATCTCCTCATTTTTGATTCGATCTCGTATAGAAACCCCGAGCATAACCCTCTCCATAGCACGTTGTGCGAGTTTGAGCTTGCTAATGAGGCCCATAGTGAGAGCACGTTGCAGTGCCGTATATGATCACTGGCAACACACACTGGTGGTAGACAATACTCGTTCCATGTTCTAGGAAAATTGGAACGAGTGAAGCTAAACTTCACAGATCATTTTATTAAAAGATCAATGACCTTTGAGCTAGAATGTCTTGAAATTATCACAGTTTTATCGCCAAAGCGCCAAAAGTTATAAGCAAATAATAAAATCTGGGACATTATCGCGCACACAGACATCTGACCCCAAACTAAGCAAAGCTTGTAATATGGCTGCCAGAGACTAATATACGTACATACATATATATTTTTAAATACATACTTAAATAGATATTAACACCCAGACATAGAACAAACACAAATGTGATAAACAAATAATGTTCGAAATAATTCTGAATGAAGTTTTTAGGGTTCCGTAGCCCGACAAGGAACCCTTATAAGTTCGTTCTGTCCGTCCGTCTGTCTGTCTGTCTGCCCGTCGGTCTGTCAGTCCGTCCGAATTTTTCAGGACCTTGTAACTTCTATAATTTATTAAGATAAGTGCATGAAACTTTACATAATGACAGTTGTTATATAGATCTCAATTTGAAGAGTATAAAATATATAATATTGCATGTTAGGGGTGGCTCTGGTACATGTGAAATGGGGAAAAAATATTTTTTTCACTTCACCTGCTCGTGTGGAGTGACAGATAGATAAACTCTTTATTGTTCACATCACAAGTTACATAATACATGATAAAACAGCTTTAAAAAGTAGCGTAACAATCGACGGCCTTATCGCTAAGATCGATCTCTTTCAGGCAACCTTAGGATGGAGAGGATTCATATAGTGTGTCGTTGAAAAGGTCTTTTAAAATGAAAGTAAGGTTTGATACATCACTTTTTTATAATTTCTATACATTGAAAAATATGGCCCGCCAGAGTGGCAAAAAGTTGGTCCCCCCCCTGCATTTCTAAACTATAAGACATAGAAACTTGAGTCTTACAATACAGATAGGTCATATTTAAAACCTTCATTCAAAATTATTTCGACCATTATCTGATGATGAATTTTTGAGTAACAGCGATAAAACTGTAATAAATTCAAAGCGTTCTAGCTCAAAGGTCATTAATCTTTTTGTGAAATGTTCTTAACAAATAATGTTTTTCAATCAGTTTCCTCTATCTTTAAACCATAAAAAGTATATGCTATGTCGGGATGGTACATCTCTGAAATTTGGCTAAGTCCACAGAGCTACGTTCGTTCGAATCTTTCTATAACTATCAATTTCTAACTATGACTACAATTATATGGCTTTGGTTACGGAACCCTATGCGTGTCTCGACACGCTCTTGGCCAGTTATTGTCCTCTTTATTTGACCTGGTAGCCGGCCGGAGCACCCGCGGAGCACCTGCTCGTAGACCCGAACGTGAACATGCCCACCTGCCACACAACACATACACACCTACATCAACACGCGCTCACACACTACCACACATTAATACTAATATTATACATGTGAAAGTTTGGATGGATGGATGGATGTTTGTTACTCAATCACACAGAAACGGCTGGATGGATTTGGATGAAATTTGAAATATGCATTGCTTATGTCCTGGATTAACACATAAGCTACTTTTCATCATCATCATCGTCGATTTTCATCACCACGCGGGTGAAACCGCGGGGCGCAGCTAGTGCGTAATAAATATTTATTACACAATATACCCTTGGTATGACGCAGGGGGTGATCCACTAGGTAACAATAAGCTGTTCGTAGTGGGTGTCCGTGGTACAACTAGCTAGAGGGAAGCGTTAGACCGGCTGCTCACACATCTGTCTCCAGCTGTGCGACTCAGACGAGGGGGTCGTGCGGGCGGCGGGGGGCGGGAAACCACTATGAACCAATGATATATGTACAGACTAGTGTCCGCACCCGGCTGCGCACGTCTCATTTGGACAATATACCCGCGCATTACTAAACTAGCTTTTCTGTCTATTTTCTACCGGATACATTTCGGTGAGTGTGCGCAAGAGTTTCATTACCTTATTCCACCCTCCCCTTTTTACTACAGGACAAGTAGAAGGACTGCACACTACCACCCCTTCTTCGTGGGAATTACAAAGATTCGTACACAACGATTTGTGTCGTCATTTATGATACGTACCGTCCAAGAATGGAACTCCCTGCCGTCCTCCTTGTTTCCTGAGAACTACAATCTGGGCATCTTCAAGGCTAGAGTGAATAGATTTCTTCTAGATCAACGTGTTCCATCCTCGGACACACCCTCGCTTACCATCAGGTGAGTTGGGGTGAAACGTAGATCATTAAATAACATTAAAAAATAAAAATAAAATATGCAGACTTTTGTAGGTCCTATAGACTATCTGAAAACCTTATGCGCGAGCATTTTCTCGCGTCCACTTCCAATAGGCAGCGTACCCAGCATGGTGTCGGCATCACGTTGAATGCTGAATGGTGCTGAATGGTGATTTAATTATGATGTAGAATTGACCAGTAAGTATATTTTGTTCCAAGCATCTCTTTATATTGGCCACTGAATAATAAGATCATAGAATCGTTCTGTTAAGCGCGATGCGGTCTACGATGGAGCACGCTTGCCCAGAAGAAACCGATTCACTCGAGATTTGAAGACACCCAGATTGTAACCATCGGGGAACACCCATTCCGGCAGCGCATTCCACAGACTAGCAGTTCGCTAAATAAAAGTGGAATCAAAGCGCTTCATACAGGTTTTCGGAATATCAATCATGAAGCGGTGTCGATTTTTCGTTCCCACTCTGGCAGTCCGATAGAAGAATAGGGAGAAGGGAATTAGATCATGCGGATCTGATGCACACTCTCCGAAATGTATCCGATAAAAAACTGATAGACTAGCAACTTTACGTCGATGATCAAGACTAAGAAGAATATTTTATTGGAATATTTTATTTATTTATTATCTGTTGAATAAAAACGTAAGTGTGTAAGATTTGTGTCCATCACAATCATTTTCACACTTTCTCACAGCTTTCTTTTTATTTAACTTCTTACTGTTTGTAAAGACAAAGTCATGACCTGTGAGTTGATCCAGACTGAACTCAGCTCTGTTTTCACGTTGAAGACCTAAATTAGTTTCTATGCTTTCACTGGATGCACTCTCATGGGATGTGGCGGCAATGATACTCGTAGAATGTCCTTGAATGAACTGATCTGGTGTTAGATCATCGGCACTAATCGTATCATAAGAATCATTTTGATTACTTTCTAGACTATTGCTAGGGTCCGAATTGTATTTGTGACTGTCATGTTCAGAATCAGAACTGGCTTGCCTCTCGTACGAGCTGTCAACGGAGTCTTTAGTTTTTGAGTAGCTGGAATCTGCAGATTGGCTGCTTTCCTCGATGAATGCTTCGTCATTCAAACTAGCACTATAGTTTATACTTGAAAGATCATCTGAATGGTTGATAAAATCATTGGATTGGTCGCTGTTGTCTATATCGCTGTCAGTATACACATGTGTATGATGAGTTGGCTTCTCTTCATGATTTACTTGTGTTTTGCGACTGGGGCCGTTATTAATTTCAGCTGATTCTGTTATGAGATCATAACTCTCCAAGTCAGGTTCCACTTCGGCTTCGTGAAACAAATCATGGAGTTGTTCTATAGACTCTATGAGAATACTTTCATCGTTATCACCTATTTTGATATATCCAAGATCTTCAGAACTATGATTGCGATGAACGTCTGTGTCACTGTGATGTGTTGATTCAGTGACGTCGTGTTTAAGTTCGTGGTCGCTATGAAACGTATTGTGATGAGGTTCTATGACGTGTTCGTTGATTTTATGCGAATGATCAATATAGGCATTAAATTTTTCTTGATTTAATTGATGATTATCATTTTCGTCTATGAATTCCAGATTATCAGATTGCGGATAGATATGAATTTGTTTACTATTAACATCATTTTCATTCGGTTCGTAATTTATATGAATGATGTTATTTTCGTGATGATATGTGTTGTTCTCAGTCGAGTTGTGGTTGTTATTCGGTCGGTGTTTCTTGTGTATAATGTAATGCACGTGATATTCTGGATCGACCTCATTGTCTGGCAAAACTTCGTGAATCAAACTGTTGAGATCATCATCGTTATGCTGATTATAATGAGATACAATATTATTTAATTTGTTGTTAATTGTGACTTCGGAATTTGGATCGTCATCATCATTAGAAACGGCTTTTTCCGGGGTTCTTTCAATTTCTGAGACATCTTGTGCTGACTTGTTTTCATGATCAGAGCTAGTAAGCTCTATTGAGTCACTCTCAGAGCTCGATTTACTTTCCGAAATATCCATAACGGAATTTTCTTCGTTACTTTCTAAAACTTCACTGAAGTCTGGCATATTCCTATCGACCACAATACCTGAGATCCTTTTTCGCTTCTTCAATTTATTCTTGATTCTGTGTGATTTAGGAACTATATACGCTAGCGCTTTACCTTTCGTATTAGACTTGTGTTTTATCGGTACTATTTCGACCAGATGTTTCATGTTTGGGAATTTGGTCCACAGAGTTCCGTCGTCGTTTACTTTAATCTTACGGATGTGTTTGCGACGAGGCCAGTCATAGTCTTTGTGGTCACGAATGACAGGGACGAGGGGGTGCGGCGCGGGGTAGGGGATCTCTCTGGCGGGGTAAGTGGTCGGTAATACCAGTGCGGAGAGTATGGGAGTGGCGATATTTGGTGTTGGAAGAAAGCGGTAGCGCTGGGCTGACTCGTGGGATGCAGGCTCTGCGTTCGCTACATGTTCTTCTGCGGATTCCGCTGAAAATTTAAGTTCAGTGCGGTCGTTTGCGGTTGCTCCGTGGTCCGTGTGATGCTCTTGGTTAACTGCGGTTGGTCCGTGGTTCATGTGATGCTCTTGGGTAACTGCGGTTGGTCCGTGATCCGTGTGATGCTCTGGGGCTACAATGTGGTCTGCGGTCGCTATGTGGTCGAAGTCACCGTTTGGAAGTCTCCGACTCAGCAACGGAGTCGTGAGTGCCAGGATCTGCACTATCACAACTGCAATGACAAACATTACTGTATGTAAGAAGTTTTCAGACAAGAGGATTAACTATCACACTAATCACACTAATATTATAAATGCGAAAGTTTGTGAGTGTGTATGTTTGTTACTCCTTCACGTTAAAACGGCTGGACGGATTTGGATAAAATTTAGAATAGAGATAGCTTATGTACTGTAGCTGCTTATTTTAAGAAGCCCTGTGTGTGTATTTTTTTATGTAATGTAAATATACTCAATTCCATTTACTTGGATGACAGAAATATTTTTAACCGACTTCCAAAAAGGAGGGGGTTCTCTATTCAACTGTTTTTTAATTAATTTTTATTACCTCAGAACTTTCGACTGGGTGAACCAATTTTGATGATTCTTTTATTATTTGAAAGCTGGTGCTTCTCGTGTGCCCATATCAATTTGGTCCAGTTCTGACATTTTTATGTCAGTTTTTTATATTGATAATTATTGCACTACCTTTCCAAATTTGTGATGTTACGGAACCCTCAGTACGCGAGCCCGACTCGCTCATGGCCAGTTTATTTTCATTGCTTGCCGCCAAAACTTTATTTTTTCAAAATGGCAGACGTTAGGTATACTAGCGAGGTTCTATATATTCCCTTTCAACTGGTTATCTGTTCAACTGACAGCAGGTACAAGGTACGACAGAAGTAATAAAGTTGACATCCGGTCTATTCTGCAAGCTAAGTGAACGCGCAAGTGAAGTGATAAGTGAATGTGATTGTTCTTGCGTATTTCTGCAGATAAATGACAAAACATCGAGTTATAATGGTACGGGACTACACACAGGCGTTGCCAGGGGGCAGGGAGGGGCAGCTGCTCCCCCCCCCCCTCTAGAGATTAAACAAATGTAACTAACTGCAAAGAAATCAAAGTCCGAAGTCCGTGCGATTGTCTTGCTTTGCGGATAAATCCCGCACGTCAAAACTCGATTTCATTTACTACAATTCATATTTTTCCATTCTCCATAATATTAATTTGCCTCCCGCCCCCGCCCAAGGGGCCATGGGCTGGCTACGCCCTTGGGACTACAGTCAAGGGTGATCACTCGACATTCTGACATTTCTCTATAGTAATTAACAAGCAAAATACACGTTCACTAGCTTATCACCTCACTTGTGCGTTCCCTTAGCTTGCAGAACAGTGCAGCAGTTAGTGTGTGATACTCACGGAGCAGGTGATCCATGGTGCGCCGCCGAGCCGAGTGTGGAGCCCCCGGGGCTCCGTGCACTATATACACTCGGCGCCGTCACGGAGCTCGGCTGATCCGACTCGACACCCTCCACGAGCAGGGCCGGATTAACCCTATCGGGGCCCCTAGGCAAAGCAATTCTCAGGGCCCCTTTTCGATAGAATACTTCCACATTCAACCAAATACCGTTAGATGACGCTTGTACCGACACTACCGGATGTAAATAATGGGAATGTCACGAATGAAACGTTTTTTTCTTCTTGGTGCGTGGCCCGCATCGACTAGGCCCTCGTAGGCCCCTAGTCGGTGCGGAGCCCCTAGGCAGTTACCTCATCCGCCTTGTGGATAATCCGGGCCTGTTTCCGAATTAACATCGCTTCATTAATCAGTCAGTCAGTAACGCGCGGAACGATATTAACACCATAATTAGGTAATCTCGCAATCAACTAACTACCTCGCCTGGCTCCGCCCGCTGTCCCGGTGGTAACACGACCACAGTTATTTTTTTGTTTAAATAAGAACGGCTGTCAAGGCATTTTTGTAAGAAATTTGTTGTAGTCACTTGCACCCACATAAACCCATAGCAACTGTGTTAGCAACTGTGACGCGGAGTTCGACGCGTTGACATAAATAAGAATGTTCAATCACATATCTTTCACAATACGTGGCGACAGATTTTCCTTCTCATTTCCGTTCTATTTACTTCTGTTTTCAGTGAGCACGAGTGACGCCGAAGATAGCGAATTTGATCTCTAAACTATACCTGGGGCCTAACGCCCAACTCTACTAACACGGGCCCGAATAGGCGTTTTCAAATCGCGAGTGAATCGGTTTCTTCTAGGCGAGCGTGCTCCATCGTAGACCGCATCATCGCTTTACATCAGGCAAGTTGGCGGTCAAACGCAAGTCTATATACTAAATAAAAATAAATCGTTATTCTAAGTCAACGGGAAGGGCCCTATAAGTTTTTTATCCTCTTGTGAAATCGCAAAATATGCTAAAATATGCGACATAGGTATAAACGATCATAAATCTTGTGATCGTTGAGTTTTAAGTTAATCGATTTTATTTTTAACCGACTTCCAAAAAGGTGGTGGTCTCAATTCACCTGTTTCTTTGTTTGTTTGTTTACTCATAACTTTCGACTGGATAAACCGATTTTCATGATTCTTTTTTTATTTGAAAGCTGGTGCTTCCCGTGTGGTCCCATTTCAATTTGGTCCAGTTCTGACATTTTTATGAAGTCGGTTTTTATATTAATAATTATATTCTATAACTATAAAAATTTTGCGATGTAAATCTACCAAACTGAAGTCTGGTAGGTTTCCAACACGGGAACTTGGCAACACCTTTAAATTGTATTTGAGTTATTTGACCTTCATAAGTGTACACTAGTGTAGCCATATAAAAAAAAATTTGAACTGAATTGACTTCAAGTTCGTTTATTTTCACAGCAGAAAGAGAATGTAGACCCGAGTATATGATATAACATTTTAAATTAATATCTACGCGTTTTTAAGAAAAAGAGTCTTAACAGTCAGACATACGACAAAGTGATCCTATAAAGGGTTCAATTATTTCCTTTTGAGGTACGGAACCCTAAAAATGGAGACATTAGAACACAAACGATAATGTACTGAGGCATATCTTTTTGTTTATGATACTGAGTGATGAGACGAGTGAAGTCGCTCGCCTGATGGCTCTTCACGCTTGCCCATAACAGCTCAACACCACTCAGAATTTTTAACTTCAACAGTTCAAAACCCTGGATGGCAATGCACTGCGCTCGTCACCCCGAGATATAACATGTCAAATCTCTGTGTCCTGTAATTTCGCTGGAAACATTTCCCTTCAATCCGGAACACAGTAGTGATGGGGGAGTCTTCCTTCTTTGTCTGTTCTGAGATCTAAAACCAATTAAACTATTCATCTTTCAAAGAAACATATTTATTATCAGAATTGTTCTTACTATATAAATAAACGCAACACATTTGGACCGGATTCGATTCTAGATTATAATTTTTTATAAATAATAATTTCATCCCGTTTATTAAATGTTGTGTTTTGGACAAGTCAAACGCCAGTAAACGTTATACAATAAAAGGTTTGGAATAAAGGTCTTCGTCCACTATACCGACCTACACCGTCACTGTATCGACATTTTATCATCTCTTTGTACACAGTTTTTATAATAAATTGTTTCTGATTCTGACATAGAGAATATACTCTTCACTCCTCAAGCTCGTAAATTTGTTGTTTATGCTCGGTGCATGTAGACTACAACTGATTTAATGTTGTAAATGAATATATATTTATTCTCAAAAACTGTGTACAATTACATGATGATATATTCTGTTTTTTATTATCTAATGCATAAGTCTGCTTTTTATGATTTAGTGCACACAAATTATTACTCTTAATGATGGTATAAATGGTGTGAACCCTCAGACAATGTCACACTTGATGGAGTGTGCAGCGTGCCCTGCAGCCTGCACACTGGACGACCTGAATGAAGCCACGGAGAGTGCCATTGGAGTGGCGGAATTTTGGTACAAAAACTTAATTTAAATTAAAATAAAAAACGAAACATCGGTTCGAAAGAAGAAGATTACTCTTACTTAATTGTTCAAATTAAATATGTATATAAAAAATCTGATCTAATCGAGAACCTCCAAGTTGGTTAGTAGTTAGTACAACTCCCACTAGACTGTTCCGTCACCGACCAACACCACAGTAGATATATTTACCGACTTTAAACAAACGCTCGAATAGAGTGACGTAAAAAACTCGAAAGTTCTGATATAATTAAAATAAAAAACAATCGAATAGAGAACCTCTTCTTTTTTGGCAGTCGGTTAAAAAAAAATCTTACCCCGATATTAGCAACTGTAGCCTTGTGACCTACTGCACTACTGTGCCACAGTATCGTAGCGAGTCATGAACACACGACTTTATAACGTTGGTGATAAGGTTCTAATTGGCCGTTGAGTTATTCGAGTCTGGTACGTTCATAGTATAGTCCGATGTAGTGGTCCAAGTCCTTTAAAATGTTAACAATTGTATTTTTTAGGGAAACTTACAGCCTAATAGTATAAACTTAAAAATAGATTTGGTGTCTGGGACAATTACAAGTTTCCGTCTATAGAAAAAAGAACAAGGTTTATGATTTTATTTTATTTAATTGACTTAAGCTAATATAAGAATAGTAAGGCTCAAATATGATTCAATAGAGATAGAGATAAATATTTAAAGATATAACAGTTCTACGAAGAATAACTACTACTTACTTACTTACTTACAAAGTATTGCCATGAAGTATGGTGTTTCACCGTTTATAGTCTTAAGGGACATTTTATTGTTGTAAGTACCATTTTAGAGTCGTGAGTGACATTTCATTGTTGTATGTTACATTTTATTGTTGTAAATAACATTATTTTTCATCATATCTACACTAATATTATAAAGAGGAAAGATTTGTACCTATTTTTGTATGTTTGTAATGAATAGGCTCCGAAACTACTGAACCGATTTGAAAAATTCTTTCACTGTTGGGAAGCTACACTATCCCCGGGTGACATAGGCTATATTATATTTTGTAGCGAGGCCGAAGGCCGAGCTTACACTCGTGCGAAGCCGGGGCGGACGGCTAGTATTTTATATAAAACAAAGTCGGGTTTGTTCGAACTCTTATAACTCGAGAACGGCTAGACTGATTTTCATGGTTTTTAATTTGTTCTATTTGTCTCCCTCCGGAACAGCAGAATAACTATTAAAAACGGCTGGACCGATTTGGTTAAAATGTCGTGTTCCTGGAGCGGGTCATAGTAGCCCATGTAAAGCCAGGGCGAGTCACTACTATTGTTATAATATATAACATTTCGTGTTCCTGGAGCGGGTCATAGTAGCCCATGTAAAGCCAGGGCGTGTCACTACTATTGTTATAATATATAACATTTCGTGTTCCTGGAGCGGGTCATAGTAGCCCATGTAAAGCCAGGGCGTGTCACTACTATTGTTATAATATATAACATTTCGTGTTCCTGGAGCGGGTCATAGTAGCCCATGTAAAGCCAGGGCGTGTCACTACTATTGTTATAATATATAACATTTCGTGTTCCTGGAGCGGGTCATAGTAGCCCATGTAAAGCCAGGGCGTGTCACTACTATTGTTATAATATATAACATTTCGTGTTCCTGGAGCGGGTCATAGTAGCCCATGTAAAGCCAGGGCGTGTCACTACTATTGTTATAATATATAACATTTCGTGTTCCTGGAGCGGGTCATAGTAGCCCATGTAAAGCCAGGGCGTGTCACTACTATTGTTATAATATATAACATTTCGTGTTCCTGGAGCGGGTCATAGTAGCCCATGTAAAGCCAGGGCGTGTCACTACTATTGTTATAATATATAACATTTCGTGTTCCTGGAGCGGGTCATAGTAGCCCATGTAAAGCCAGGGCGTGTCACTACTATTGTTATAATATATAACATTTCGTGTTCCTGGAGCGGGTCATAGTAGCCCATGTAAAGCCAGGGCGTGTCACTACTATTGTTATAATATATAACATTTCGTGTTCCTGGAGCGGGTCATAGTAGCCCATGTAAAGCCAGGGCGTGTCACTACTATTGTTATAATATATAACATTTCGTGTTCCTGGAGCGGGTCATAGTAGCCCATGTAAAGCCAGGGCGTGTCACTACTATTGTTATAATATATAACATTTCGTGTTCCTGGAGCGGGTCATAGTAGCCCATGTAAAGCCAGGGCGTGTCACTACTATTGTTATAATATATAACATTTCGTGTTCCTGGAGCGGGTCATAGTAGCCCATGTAAAGCCAGGGCGTGTCACTACTATTGTTATAATATATAACATTTCGTGTTCCTGGAGCGGGTCATAGTAGCCCATGTAAAGCCAGGGCGTGTCACTACTATTGTTATAATATATAACATTTCGTGTTCCTGGAGCGGGTCATAGTAGCCCATGTAAAGCCAGGGCGTGTCACTACTATTGTTATAATATATAACATTTCGTTGTAAGTAATATTGTAGTCACGACATTTCATTTGTAAGTTTCATTTTATAGTCGTAATTTACAATTTGAACAGTTTGAATTACTGTATTAACATTTAAATCTATGAATATAGTCAGCGTTAAAATGTTCGAACCAAAAGTAAACTAAAACTTTACAAAATATTAGCGTAATCTATGTATTTATTCTACATTAAATTTGTTGCAAGCTACATTAGACATTGTTACAACAATATTTGATTTGAATTCGTTTAACACCGATTTAACTATCACGGTTGGTTTAATTATGCACACTATTATCAATAAAATTGTTTATCTGTTCGTTTGTCAATATTTATATAATGTATCTATACACTCAGAACAGTTTATTCGTAAATTTTCTACTGGACCCAACTTTCATAAGTTTGTTTGTAATCTATGTAGTTGTAAGTCACGTGTCTGGTCTAATTCGTTAAGTAGCTCACAGATGTGTGGATTTGGTTGTTGGACTGTCATCCAATATACGAGAGAGAAAGAGTGTGAATAACATATACCCATCTTTTTCTCTCCCGTTGGTCAGACGACGGTTAAGATCAACTAAGTCCACAATTCTGTTAGCTATTTAATATAAGTAGAACATTGGTAGTGAACCTAACTTCTGTGCTTCGGGGCGTGGGTTCGATTCCCATCTAGTACAAACATTTGTGTAATGAACATTTGTGTTTGTTCTATATCTGGGTGTTAATATCTATTTAAGTATGTATTTAAAAATATATATGTACGTATATCAGTCTCTGGCAGCCATATTACAAGCTTTGCTTAGTTTGGGGTCAGATGACCGTGTGTACAATAATGTCCCAGATATTTATTTATTCATTTTTGACGTAAGTGACATGCGAGTTGTGAGTTACGACTATTTGTAATTGTTCCACATTATAATCTCAGTTACGAGGATGATCCCTACATGTACAGATTTAAGATTATTTATTGCTTAAAAAGTAATACCTTAAAAATAATATTTTACTATTGGTCCGACACTAGAACAAAGCCTGTCTCGTGGGGGCCTTACAACAAATTAACAAAAATGATATAATTATATTCTACGAAAATACGACAAGAGCTCACAAATAACAAAGAAAAAAAAACTTAACAAAATAAAAAACATTATTTATTTAACTACTCTAATATATTTCTTAGCTATTCAAATCTTATTGTTAGAATTTTGTAGCTTTTGATTGCTTTGTCTTCCTAAATAAAATGGTTAAAACTTGTAACGACAGAGTCAAAATTATATACATAAAAATAAAATCATTTAACGGTAAAAAAAACATTACTTACATTAAGAAATAATTTTAAGAAACTTTTCAGTATCATCATAAGATAAGGATAGAAGCCACTTTTGAACAATGCGCATTGTCTGGTAAATCGAAAAGTATTTGACATCTAGCGTTTTACATGTTCGTTACATCAATACGTAAATGTACGTTAAAACAATAAAATAAACATAAATACATGTTTCCTTCGTATTAGACGTGGAAATGAGATAAAATGTACAAAATTAACTTTTTTTTTTTAAATCGCTCATAAGTCCGCGTTAGACCACCAACTCGCCTGATGGTAAGCGACGATGTGGTCGAAGATGAAGCACACGGACTTAGAAGATACCTATTCACTCTGTCCTAGATTTATATATGGTAATATAAAATAAAATATATGATAATTTATGGCCCATATTTAATTTAATTTTCTTTTACATGGATAATCAACAGCTGCTAATAACAAGATGGTAATATTAATAACTAAGTAATCAAAAGATTGCAAGTTGAAGTGGCAATGTGGAGGACACATCGCTCGAAGAACTGATGACCGATGGGGAAGGAAGGTTCTTGAGTGGAGACCACGAACCGGAAGACGCAGCGTAGGTAGGCCTCTCACTAGATGGACCGACGACATCGTGAGAGTCGCGGGCATTCAGTGGATGCAGATGGCAGGATGTCGTTCAGTGTGGAGGTTAAAGGGAGAGGCTTATGTTCAGCAGTGGACGTCTTCTGGCTGATGATGATGATGATGAATTTTCATTATTATATGTGCGTAATTATAATATTATTTTGAAAAATACGTTATTAAAAATACTTTCTAAGATATGGAAAATGTAGATAAATTTTATTTTACGCACTTTTCCTTAATATCGAAGGAGAACAATTTATTTATTAATATTGTTTTAAATGGAAAATATTTTTGTAAATATTATCTGTGTCATATTTCAAATATTTATAATAATTATTATCAGGAAAAATTCTATTATTTATATTTATTTCTTATGAATATATAATATTTATGTGTATTGGGCTTGTACAGGGTTACTGATAATTTAATTGTTTTTTATTGTGTTTTGTGTATATGTGTGTAGTCACGCATATAGACTGTACTCAGCCGAAAGGAGGTCGATGTACTCATCATTATGTACAACTACTACTACGGACCAACTGTGAAATCGCAAAAAGGTGTTTCATAGAAAACGGTCACGTGACACTCGACAAAATATATGGAACAACTGTTTTTTTTTTTTGTTGCTACTTTAGGGTTTGCCCCTTAGTATAAGTTGTTAATAATAATGAGTACAATCCTTCAGGCTTACTACTACTTACAGTATATGTGCGTAACCCTGTATAATAAACAAAAACGAAATGCTAATTAGGTTTTTGAAGTGAGCAAAAATTGGAAAAGTTTTCCGGAAAATTTTGAAATTCGAGAACAGCTGAGCGTTCTTTTTTCTATGACATTTTTGCACGAAGTTAGGACCATAACTCAAAAACACATCAGTCATAGGACTGCACGTCAGAAGTGAAAACTTAAATAGTAATTCAGCTATTCTACAACAGATGGCGCTGTTTTAAAATACACGGTACAGCGTGACGATGACGCTAGTTCCATGATTATTGTTCACCCAATAATTCTTAATATAAAAAACCGACTTCATCAGAACTAGACCAAATTGAAATGGAATCAAATGGCAAGCACCACCTTTCAAATACAAAAAGAATCATCAAAATCGGTTCCCCAGTCAAAAGTTGCGGTAACAAATATTAAAAAAACCAGTCGAATTGATAACCTCCTCCTTTTTGGAAGTCGGTTAAAAAGTGCTCAACGCGCCTAAAGAAGTATTTACTTCAATAATTGTGATGAGACGACGTCTGTCCGTCAGATAGTGACAATATAATTATCAATAACCCTGTACACATGTCATGTTCTATTCCTTCCCAAACATTCTTACATTACGTTTGATAGTAAATCGCGAGGAGACATTCTGGCAACATTTTAAAACGTTTATATATATATATATATTAAAATTGACTTAATTATGTTTACTTGAGTAAAGCAGACGTCTGTTGTAGAGATGTATAGAAGAATTAGACCTGGTTGTTGGAGGTGTGGAGCCTCCTTCAGCACGGGGGCGAGGGGCGGCGGCCTCGGCGCTTGGCCCTCCTCTGAGACACCTCCTCCGTTGACTGGAATTTCATCAAAAACGTTTTAGTATTAGCTGCGCACCACAGCAGCCCTGACGCACTCCACATTGTAGATATGAAGCTACAAGTAGTCGTCTTGTCGGACTTGCCGTGCCCGCTGCCGCGCGATAGACAGAGATAACGCGACAAGAGTTACGTGATAGACAGAGAGGCAACTTGTAGGTTAATATACACACATGTATATGTATATATAATATACATATAGTAAGTTAATGAGAGTTGTATATGTTGTTCACTTTTATAAAGATGTGTGCTTTGGTAAGTTTAATAAAGAATCTGATTTATCGATTTAATATATAAAATATATGTATATATATATATGTGGGACATTATTGCACACACGGTCATCTGACCCCAAAATAATCAAAGCTTGTAATATGGCTGTCTGAGACTGATATATATACATATATATTTTTAAATACATACTTAAATAGATATTAACATCCAGACATAGAACAAACACAAATGTTCATCACACAAATGTTTGTCCTAGGTGGGAATCGAACCCACGCCCCCAAGCACAGAAAGTAGGTTCACTACCAACTGAGCTAACGGGGCTGTCTGTGAAGTGTTGGAAGTATAAAACAGTAGTTACATCGAGCGCCCCCTGGCGGGGCTCCAGCACCGCGCCGCCGGACACGGCCGCGACGGCGCCGCCCCCCGGACGTGACGTCACACCCGGGCACGGTGACGTCACACGGAACCCTGCCATATTGGAAACCAAACATTATTCTATACAATACAATATTACAAAAAATAATAGTAATAATATTTATATGAATGATATTTTTTTTTTTTTTTAATGATTCATATTTAAATTTAAATTTAATATGTGAGATAAATGTAACTGTCTAATTCGTTTTTGTCTCAATCAATAAAAATATAATATAAATATATAATAAATAAAATCACTATTATTAGATATACACCGTTTTTTTTTTACAAAGTAACTTTAAATAAATACGAAAGCCGTATAATATGTTATATAACAGGCTGCCTTATCGCCTAAAGTGCTGCGTTCAATGTGTTCAGGTCAAGCCATGTAGCTCACTGGTAGAGATCTGTCATTATATCTAGTTATAGAGCAAAAGTCTTTTTAACGACGTCCAAAAAGGAGGAGGTTCTTAATTCGACTGTTTTTTTTTAATGTTTGTTACCTCAGAACTTTCGACTGGGTGAACCGATTTCGATGATTATTTTTTTATTTGAAAGCTGGTGCTTCCCGTGTGGTCCCATTTCCAATTTAGTCCATTTCTGAAATTTTTATGAAGTCGGTTTTTTCATATTGATAATTTTATGAGTGACGTTTCAAATACATGCCAAAACAGAACAGAACTTTTCTTACAATAACGATAATAATAATTCACCTGGCGCCGTGCTCGGTGTCGGCGCCGCCAGCGCTCGGCGTGGTGACGTCGCGCTCGGGCGCCCTCGTCTGTTGTCGGCCGCTGTCGGCGTCATGCAGGACGACGTGTGCGACATGCGACACGTCATAGCCACACTTGAATATTCCTGCCTCAGATTTAGTGCCACTGACGTCACACTCGGCATTGTTGACGTTGCACTCGGCACCAATGACGTCGCACTCGGCAATGTCGTTGTCATTTTCGATGTCGTTGACGTCAAACTCGGTATTGTTGTCGACGCACTCGGCAATGTCGTAGTTGTAGTCGTCGAACTCGTCGTCGTTGGCGCCACACTCGGCATCGTTGGCGCCACACTCGGCATCGTTGACGTGAGACTCGGCAACGCTGTCATTATCGCCGGTTCGCGGTCGGCAGCGCAGGGGAAGTGAGTGACCGTGACAGATGAGGACTGGACGCGACTCACAGCGACATTACTTGTAGATGTATGTTTGTTTGTTCTTCTGGAGAGAGTCTGTTCACGGTGAGTGGTGGAGGGGCACGTGTCTGCGGAGGACTGGAGGGAGAGTGGGGAGTGGGGGGTGGGGTCGTCGTCTGGTGCGGTGGAGCACGACGCTCGAGCTGATCCCATACTGAAATGTAAATATAATAGTTATGAGATTTTTTGAGGATTATGCAGGGTTACAATTTTAAATACTTTACTATTTGAAAGTTAAAATTTGTTCATAATATGGAGTACAACCTCCGTTCCGCTTATTTACAGTCTATATGCGTATGCGCTGTATAAGACTCGCTGTAGCCTCCGACTTCATACGCGTAAACTCTTATATAGATAACCTTCAACCTTCTTGTGCCCTCCATTATGCATGATTCGGTCGCTTCACAAAATGTTTTCTTAGCGGATCTCTACACCTAATAAGGTATCTGAAAGATTTCAGCTTCGTTGCTTTCAAGATGTTTGTTGGTGATAAAGTTCCTATTGGACCAATCTTCGACCAAAATAAAAAGATAGGACGGGCCCTAACCATTGAACTTGATCAGTAAAAACGAGTCAAACCGTCGGACATATACTTCAACACCTAATTATAAAAATGTACAGTATATTTGTTACAAAAAATAGATATCGGTTTTATTTGTGTATTTACACTTCGGTAAAGCATACGAATTCATAATTTTGCCAGATGTTTCGTTGTTATCGCGTAACAATAGACTCGTGTTTCACTTCCCACGGCTAGAGACCGACTGAAACGAAATGAGAGCTGGCGCTCATTTTGTAATCTTCAAAAATGCGCTTCTACTGGGCCCGTCCATTCATTTTATATTGGTCGAAGGGACCAATCAGAAAGTATAGCGCAGCGCCGCGGGGTCACGTGACGTATGTTTGTATATATTGTGTATGTGTGTATGTACGTACTGGTGTGGTGTCGCGGGGGATCACAACACGGTGTCAAGCGTGTCGAGCGAGCGCAGCGCCGCGGGGTCACGTGACGTATGTTTGTATATATTGTGTATGTGTGTATGTACGTACTGGTGTGGTGTCGCGGGGGATCACAACACGGTGTCAAGCGTGTCGAGCGAGCGCAGCGCCGCGGGGTCACGTGACGTATGTTTGTATATATTGTGTATGTGTGTATGTACGTACTGGTGTGGTGTCGCGGGGGATCACAACACGGTGTCAAGCGTGTCGAGCGAGCGCAGCGCCGCGGGGTCACGTGACGTATGTTTGTATATATT
The DNA here is from genome assembly GCA_949125355.1 of Agriopis leucophaearia. Classification (NCBI taxonomy): domain Eukaryota; kingdom Metazoa; phylum Arthropoda; class Insecta; order Lepidoptera; family Geometridae; genus Agriopis; species Agriopis leucophaearia. The sequence continues at coordinate 8,313,380 of OX421290.1, read as the reverse complement.
GTGTATGTGTGTATGTACGTACTGGTGTGGTGTCGCGGGGGATCACAACACGGTGTCAAGCGTGTCGAGCGAGCGCAGCGCCGCGGGGTCACGTGACGTATGTTTGTATATATTGTGTATGTGTGTATGTACGTACTGGTGTGGTGTCGCGGGGGATCACAACACGGTGTCAAGCGTGTCGAGCGAGCGCAGCGCCGCGGGGTCACGTGACGTATGTTTGTATATATTGTGTATGTGTGTATGTACGTACTGGTGTGGTGTCGCGGGGGATCACAACACGGTGTCAAGCGTGTCGAGCGAGCGCAGCGCCGCGGGGTCACGTGACGTATGTTTGTATATATTGTGTATGTGTGTATGTACGTACTGGTGTGGTGTCGCGGGGGATCACAACACGGTGTCAAGCGTGTCGAGCGAGCGCAGCGCCGCGGGGTCACGTGACGTATGTTTGTATATATTGTGTATGTGTGTATGTACGTACTGGTGTGGTGTCGCGGGGGATCACAACACGGTGTCAAGCGTGTCGAGCGAGCGCAGCGCCGCGGGGTCACGTGACGTATGTTTGTATATATTGTGTATGTGTGTATGTACGTACTGGTGTGGTGTCGCGGGGGATCACAACACGGTGTCAAGCGTGTCGAGCGAGCGCAGCGCCGCGGGGTCACGTGACACCCACACCGCCAGCTCCTCCGGGGTCACCACGCCGTCCGCGTTCAAGTCTATCAGCTGCAAATTAATTACATTGTCAAAACATCAATCATATTATTCGAACCCCTGTTGTTGTGTTGTTGTTGATTTGAAAATAGCAATATTTTTGTTCGAGTGCATATTAATTTTGATATCACCTTGAAATGTTTATATATTATGTGTGTTAGTTTGTTTGTTTAGATCAAATGTTGTAAGCTGTATTAGAATCAGTTCCTCCTAACTGATGTTGCTGATTGTTGCTTAACATCTTCAGTTCTGTTGACAATACAATATGCAATACAATGGTGCCGATTCCCTTGTTGACAAACTAAACTAAATTTAAGTTCAGTGCATCTTTTTCTTTCCATTTCATTAAGAAAAGGACAGAAGATAAAATATTAGTTTAGTCCTGTCAAATTTAGATACTTCATAGACAGTTTAGACGTGATTAAAAACAAGGCAACTAAAAATACGTCAATTTTCTTCAGGCGCTTACTAATTTGACAGGACTAAACCAATATTTATCTTCTGTCCTTTTCTTAATGAAATGGAAAGAAAAAGATGCACTGAACTTAAATTTAGTTTAGTTTGTGAACAAGGGAATTGGCACCAATATTTACAAAATGACCGCCAACTGTGTCCCAGTAGTGCAAACATAGTAAGCTGATATTGAAGATGATGATGATACAGAGTTACGCATAAACACTATACTTAGTCGAAAGGAGGTCATTGTGAACAGCTTTTACTATGGAACCAAACCAGACATCGGGAAAAAATTTCAGCTGTTCCATAGAAAACGGCCATTGACACTCGACAAAATGTATAGGACAGATGTATCATTTTATAATTTCAGGGGTTTTTTTTATTGTAAAATAGGCTTGCGCTTGGCCGCCAACTCGCCTGATGTAAAGTGATGCTGCCTACGATGGATCACGCTTGCCTAGAAGAAACCGATTCATTCTTGACTTGAAGACACCCAGATTGTAACTATCGGGGAACACCCATTCAGGCAGAGCATTCCACAGACTAGCAGTTCGCGCAATAAAAGTGGAATCAAAGCGCTTCGTACGGGTTTTTGGAATGTCAACCGTAAAACGGTGTCGATTTTTCGTGCCTGCTCTGACAGTCCGATAGAAAAAAAGGGCAGGAAGGAATTAAATCATGCAGATCTGATGCACACTCTCCAGAATGTATCCGATAAAAAGTCCGAGTTGGTCCCATAGTAATAGTAGTTCATAATGATGAGTACTATGACCTCCTTTCAGCATAGTACAGTGTATCTGCGTAACCCTTCAATTAGTAATGTACTCACGCTGAAGATCCTGTCGACATGTTCCTTGGCAGCGTGTGTGGAGACAGGAGGCACGGCGGCGCACCCCACCAGCTCGTAGATCGCCTGCACCACCTGCAACCACACCACTACTCGTCTCACTCACTCTCAAGACCTTCCTCGGTCACACCATTATCAGCCAGAAGACGTCCACTGCTGAACATACTCATCACTCATCTGCCAGGCCTCATCACGCTAAGAACCGATAACCGATGGGGAAGAAAGGTTCTTGAGTGGAGACCACGAACCGGAAGACGCAGCGTAGGTAGGCCTCCCACTAGATGGACTGACGACATTGTGAGAGTCGCGGGCATCCAGTGGATAAAGCTGGCAGGATGTCGTTCAGTGTGGAGGTCTAAGGGGGAGGTCTTTGTTCAGCAGTGGACGTCTTTTGGCTGATGATGAGCCCAGTCTTTATCATTTTTTGAGGTTCAGTTTTTGTTTTAAAAAGCTGATTAGTTTTCCGTAAATAAATAAATAAATAAATAAAAGAGCTGATTATCTTTAAGCTGCTATGCACATTCACCATCAAGGAACCTTAGTTCGATCTGTCCCCTCGATGGCAACAGGAGGACAATCCCTTTCAATTCAACCAACTAAATCGAAATCTGTTTAGCCGTTCCTCAGCTAGGATGCAGCAGAAAGACGCGCTGAGCTCGCGCCAGGTGTCCTGCATTAGCCCTGGTGCTGGGGCAATGTAATACGGCACTGGTAGCCGTAGCGTAGTGCTGAGGGCTTCGGTGCGTTCCTCTGGAGATCTCTGAGCCCTCGTGTCAAACACTAAAGCTGGTCACCATGGGATTTAGTAGCTAAAATCCCACATAACCTGGCTGCACCCCAATGCAGCCGGATATCTTTGGAAGATTTCCCCCTTTTAAAAAAAAGGTGTCCCGCACCTGTTCCATCTCATTCCGTGAGATGCGTCCGTCTCCGTCCACGTCGTACAGAGTGAACAGCCAGGCCAGCTTGTCCTGCACGGAGCCGCGCGCCACCCGGGACATACCTGTTCCATCTCATGCCGTGAGATGCGTCCGTCTCCGTCCACGTCGTACAAAGTGAACAGCCAGGCCAGCTTGTCCTGCACGGAGCCGCGCGCCACCCGGGACATACCTGTTCCATCTCATGCCATGAGATGCGTCCGTCTCCGTCCACGTCGTACAGAGTGAACAGCCAGGCCAGCTTGTCCTGCACGGAGCCGCGCGCCACCCGGGACATACCTGTTCCATCTCATGCCGTGAGATGCGTCCGTCTCCGTCCACGTCCTACAGAGTGAACAGCCAGGCCAGCTTGTCCTGCACGGAGCCGCGCGCCACCCGGGACATACCTGTTCCATCTCATGCCGTGAGATGCGTCCGTCTCCGTCCACGTCGTACAGAGTGAACAGCCAGGCCAGCTTGTCCTGCACGGAGCCGCGCGCCACCCGGGACATACCTGTTCCATCTCATGCCGTGAGATGCGTCCGTCTCCGTCCACGTCGTACAGAGTGAACAGCCAGGCCAGCTTGTCCTGCACGGAGCCGCGCGCCACCCGGGACATACCTGTTCCATCTCATGCCGTGAGATGCGTCCGTCTCCGTCCACGTCGTACAGAGTGAACAGCCAGGCCAGCTTGTCCTGCACGGAGCCGCGCGCCACCCGGGACATACCTGTTCCATCTCATGCCGTGAGATGCGTCCGTCTCCGTCCACGTCGTACAGAGTGAACAGCCAGGCCAGCTTGTCCTGCACGGAGCCGCGCGCCACCCGGGACAGGATCTCCAGAAACTCCTGCACCACCACACAACACAACACTCATATTTATTATATATTAAATGGAAAACAAACAGCTGCTAACCAACAAGGTAGATAAACAGAGTCAAAAATAAGTTTTCACACCACCCCGGTCTATTCTGCAAGCTAAGTGAACACGCAAGTGAATGTGATATTTTCTTGCCTATTTCTGCAGATAAATATCAAAACATCGAATTATAAAGGTAAGAAACTACAGTCAAGGGTGACCATTCGACAGTTTGACATTTCTCTACAGTAATCGACATGAAAAATACACGTTCACTCTTGGACCAAAATAAAATGAATGGACGGGCCTGGCCCTGGGAATTCTACTGGTAGAAGCGCATTTTTGAAGATTACAAAATGAGCGCCAGCTCTCACTTCGTTTCAGTCGGTCTCTAGCCGTAGGAAGTGAAACACGAGTCTATTGTTACGCGATAACGAAACATCTGACAAAATTATGAATTCGTATGCTTTACCAAAGTGTAAATACACAAATAAAACCGATATCTATTTTTTGTAACAAATATACTGTACATTTTTATAATTAGGTGTTGAAGTATATGTCCGACAGTTTTGACTCGTTTTTACTGATTAAGTTCAATGGTTAGGGTCCGTCCATTCATTTTATTTTGGTCGAAGCGTTCACTTACCTTATCACTTCACTTGCACGTTCACTTAGCTTGTAGAATAGACCGGCTGGTCGACAATGTCCAATTACATATCATACAACCCAAAATAAATAAATAAATAGACCATATTTTACAACGGTGGCCATAGTAATAGGCTTTTAAGTAAAATTAAATATTAATTAAAATACTAACAAATAGTACCAGTTCGGAAAATAAAACAAACTTTCGAGTTATTTAACATGAGATTACCAGAAAAAAAATATACATATACAAAAACCTCATTTTTTTCGTTTTTTACCGTTATATTTCTAGTACTTAACATTATATATTAGGTGACTGATAACATTATGACATATAACATATCACCTAAACAGAATCGCGTCAAACAGGGTAGTCGTGTGGTGTACAGTGTATACTGATACACAATTATACAAGGATCATATTTATGCCGCAGTGAAGTTAGTCGTTTAGCTGCGCAATAAACAAATTACTTCGTAAAAAATTCATTGCGCAACCAAACAGCGAACTTCACCGCGTCCACATGATCCTCGTACCACTGTATTGTACACTAGCCGTCCGCCCCGGCTTCGCACGAGTGTAAGCTCGGCCTTCGGCCTCGCTACAATATATAATATAGCCTATGTCACACGGGGATAGTGTAGCTTCCCAACAGTGAAAGAATTTTTCAAATCGGTTCAGTAGTTTAGGAGCCTATTCATTACAAACATACAAACATACAAAAATAGGTACAAATCTTTCCTCTTTATAATATTAGTGTAGATATACTCACCAGACTGAACCACAGAATACATATTATAGTACAATATAGAAGATTCACTCGGTAAGAGCATATTAATAAGTAGCGACTCTTGGTACTACACAATAAAGTCCAATTCAGGACGTGCGAGCGCTAACGTAATTATCGTGGATATTCACCAAAGAACCAGAGTCACCGACATAGCTATTAAAATCTGCAAGTTGAAGTGGCAATGTGCAAGACACATCGCTCTAAGAACTGATGACAATTGGGGAAGAAAGGTTATTGAGTGGAGACCACGAACCGGAAGACGCAGCGTAGGTAGGCCTCCCACTAGATGGACCGACGACATTGTGAGAGTCGCGTGCATCCAGTGGATGCAGATGGCAAGATGTCGTTCTGTGTGGAGGTTAAAGGGGGAGGCCTATGTTCAGCAGTGGACGTCTTCTGGCTGATGATGATGAGTGCTAACTACTTACAGCTATATTAACCTACAAGTTGCCTCTCTGTCTATCACGTAACTGTTGTCACGTTATCTCTGTCTATCGCGCGGCAGCGGGCACGGCAAGTCCGACAAGACGACTACTTGTAGCTTTATACCTACAGTGCGGAGTGCGCCAGGGCTGACTGAACTCAACTCACCTCGAAGTTGAGTTTCCCTGTCTGTTTGTGCTTGACAGTGTTGAACACGTAGTGTGCGTACTGAGACGCGTCTGCAACATACAAACAAACAACACTTCCTCAACCTTTCAACACTACACATTATTTTTTGGGGAATGGAAAGATTTTTTTTATTACTCATACCCGGAAAGTAGGTCTGAAGTTGCCTGAAGAGCGGGTTGAAAGTAATACATTTCTGCCCTAGGGAGAATCACTTTCAACTGACAGTGACAGTTGTCTATTCAAATTATAAAAAAAAAACTAATTCTATTTTCACGTTTTGTATTGAACCATGTTCCAAGTTTTTTTATATTCTCTCCTCAGAGGATTATGGTCCTGCACTTCTCATGAATTTGCCACATAATTTCTTTCTATTTTACATAATTTTAATTTACCTCGGGGTTAAAGACTTATTTGGTCCCTCGAACTATTAGCGCTCTCGCAACGCTCGGGCGCCAAACCCCGTCTCGGGACTAAATAAGTTACTTTCACTCCTAGGATAACAATGTACTATTCTATCTTTAATGATCTAATTCTCTTGGTGATGCGGATACGGGCGGTAATTAAAATGCGTGGAAAGATGCTGTGTCACGAGAAGAGATGGTAAGCGACCAAAAGAGATGAGCAACCTGGCTTTGCCAACACACCATCCAATTGGCGGATACTACACTGCTCGGTGTTCTGGGACAGCGGCGACGCTATACAGATGATTAGCCAAACTTCAAGCGTGAACATAACACGGCACGGGTGATGCAGCACAAAAGGATGATAAATATCCAGGTAATGATAAAAATTTCCGTTATTTTGCACGGGAATAAAAGTTAGACAGCGGTCGCATGCGCTGCGGATAGGTGTAGATCTTGACGCGTTATCACGTGTAATTCAAGTGATATAAAAAAAAGTGTTTACTTAAATTTTGTATTGGTCAGTGTCCTACAGAACTCACCTCCGAGAGGGAAGAACTGTGAGAATATGTGCTTGAAGGCATCCTCGTCCACCACACCTGTAGGACACTCCTGGAACAGAACACCGAGGTGATGGTTAGCGTAACAAACACTAATAATACAACAAATACAAGTTAGTGGTACTGTATGCAGGGTTACGAATATACACTGTACTGAGCCGGAAGGAAGTCATTGTAGTCATCTCACTCCCTCCGGCCGGTGCCGCGAGGGAGTGAGTGAGACAGAGAGTGACTCGCCTGTTTGAACCCGCGGTACATGAGTTTGATCTCGTGCGGAGTGAAGCGCGTGCTCTGCGCCAGCGCACTCACTCCCTCCGGCCGGTGCCGTGAGGGAGTGACTGAGACAGAGAGTGACTCGCCTGTTTGAACCCGCGGTACATGAGTTTGATCTCGTGCGGAGTGAAGCGCGTGCTCTGCGCCAGCGCACTCACTCCCTCCGGCCGGTGCCGTGAGGGAGTGACTGAGACAGAGAGTGACTCGCCTGTTTGAACCCGCGGTACATGAGTTTGATCTCGTGCGGAGTGAAGCGCGTGCTCTGCGCCAGCGCACTCACTCCCTCCGGCCGGTGCCGCGAGGGAGTGAGTGAGACAGAGAGTGACTCGCCTGTTTGAACCCGCGGTACATGAGCTTGATCTCGTGCGGAGTGAAGCGCGTGCTCTGCGCCAGCGCACTCACTCCCTCCGGCCGGTGCCGTGAGGGAGTGACTGAGACAGAGAGTGACTCGCCTGTTTGAACCCGCGGTACATGAGTTTGATCTCGTGCGGAGTGAAGCGCGTGCTCTGCGCCAGCGCACTCACTCCCTCCGGCCGGTGCCGCGAGGGAGTGAGTGAGACAGAGAGTGACTCGCCTGTTTGAACCCGCGGTACATGAGCTTGATCTCGTGCGGAGTGAAGCGCGTGCTCTGCGCCAGCGCACTCACTCCCTCCGGCCGGTGCCGCGAGGGAGTGAGTGAGACAGAGAGTGACTCGCCTGTTTGAACCCGCGGTACATGAGCTTGATCTCGTGCGGAGTGAAGCGCGTGCTCTGCGCCAGCGCACTCACTCCCTCCGGCCGGTGCCGCGAGGGAGTGACTGAGACAGAGAGTGACTCGCCTGTTTGAACCCGCGGTACATGAGTTTGATCTCGTGCGGAGTGAAGCGCGTGCTCTGCGCCAGCGCACTCACTCCCTCCGGCCGGTGCCGTGAGGGAGTGACTGAGACAGAGAGTGACTCGCCTGTTTGAACCCGCGGTACATGAGTTTGATCTCGTGCGGAGTGAAGCGCGTGCTCTGCGCCAGCGCACTCACTCCCTCCGGCCGGTGCCGCGAGGGAGTGAGTGAGACAGAGAGTGACTCGCCTGTTTGAACCCGCGGTACATGAGCTTGATCTCGTGCGGAGTGAAGCGCGTGCTCTGCGCCAGCGCACTCACTCCCTCCGGCCGGTGCCGTGAGGGAGTGACTGAGACAGAGAGTGACTCGCCTGTTTGAACCCGCGGTACATGAGTTTGATCTCGTGCGGAGTGAAGCGCGTGCTCTGCGCCAGCGCACTCACTCCCTCCGGCCGGTGCCGCGAGGGAGTGAGTGAGACAGAGAGTGACTCGCCTGTTTGAACCCGCGGTACATGAGCTTGATCTCGTGCGGAGTGAAGCGCGTGCTCTGCGCCAGCGCACTCACTCCCTCCGGCCGGTGCCGCGAGGGAGTGAGTGAGACAGAGAGTGACTCGCCTGTTTGAACCCGCGGTACATGAGCTTGATCTCGTGCGGAGTGAAGCGCGTGCTCTGCGCCAGCGCACTCACTCCCTCCGGCCGGTGCCGCGAGGGAGTGAGTGAGACAGAGAGTGACTCGCCTGTTTGAACCCGCGGTACATGAGCTTGATCTCGTGCGGAGTGAAGCGCGTGCTCTGCGCCAGCGCACTCACTCCCTCCGGCCGGTGCCGCGAGGGAGTGAGTGAGACAGAGAGTGACTCGCCTGTTTGAACCCGCGGTACATGAGCTTGATCTCGTGCGGAGTGAAGCGCGTGCTCTGCGCCAGCGCACTCACTCCCTCCGGCCGGTGCCGCGAGGGAGTGAGTGAGACAGAGAGTGACTCGCCTGTTTGAACCCGCGGTACATGAGCTTGATCTCGTGCGGAGTGAAGCGCGTGCTCTGCGCCAGCGCACTCACTCCCTCCGGCCGGTGCCGCGAGGGAGTGAGTGAGACAGAGAGTGACTCGCCTGTTTGAACCCGCGGTACATGAGTTTGATCTCGTGCGGAGTGAAGCGCGTGCTCTGCGCCAGCGCACTCACTCCCTCCGGCCGGTGCCGCGAGGGAGTGAGTGAGACAGAGAGTGACTCGCCTGTTTGAACCCGCGGTACATGAGCTTGATCTCGTGCGGAGTGAAGCGCGTGCTCTGCGCCAGCGCACTCACTCCCTCCGGCCGGTGCCGCGAGGGAGTGAGGGAAGATTCCTCGCACTCCTCCTCTGAAACAATGCATACTGTGAGTTAGATATCATGTGTAAATTAAGATAATCTTAAATTTGACGATGAAAGTAAAATAAGATTAATCTTATTAAACAAATAAAAAGCATACATAACATTATGCATTACAATCAATGACTGTTTCAATAATTATTTATATAAAAAACTGACTTCATAAAAATAGAACTGGACGAAATAATCATGGTAAAATAATTTTTATTTCCACCACTAGGTGGCGTTATTACTAATATTTCATTATAATTTTCACCCACATCACTAGAGGGCGTTGGCATTTCAATAAATACTAAACTTTTTGAAACTAAAAAAATAAAACATGGTAGAAGTGGACCAAATTTAAATGGGACCACGCGGGAAGCGCCAGCTTTCAAATAAAAAAAAACGTGTATGGCACTCGGGGACTGCCGCGGTAAAGCTATTGCATAGCATTTTTATCAACTTATGCAATTATAATTATTTATTTACTTGTAACAAATAAAATTATGTAGGTTTTACAACTCTATGTATGTCGTTCTTTTATCAAACATATTTTACAACGCCATCTAGCGGTGAGAGGTCGGAGTGGGGGGTGTTAGGTTATTTTCGTTACGGAATTTCTGGATTCGGTCTCCACGCTCAAGACCCGCGATAGAAGCTATGCAATAGCTTAAAAAGAATCATCAAAATCGGTTCACCCAGTCGAAAGTACAGGTAACAAACAAAAACCTCGTCCTTTTTGGAAGTCGGTTAAAAAGAGGGAAGACGCATGAAATCCAAACATTGTACCCATTGAGTATGGCTCGGGCAAGGATGTTGTAAGGCGTAATGGTTTTATAACGTCCTAGCACTTTGACAAGTACTTCACGTGCTGTCACAAACGTCAGTTCGATTGTGACTGAAGTCGATTAGGCCCGTGGGCCTAATTTGTGCGGTCCATGTCAAGGAGTTCACACTACTTCCTTACATCAATACTATTAGGCATTATCATTTGGTCGCTGCATCTCTTCCAGGCAACCGCACACTGATCGGAATTACTTTAAGAAAAATAGTGGCCTTAATAGGCATATGACTAATAATTTTTAATTAAGTACCTCATAAAAAAGCTGATCATCAATTATAGAGCCCTAATGAAAACAAAGTTTAAATTAGTTCAAAAATAAATAAGTTATAAGTATTTTAATTTCATACTAAACAAAGAGAATACTGAGCTATGACGTCACGCCTCAGGCGCGGCATACGAATGCTATACTAACACACGCTTTGCGAGAAAGGGATTGAGCATCCCCTCTCTATCCCCACCTACAACTTTAAACGCTCATATCTCAGATATTAATCAGCTGATTCAATTTATTTTGGTTATCACTCAATTTATTACAATAACTTAAACAACATTCCAATAGTAAAAAAAAAAAAATATTAAAAAAAACGAAAAACCGGTAAAAAAAAAAAAAAAAAAAAAAAAAATTGTTAATCTAAGTTGTATGATACATTTATTTTGTCAGTATGTGTAATGTATTTAGTTATATTCATCGCTAAGCCTGTTATTTGTAATAAATTAAACATTCAAAAAAAAAACTAGTTCTATTTTTACATAAATTTGTATTGAACCTTCGACCAAAATAAAATGAATGGACGGGCCCAGTAGAAGAGCATTTTTGAAGATTACAAAATGAGCGCCAGCTCTCATTTTGTTTCAGTCGGTCTCTAGCCGTGGGAAGTGCAACACAAGATTATTGTTACATGATAACGAAACATCTGACAAAAATATGCCTTCGTGTGCTTTCCGGAAGTGTAAAAACACAACAAAAACACAAAATAAAAGTTCAGGTGTCACTTTTCACTCGTGAGTATTTATTCTTCATTCTATTTTGTCACAAAATGTAAATTAATTTCATCAAACATCGCTAATTAGTCCCCATTTTGTTTTATTCCATCGTTGCGGGATAGAAATATACACATATACTTAGTGAGACAAGGAAAGCATCACTATGTTCGACAATCTTCACCGCACATCGGACATGCCGAACTTGAGGCGAATGTACCGACAGCAAACTAATTTCGCAAACTACTATTTTTTTTTTTTTTTTCCTAATAGTCGAGGGTGGTGTTTATTTCCTACCAATTACATAAATGTTTATTTGAATATAATTTATTGTAGGTACACATAAATAATGCCCGATGAACTAGTTTTTCTCATGAGGAGGTAAAAAGCATTATTGTATTACACCCCCTTTTTTATTTTTGACACCTCGTTTGAGCTTCATAAGTTTCATAACCAGCAAAGATGTATTTATTCTGTACTGATTGAAATAAGCTACAGGTCAGTGAACTTAAGTTGTCGTTGGAACGTTCATTCGATCGGAAATAAATTGACGAATAGCAGCAATTCCCATACGCACCGCATGCCTAACGCGCGTCGGGCACTTTTCTCTTACGCCGACAAGCGGTCCGTAACACACTTGGAGGGTTAAGTTATAATAAGTTTTGCGTAAATTATTCCTCAGCTGACATGTATAGGCACAGCCGGTAGATTTTAAACAATTTATTTGTGCTTACCCCTGTACCCATCCCTCTAAAATAACAGAATAATAATAATATTACCAACTTATTTACCAACATGTCTTTCCCCCCTACGCTTATTACACCTTCTTTAGTAAAAGATGTTTTTCAAGTAGCGAAGTAAACACTGATTTATTAGTCACGTGACCAGTCACGTCCATCCACGGCGAGACGCAGTGAATAAGCGATCGGTTTTACTAACGCTACTCAACATGTCTAGCTGCCTGGTGCCTGTCAATGTCAAACGGTTCAAGAGCAATAGACAAACACAGGTGTTCTCTTTTACTCACGTAGTTATTATATTAGCTATCTATTTTTTGCAACAAATTTACTGTACATGGTTACAATTAGGTATTGCAGTATATGTCCGACGGTTTTGACTTGTTTTTACTGTGAAAGTTTAATGGTTATGGCATGTCCATTTACTTTATATTTGTCGAAGTATTGAACCATATTCCAACTTTTTTTTTCTCCTCAGAGGATTATGGCCCCGCACCTCTCGTGCATTTGCCAGTGTCAGTTCATGTTTTTATTTTTAGTTTCCTTGTATTCGTAATGAAAAGCACTGTGTTTACCTCGGGGTTAAACACTTATTTAGTCCCTCGAACTATTAGCTAAATCTCGTCTCGGGACTAAATAAGTTATTTTCCACCCCTAGGATAACAATGTACTATTTCGACAAATCTGAAGTTTGCAGATGTACAGTATAATGAAACTTTCGTAAACCTTTTGCTAAAGTTATGTTTCATACGAAGCAGAGTAAAGAACAGATGTTACGTTGTTGAATATGGCTGGAGATAAACTTTTGGGTAAAAACCCAAGTTCGAGAAGCTTTCCTCAATTTTATTTGCATTTTAAAAACCACACATTTCTGACCGAGCGAAGAGAGATCCGAGATATCGCACACGGTGTTTTCCGTACAGATAGGGTGTAACTGGGACCCTATTACTAAGTCTACTCTCTACCGTCTACTGTCTCTACTGTCTGTCTGTCTGTCCGTCCTACCTATTAACGGCTGTATAATCTTTTCCGTAATAGATAGCATAAATTTTCACTGAATATGGTAATGTTAATAGCCGACGAACACACTGACGGACAGCGTAGGCCTAATAATAGGGTCCCATTTCCACCCTTGGGGTACGGAACCCTAAATATTATCAGTATGTAAAAGATTTTAATATTAAACTAGCGTGTTATGTAATGGCTAAACCTGAGTGAAACGAGAATTTATTTGAGTTTCTTCTAAAAGCAAAAGGAAGTCTCACAATTTCCATCTGTAATGCAGATATATTCGCTAGAGATGGCCGAACTCAACACTCAAAGCGAGTTAACTCGAATAAATATAAGTAAAACGAGTTGACTGGACGAAGCTATCACACTAATATTATAAATGCGAAAGAAACTCTCTCTGTCTGTCTGTTTGCTACATAATCACGGCTAAATGGCTTAACCGATCTCGATAAAGTTTTGCGAGGTAATAGTATGTATCATAAGGACGGACATAGGGTATTTTTTCTGAAGAAATCGTGGACGAAGTTGCGTTTACAGCTAGTATCATATATGTGAAAGTTTGGATGAATGGATGTTTGTTACTCAATCACGCAGAACCGGCTGGATGGGTTTGGATGAAATTTGAAATATACATTGCTTATGTCCTGGATTAACATATAGGCTACTTTTCATCATCATCACCGATTTTCATCACCACGCGGGTGAAACCGCGGGGCGCAGCTAGTAATGATGTAACTGTATCTAGTTAATGATGCACTCGCCATGAAGGGATGTTCCCCGAGGTATGAAGCCAGACCCCCCACGATCAGCAGGTCGGGGGTCGGGGGTTCCTTTTTGCCTTACACCTGCAATTTGTGGAATGAGCTCTCTCCTGCGAAATTTCCGAGTAGCTTTAACATGGGGTTCTTCAAAAGGGCTGTTAATAGGGTCTTTAAGGGTCAGCAACGTATCTGTGATGCCTCTGTTATAAGTATCAATTAATATTTTATATCAGGTTAGGCAAAATTAAACTCAATAAAATTAACATTATCAACAAATATTTATCACAAATTCCTTATTGTACTTGAAGCGACGTAGAAGCGGGATTACACTAGAAATTCATCATTAAAACAGTTTTGAACCTCCTCCTTTTTGGAAGTCACCTAAAAAACCCAGAACTAATTGAACTCGAGTTGAGCCATCTCTAGTATTCACGAGTGCAAAGACATGAATACACGATCCATTTCTAAGAACATATAAAATGTTGGTGAACGTGAAAGGCCGCCATAGAATACAACATAGTAGGAGGAGTTCCTTTCAGCTGCATCATGAGAAGCAAACAGGTTCAACCCTGACATGTGAGGCGACATTCATACCTGTGTTTACCTCTGAAACTTGAACTTTCATCAGTCCTGGCGCACTCCGCACTGTAGGTATGAAGCTACAAGTAGTCGTCTTGTCGGACTTGCCGTGCCCGCTGCCGCGCGATAGACAGAGATAACGCGACAAGAGTTACGTGATAGACAGAGAGACAACTTGTAGGTTAATATAGCTGTAGGTAGTTAGCGCTCTACGTATTACTTAAATACGTATGTTTCTTTATTGTTGTATGGAGATTATTATTTGTTAGCATAGCATTACTTATTTTTTATATTTTCTACTGGCTATCTATTACGATTCGAAACAGTCACTAAATGTTAGGACGTACAGACGGACGGACGGACAGACAGACAGCGTAGGCTTAATAATAGGTAGTTTACACCCTTTGGGTACGCAAGCCTAAAAAAAGTATTTTTCATTACTAATACTCGGAAATTAGGTCTGAAATTGAAAGTAATGCATCGGCCTGAGGAGCGGGTTGAAAGTAATACATTTCAGCCCTAGGGAGAATCACTTTCAACTGACAGTGACAGTTGACAACTGACAGACACTCAAATTATAAAAAAACTAGTTCTAGTTTCACATACAAATGTGAAAACCATGAACACATTGAACCATGTTCCATTTTTTTTTCTCCTCAGAGGACTATAGTCCCGCACTTCTTGTGCATTTGCCAGTGTCAGTTCATGTTTTTATTTTTAGTTTCCTTGTATTCGTAATGAAAATCACAGTGTTTACATCGGGTTAAACACTTATTTAGTCCATCGAACTATAGCCAAACCCCGTCTATACAATTTCCATTGCTTTGCATCATGTCAGCTCAACCAGGAGAATGCATTGTGACCCCAATCGTACAATACAATATTTGCTGGTAAATTAAAAATTGGTAACGATCCGCGCGCTCTTAATGAAGCCGTACAGAGTTTCAAAATAATAACCATTTGGAGCCGTTGTGTAAAGTTTGCCAATAAGGCCCTTGTCCCGGAGCCCAGGGGACTCCCCGGCGCGGCCCGGGGTACCCCCCCGGCGGGACCCGTCGGATTGGGACGTAAACAGAACAAATTATAATTGCTTTTTACGCAAACTGGAGCTGTTCAGTTTAATTTGCCCAAGTGAGGTTGTATACCGAGTGTACAGAGGTCTCAGATTATATTTGGACAATTCCGTGTTTCTATGTATGAATAGAATAAATCATTTGCCTTTTTTTATACTGAGTGACTAGACGAGCGAAGTCGCTCGCCTGATGGCTCTTCACGCTTGCTCATAACAGCTCAACGCCACACAGAATTTTGAACTTCAACAGTTCAAAACCCTGGATGGCAATGCACTGCGCTCGTCACCCCGAGATATAAGATGTCAAATCTCTGTGTGCCCTGTAATTTCGCTGGAAACATTGCCCTTCAATCCGGAACACAGTAGTGTCTGCACTCTACTGCTTGGCGGTTGAATAACTGGCAAAGGTGTGGTACTACCCCAGGCGGACCCCTGCAGAGTCCTACCACTACAGAAAACCTTTTATCTAAATTGTCACATTACGCAACTCTTTCAAATGTACAGCATAAAAGATTATAATACCGAAGAATGGTGGACCGGCGATCAATCAACGAATGTTTGTACATTTGTATGTTCGTATATATTTTCTACGATAACTTGCATCGTTGATCAGGTCATCATCATTTCAGCCACATGATGTCCACTGTTGGACATAGGCCTCGGAAGCGGCCTGCATCCAGCGTTTTCCTGCGGTCTCTTTTAGGTCGTCTGTCCATCTAGTGGGTGGACGTCCTACGCTGCCCTTCCCGGTCCGTGGTCTCCATTCGAGAACCTTTCGGCTCCATCGGCCATCTGTTCTGCGTGCTATGTGCCCTGCCCACTGCCACTTCAACTTGCTAATAATTCTACATCTAAAAAATATTGTACTATTATATGTCTTGTAATATAATTACTTGTGTTCTGCGCCTGCGTCCCTGCGTGCGACACTCAAGAGATATTTCAAGTTCATTTCGCAAGTACCAGGCGTTCATAATCTGTTAGCAAGTTTCGTGTCGGAACTCGGACCCTCCATCGGAAGCGGAAGGAGCTGCTGTAACTAACGGCGGGTATATATTGTAAACTTAACGAACTTCTGATGAACCTTCTCCAAATATTTAAAAAGACTCGGAACTTAACTAAAGCGCTTTTGATATCTTATTAACCGACTTCCAAAAAGGACGAGGCTCTCAATTCGACCGCTATTATTTAATTTTTATGTTTGTTACCTCAGACCTTTTGACTGGGTGAACCTATTTTGATGATTCTTTTTTTATTCGAAAGCTGGTGGTTCCCGTGTGGTCCCACTTCAATTTTGTTCAGTTCCGACATATTTATGAAGTCGGTTTTTTTATAATAATTATGATGAACCCCATGTTGTAGCTTCTCGGAAACGCCGCGGAAGAGCTCAAAATTGATAATGAAAAATTTGGTGCGTGCTGTAAGGCAAGCAGGCTGGTTTGAGGCAAGAAATATAATACAATAATAGCGTTTTAGCTTAGGGAGAGTTTCTGTAACAGTCGTGCGATATAAACAAGGGAGGGGGTGGGGGGGAGTGAAGTGCGTTCTGCGACAACTCGCCGACAACTTTCAATGGATTAACTAAGCTTGAGTATTTGAGTAAGTCTACTTTGAGTCGCGACTGACCCGCGCTGTGACCGCTGGTAGTGCGGTTCACTTGATCTACTAAGCCGTGGCTTGCTACAGTCGGTAGTGGTCGGCTAACTTAACTAACCAACAAAACAACACCACTTCATCAAGATGTATTTGTGTTATGTTCCGATGTGTCCGCTGATTGTGAAACACTTTTAACCGATATCAGGATGGAGGTTTCTAATTCTTATTTGTTTTTAGGGTTCCGTACCTCAAAAGAAAAAAGGAACCCTTATAGGATTACTTCGTTGTCTGTCTGTTTGTTTGTCATGACCTTTTTTCTCAGGGACGCGTCAAGATGTAATTAATATCAAACACTCAAGTCTGCAATCTCTAGAAGTTGGGAATAAAATAAAACTGGCCAAGTGCGAGTTGGACTCGCGTACGAAGGGTTCCGTACCATTGTCTATAAAAATGGCAAAAACACATTTGTTGTATGGGAGGCCCCTTGTTTTTTTTTTTTTTATGATACTAGGTGACGAGACGAGCGAAGTCGCTCACCTGATGGCTCTTCACGCTTGCCCATAACAGCACAAAGCCACTCAGAATTTTGAACTTCAACAGTTCAAAACCCTGGATGTCAATGCACTGCGCTCGTCACCCCGAGATATAAGATGTCAAATCTCTGTGTGCCCTGTAATTTATTTTTAAAGTCAATAAAATAACTCAATATTCTGTGAATTTCCATCCTATCTATAGATCTCACTTTTAAAAGTAAATATATATAATATTGCATTTTAAGGGTAGTTCTGGTACATGTGAATGTTCTGCGATCTCCAAGCCGCCTGCCAAGCGTGGAGATTATGGCAAACAACGGTTATATCCGATGGAAAACATGTTTCATTAAGATTATTTTAATTTATTTCATGAAAATCTGTTCAGCCGTTTCAAAACTACGAGATATTGGGCCTTACTTGAAAACGTTACTCAAGTTGATCTATGTTTTAAAATGCTCTCTCAACTTCTCGCTGACGGCAATCGTCACACGCGGCAGATGATGATGATATGTATATATAGATAATATTTAAATTTACTTAAATATTATCAAAATCCGATCCGACGGGTCGAATGATTTATGCCGTCTGTGTCCAGCCCAGAGCTACGCCCCGTAGCAAGTGCTACGTGAAATTACGACGTGCTACGAATGTTTAAGAGTCGTAACGGCGCTACGAGCGTCGTTATAGCACATAAGTTCAGAACGACTAATTATACACCATTTTGGTATATTTTAGTAAATAAATTACTTACAAATACTATTTTTTAATCAGTAAAGAAGTAAGGAAATCATTTTTTTTTTAAGTAATTGTACTTCTAAGCAACACAGGTAATAATTATGTTTTTTTTTTAATTTAACGGAGTTTATGAGAGAGAAGTGACATTTAGAACGTCCCTCCATTACTCACGATACTATATACAATAGGCTAGACGACAGGTTTTTTAATTGTCCTTATAAAATGTAGCCCATAAATATAGCTGACAAAACAAAATGAAAATCTGATCGTTTCCTTTTTTTTTTTTTTTAACGCGAATAAGTCCGCGTTTGACCACCAACTCGCCTGTTGGTAAGCGACGATGTGGTCGAAGATGAAGCACGCCGACTTAGAAGATACCTATTCAGTCTCGCCTTGAAAACGCCCAGATTATGTCTCAGGAAACAAGGAAGCCGGCAGGTTGTTCCAATCCTTGGCCGTACGGATTAGAAACGTTTGGTACGTATCCAAGGAAAGTCCACAATGTATGGGTGCATGGTAATGGGCCGTTTTCCTACTTGTCCTGTAGTAGAAAAGGGATGGTAGGATAAAGTCATGTAGCTCCGATGCACATTCTAGGCAAGCATGCTCCATCGTAGACCGCATCATCGCTTAACATGAGGCGAGCTGGTGGTCAAACGCAAGCCTATTTTAATAAAAAAAAATAAAAAAAATAAGCAACTTATAAACATTTTAATATCATGCTAGACAGAGAGCGCGAAACAGCAAATTATGACGTCACTTCTCTGTACGTCATATATATTATATTCTGACAAGTATGGCGCACAGAGGCGTGACGTCATTTTTGTTTTGTGTTAAAAGGACAGAGTTTTCTCTATCAAAAACTATAAACGCTTATATATTAGAACATTAATAAATGATAATAACAAAATATCTGAGACATTATTGCACACACGGTCACCTGACCCCAAACTAAGCAGAGCTTGTAATATGGCAGCCAGAGACTGATATACATACATATATATTTTTAAATACATACTTAAATAGATATTAACACCCAGACATAGAACAAACACAAATGTTCATCACATGAATGTTAATCCTATGTGGGAATCGAACTCACGACCCCAAGCGCAGAAGGCAGGTTCACTACCAACAGCCACCGGGGCAGTCAAACAGTCACATTAATAAGCGATTTAAATTATTTTTCATTACTCATACTCGGAAAGTAGGTCTGAAGTTGCCTGAGGAGCGGGTTGAAAGTAAAACATTTCAATCCTAGGGAGAATCACTTTCAACTGACAGTTGACAACTGACTGAATGTCTATTCAAATTATAAAAATTAAACTAGTTCTATTTTCACATTTGTATTGAACCATATTCCAACTTCTTTTTTCTCCTCAGAGGATTATGGTCCCGCACTTTTCGTGCATTTGCCAGTGTCAGTTCATGTTTTTATTTTTAGTTTTCTTGTATTCGTAATTAAAAGCACAGTGTTTACTTCAGGGTTAAAGAATTATTAAGCCTTCGAACTATTAGCTAAATCCCGTCTCGGGACTAAATAAGTTACTTTCACCCCTAGGATAACAA
The DNA here is from genome assembly GCA_949125355.1 of Agriopis leucophaearia. Taxonomy (NCBI): domain Eukaryota; kingdom Metazoa; phylum Arthropoda; class Insecta; order Lepidoptera; family Geometridae; genus Agriopis; species Agriopis leucophaearia. Next base: position 8,293,742 of record OX421290.1, on the reverse strand, counting down.
TGTACTATTTTCAATAAACATTATATTTAGTTAAATTGTTCATTAAAGCTTTTGGTTTCAACGATTTAAACATCAGCCATGTACCCTATTCTCCTACATATAATATTCTCCTACATATAACTGACATATATCTGACTGCCCCAGTGGCTCAGTTGGTATTGAACCTACTTTCTGTGCTTTAGCGTGGGTTCGATTCCCATCTAGGACAAACATTTGTGTTTGTTCTATGTGTGGGTGTTAATATATATTTAAGTATGTATTTAAAAATATATATGTACGTATATCAGTCTCTGGCAGCCATATTACAAGCTTTGCTTAGTTTGGGGTCAGATGACCGTGTGTGTAATAATGTCCCAGATATTTATTTATTTATTATTATTATTATATGTACGTACGTACGGTCTGTATCACTATTGTCAGTGTTCCCCTTCTGTTGTTGTTTCTCGCATTCACTTAAACGGTTCTTTTCTTTTGTTCTCATGAAATGTTTCTAACTGACTTCAGATTCATATTTCGGTCCCCTTTTAACCACCGACGCAAACAGAGAGAACTTATATGTTTAATGTGGGTATCTGTGTGTGGCATCGTAGCTGTCAAACGGATGAACTGAGTTTGATTTAGTTTTTAGCGTTTCGTACTCACAGGGTAAAACGGGACCCTATTATTAAGACTCCGCTGTCAGGCACCAGTCATAGTAAGACAGTTGAAATTTTTACAGATGATGTATTTCTGTTGCTGCTATATAACAAATACTAAAAAACGGATAAAAAAAACATAAGGGGGCTCCCATACAACAAACGTCATTTTTTGCTCGTTTTTGCTCGATATTGATAACGGCAACAGGTAGACGCTTGAAATATTCACAGAATAATTAGTTATATATACACATGAAAAATAAATAATTAAAATACAAATAAAATTTAAGGGGGGCTCCCATACAACAGACAGGATTTTTTCTGCCGTTTTTATACACAATGACAGGGAACCTTTCGTGCGCGAGTCCGACTCGCATATGACCTGTTTTTATATATATAGATTATTTTAGTACAAATGTCATTTATCAATAAAAACAATCAATTACGTAACCAGTCTTATTTGAAAAAAAAAACATCGGTACCTTTTTGCATTACTTCATCCATAACAATAAACAAACAGACATAAATAACCACAGCTAACAGCTTGCGATACGTCCCGACGTTCGAACGCCGCCCTCTCCCGCCCTTCATTACCACGTTACAAAGCGCTGGGCGGGCGGAATCGTGATACCAGTAAGGGCGCATACGAAAGACGAAGTCCTAGTTCAGACTAAGCTTCTTAGTCTTGAGCATCGGCGTAAAGTTGCTAGTCTATCGGCTTTTCATCGGATACATTTCGGAGAGTGTGCATCAGATCTGCATGATCTAATTCCGTCCTGCCCTTTTTTCTTTCGGACTGCCAGAGCGGACACGAAAAATCGACACCGCTTTATGGTTGACATTCCAAAACCCCGTACGAAGTACCCCGCTTTGATTCCACTTTTATTGTGCGAACTGCTAGTCTGTGGAACGCGCTGCCTGAATGGGTGTTCCCCGATAGTTACAATCTGGGTGTCTTCAAGTCAAGAGTGAATCAGTTTCTTCTAGGCAAGCGTGATCCATCGTAGGCCGCATCATCGCTTAACATCAGGCGAGTTGGCGGCCAAGCGCAAGCCTATTCTGCAATAAAATAATATTTGTTTCATGAAAGTTTGTCTTCTCTCTTTCTCTTTTATTTATCGCGAATAAGTCCGCGTTTGATCACCAACTCGCCTGATGGTAAGCGACGATGTGGTCGAAGATGAAACACGCAGACTTAGAAGATACCTATTCACTCATCCTTGAAAAGGCCCAGATTATATCCTTCAGGAAACAAGGAAGCCGGCAGGTTGTTCCAATCCTTGGTCGTACGGATTAGAAACGTTTGGTACGTATCCAAGGAAAATCCATAATGTATGGGTGGTAATGGGCCTTTTTCCTACTTTCTCTCTCTGTCTGTTTGTCACAGTTGACAGTCGTGACCAGTTGGTTTCTTGATGATGTTCAATGTGCCGGCCAGTGCACCCACCGGTCCAGCCCAGCAGTGGGTCGTGTTGTGGGGCTCACCGTTTACTTAGATACTCGTATATTCGGAATCTAACTAGCTTGTCTTTACTTTTATAAGATGTTTTCTAAAACTGTACAAATAATACACGTTGACTTCTTTGTATATTGTTATTCTGTTATTTTTAACCGACTTCCAAAAAGGAGGAGGTTCTCAAATTGACTGTTTTTTTTATATTTGTTACCTCACAACTTTCGACTGGGTGAACTGATTTTGATAATTCTATTTTTATTTGAAAGCTGGTGGTTCCCGCTGGTGGTTCCCGCTGGTGTGGTCCCATTTCAATTTAATTCTGATATTTCAATGAAGTCGGTTTTTCATATTGACAATTATTTGTGAAATAAATTATCAAATTAATAAATAATAAATTAATCTTTAAATAAATTACTAGATAGATTGATAACTCTTCATTGTTCACACCAAAAATTACATACGAGTAGATACATAATATGAGAAAAACAACGGCCTTATCGCTACAAGCGATCTCTTCCAAGCAACTGTAACCTTAAATACATTTTATATGATATATTACATTATACAAACGATGCAAATCCTCATTAAATTTTCCCTAGTCTGGTCCTTACTGATTGTATGATCGAACCCATTTCCTTCAAAGGCTCTTTGCTTCAATTCTCCCTCAACGGAACTACAACGGTTGGACGCATTTTAATGTAGCTTTCATATTTAGAAAGTAATCTCACAAGATCAAAGACTCCGCGATCCTGCCGATCGTTAGATCCTTAATGGACCGCTCTACCCGACCGCGCAAAAGAATATAATAATTCAGAAGTCAATTTATAAATGTAGACGTATGAATAGCGTGGTTGTCTGTTGCGTGGATGACTGCCCACAGATAACTATTGTCAGAGTTAATAATGTAACGTATATAACTATTTTTTTACCGACTTCCAAATAGGAAGAGCAAATCAATATCGAGCAAAAAAATACCGGCCAAGTGCGAGTCAGACTCGTGCACGAAGGGTTCCGTACCATTATCTATAAAAACGGCAAAAAAATTACGTTTGTTGTATGGGAGCCCCCCTTAAATATTAACTTTATTTTAATTTGATTATTTATTTTTAAAATGGATAATATAACTCAATATTCTGTGAATGTTTCAAGCGTCTACCTGTTGCCGTTATCAATATCGAGCGAAAACGAGCAAAAAATAACACTTTTGTTGTAATTAATGGGAGCTAATTAATAAGAGATAATTAATTAATAATTAAATATTTATTTTATTCTGTTTTTTTTGTTATAGCGGTAATAGAAATACATCATCTGTGAAAATTTCAACTGTCTAACTATCACGGTTCATGAGATACAGCCTGGTGACAGACGGACAGCGGAGCCTTAGTAATAGGGTCCCATTTTACCCTGGGGGTACGGAACCTTAAAAATGGGTCACGTAGTATGGTTACGTTTCCTATTATGCTATGCAAAGATTTGTAATAATATAAGTAAAGATTTGATAGTTTCTCTTTCCCTACATATTTCGCCATTACCACAGAATACATACAAGTACAGAAGATTCACTCCGCAAAATCATTTAAATAAGTAACGACTCTTGCTACTATACAATAAAGTGCAATTCAGAACGTGCGAGCGCTAACTACCTACAGCTACATTAACCTACAAGTTGCCTCTCTGTCTATCACGTAACTCTTGTCACGTTATCTCTGTCTATCTCGCGGCAGCGGGCACGACAAGTCCGACAAGACGACTACTTGTAGCTTCATACCTACAGTGAGGAGTGCGTCAGCCTGGCGTTACCAAGGCTGAAAATTTTCTAGTAACAATGTGTGCCTTCCAAGATGGATGGTCGCAGTAACGCGATACCTAAACCAACAATGATCATACTTTCTACCCGGTAGGTACACGTCACAAATTATAACAGCCGGTAGTTTGTTTGTTTAACTCGAGGGGTCTGCGAGAGATCGTCAGATATATCAATGACCCTGTATGAAGTGTCACGTGGTTTTCACACATTTTGTTTAACCGCCTTCCAAAAAAGAGGAGGTTCTCAATTCGACTGTAGTTTTTTAATATTTGTTACCTCAGAACTTTCGTGTGTAGGTAGGCCTCCCACTAGATGGACCGACGACATCATGAGAGTCGCGGGCATCTATCTGGATGCAGATGGCAGGTTGTTGTTCAGTGTGGAGGTTAAAGGGGAGGCCTATGTTCAGCAGTGGACGTCTTCTGGCTGATGATGATGATTGAGAACTGAAGTCAGTTATAAACTCCCAGATCTCCCTGCAGATGTCGATACGGTCGGAAACATATATATTCATTTATATTACCCATACTCAGAAAGTTGGTCTTAAGTTGCTGAGGAGCGGGTTGAAAGTAATTCATTTCAACCCTAGGGAGAATCACTTTCAACTGATACTGAGAGTTGACAACTGGCAGACACTCAAATTATTTAAAAAAATAGTTCTATTTTCACATTTGTATTGAACCATGTTCCAACTTTTTTTGCTCCTCAGAGGATTATGGTCCCGCACTTCTCGTGCATTTGCCAGTGTCAGTTCATGTTTTTATTTTTAGTTTCCTTGTATTCGTAATGAAAAGCACAGTGTTTACCTCGGGGTTAAACACTTATTTAGTCCCTCGAACTATTAGCATCTCGTCTCGGGACTAAATTAGTTAATTTCACCCCTAGGATAACAATGTACTATTTTCAACATCTACGTTAAAACAAACTGGACCGATGGATTAGAATGAAGAGGATCACATCATATCATCAGTCAATTAACGTCCACTGTTGGACAAGGCCTCCCTCATAGAGAGGAGTGTTGCCATAATCCCCACGCTTGGCAGGCGGCTTGGGGATCGCAGTACGTTCACCGTGTACTATTAGGATGCTGCTGTCCATCCTCCGGTGGTTCTGGTCGCAGTTTTAGGACAAACCCGGGTCTGATAATGAAGAGGATAATCTTCAGGGATGGACCCCTCAGAGGGTCGGTTGGCGATGCAACGCCACGGCTCGTTGCTGATATAACACTTGCAGACTTCTTCAAGCAAAAGGATCTTGTAGACATTTCAAGATTTTATTCCAGTTGATCACACGACTGCTCCGTTCAAGAGCCTCCAAAGAGTTTTTTTTTTGTAGTGGCAGGACTCTTTTGCACAGGTCCGCCTGGGGAAGTACACCTTCGCCAGTTATTCAACCGCCAAGCAGTAGTGTGCAAACACAGCAGTGTTCCGGATTAAAGGGCAATGTTTCCAGCGAAATTACAGGGCACACAGAGATTTGACATCTTATATCTCGGGGTGACGAACGCAGTGCATTGCCATCCAGGGTTTTGAACTGTTGAAGTTCAATATTCTGAGTGTCATTGAGCTGTTATGGGCAAGCGTGAAGAGCCACCAGGCGAGCGACTTCGCTCGTCTCGTCACTCTGTATCATAATAAAAAAATAAAAATAAAAGTATTTCAAGGAAACCAACGTTTCTCCAACAGCCCACATACAACCTCCCTCCGCTGACATCATTTACAGTTCCATCCAGTAATGGTAAACACCGCATTATGGGGATGGATCACTCGACGGACGGATCGGATGGGAGATGGATGTTTAGGACAGGGGCGAACTCAGTTAAGGGGAAAGGTGCTTTCATTCTTACTAATGCAGTTGTTTGCCCCGACTTGTGACCACTTGACCCTTGTCACATTTGTTTTTACTAGCTGCGCCCCGCGGTTTCATCCGCGTGGTGATGAAAATCAGTGATGATGATGATGAAAAGTAGCCTACGTGTTAATCTAGGACATAAGCAATGTATATTCCAAATCCATCCAGCCTTTTCTGCGTTATTGAATAACAAACATCCATCTATACATCCATCAAAACTTTCACATATATGATATTAGTGTGAAGTGTGATTAGTGTGATGCCTTTGATAGATGGATAGATATATAGATAGAAACTCTTTATTGTGTACACCATAAATAAAAATTACAAACAGATAGAAAACACTTACGAGCTAGTGCCACAAGTGGCGGCCTTATCGCTAAAAGCGATCTCTTCCAGGCAACCATTGGAAAGAAATTACGTAAGATCGACAAACAAGCAGACAAAACCAAGCACCTTTGGTGGCAAACAAGCAGACGGGTCACCCGATGGTAAGCGATCACCGTCGCCTATGGATACCTACAACACCAGGGGCATCACAGATACGTTGCCGACCAATAAAGACTCTATTAACAGCCCTTTTGAAGAACCCCATATTAAGGTTATACTCGGAAAAAAACGAGTTTTAGATTCGAAAAGCAGAGATATAGATAAAATTGATCTAGCTGCATATACTAACACTGTAAATAAAAAACTGGCCAAGTGCGAGTCGGACTCGCGCACGAAGGGTTCCGTACCATTATCTATAAAACGGAAAAAAACACATTTGTTGTATGGCAGCCCCCCTTAAGTATTAATTTTAATTTAATTTAATTATTTATTTTTAAAGTGAATATATAACTTAATATTCTGTGAATATTTCAAGCGTCTACCTGTTGCCGTTATTAATATCGAGCAAAAAAGTCACATTTGTTGTATGGGAGTCCCCTTAAATATTTATTTTATTCTATTTTTTAGTATTTGTTGTTATAGCGGCAACGGAAATACATCATCTGTGAAAATTTCAACTAACTATCACGGTTCATGAGATACAGCCTGGTGACTGACGGACGGACGGACGGACGGACGTACAGCAGAGCTTTAGTAATAGGGTCCCGTTTTACCCTTTGGGTACGGAAACCTAAAAAACTGAAGGAGCGGAAGACGCCAACTAGACTACATGCAGAAACTGTCATCTTAAAACAATTTCACGTCATTTTTTTATTTCTAATAAATCGTTTGATCTCCAACTCGCCTGATGGTAAGCGACGATGTGGTCGAAGATGAAGCACGCAGACTTAGAAGATACCTATTCACTCTGACCTTGAAAATTCGCTTCACTTCCCTTTCATGTATTCGCTGGTAAATACCAGCTGGATGACATCGTAGCGGAGGCCCTCCTAGTTCTGTCCTGGAATGCACCCCTCCCCCGACATATATCACAGCTGTCGATAGTTTCGGCAGACATATTCCCGGGATATTGTCTTCCCTACTCTCACCTGAGAGAGAAATATTGCTCTGTCAAAAACAGACACATGGAAAAGGGTCCGTGTGATGTAGAAACTTAGATCTATTCTATACTAGCGACCCGCCCCCTGCTCCTTCTGTTGGCCTTTTGGAAAAACTCAGAGTCACACAACGGGCAATGGAGAGAGCTATGCTCGGAGTTTCTTTGCGCAATAAAATTCGGAACGTAGATATTCTCCAAAGAACCAGTCACCCACATAGCTATTAAAATCTGCAAGTTGAAGTGGCAATGGGCAGGACACATCGCTCGAAGAACTGATAACCGATGGGGAAGAAAGGTTCTTGAGTGGAGACCGCGAACCGGAAGACGCAGCGTAGGTAGGCCTCCCACTAGATGGACCGACGACATTGTGAGAGTCGCGGGCATCCAGTGGATGCAGATGGCAGGTTGTCGTTCAGTGTGGAGGTTAAAGGGGGAGGCCTATGTTCAGCAGTGGACGTCTTCTGGCTGATGATGATGTTTTATTGTATTATCTACACTAATATTATAAAGAGGAAAGATTTGTACCTATTTTTGTATGTTTGTAATGAATAGGCTCCGAAACTACTGAACCGATTTGAAAAATTCTTTCACTGTTGGGAAGCTACACTATCCCCGGGTGACATAGGCTATATTATATTTTGTAGCGAGGCCGGAGGCCGAGCTTACACTCGTGCGAAGCCGGGGCGGACGGCTAGTGACATATATATACAAACCTTTCGAGAAACATTATCTAACCGATAGTGAAAACCGTAAGCATATATAGGGACAGACAGACGGAGGGAAGCGACTTTGTTTTACTATGTAGTGATATAAAATAAGTTTGCTTATATTTTATTTAGTTAATAACGGCACTTGTTAGTTAAACAATACAAGATTAATGTTCGTTTTTAATATACAATTGTTGGTAATGAGAGAAGTTACTAATAGCTATCTATCTATGGGTAGGTATAATAGGAAAAACAGCTCAACTAAGCGACCTCAGAATGTTTTCAATACGAAATACAAACAGACCAGACATACCTCCCTATATGTTAAGGCGAGGTTTTTAAAAAGCTTGCTCTTGCCGTATCTGTGGTAGCAGGTTGCGAGACGAAGATGGAGAATTACGCGTTCCAAATAAATAACTTATTGGATAAGATGGAGAAAATTGAGTGCGGTAGCAATGCGCAGTGCCTCGTTGCTACGAAATTCCATATTCAACCCTCTCAGGCACCAACTGTGACTGTCCAGACTCAACCTTTACCAGCAGTCAGCCCATTAGCTCAATCGTCAACGTCAACACTCAAGCCGCAGCGTCAATCTAAAGTAGGAGCTCGCACTAAACTACCGGGTAATGGGATACAAGTGCATAGACAGAAAAAGAAAGACCTACGTGCTCCGTGTTCTCCAAATGCTAAACCGCAGTCAGTTCATCCAAGCCCAAACTGCTCTCTTGAAATAGTCCCGGAACTAAAATTAGTGGAGGACCTACAAGTTGAAGCTCAGCAGTGGGAAGAGGTAAAGAAGCAGAAAACCCGACGTTATGCTTCAATGTGTGGTACAGCAGGACCTTTAGTGACGTCATTGAAAGCTGTTGAACTTCGTAGATATATACACCTGTGGAACATGGCATCAGGCGTTGAAGATGTGCGTCAGTACCTAACTCAGTTATGCCCCAATGGATCTTGTACAGTAGAAGAACTTACTGCGAAAGATGATTATAAATCGTATAAAATAGGAGTGCCAGCAGGTTACTACGATACGTGCTTGTCGATCGATGTGTGGCCGATCAACGCCCGAATCAAAGCCTGGGTTAACTATAGGAGACCAGCAAAATATACAAATGCTAACTCCAGCGCTGGGCCTACCACCAACTCACGGCCCTTTCTCGAACGGCCCTCTGATAGGGCGACACCAGCACAACAATAAGCCAGGCCTACTACTAGTCAGCCCTTTCGAAATCGGCCCGCAGACAGGGCGGCGCCAATATAACAAACAGTCCAACCTATTTATATATTCGCAAAATGTACGTGGACTCAAGGGTAAACTCAAGGATTTGCGAGTCAATTTACCACTATTGGAGCACAATCTAGTAGCTCTTACCGAAACTTACCTAGATGGATCTGTCGGAGACGCGGAGGTACTCAGGGGCGACTGGACTATGCTGCGACGTGATAGAAATACACCGTGTGGAGGCGCAATGCTAGTCGCGCGTGCGCCCATCACACTGCGTCGGCATCCTGAGTTGGAATCCGTCGGCGGTGGAGAGGACTTATGGTCGAGTTTTGAGTGGCACGGTGATAAGATTTATGTGTGTGTTATCTATATCAAATCAAACGCACCAGATCATTTTTACTTCAATTGGTTTTATAAGGTCGAAAGTTTCATATGTAATTTAAAAGGAACTGTACTAATTCTCGGCGATTTAAATTTATATACTGCTTCGACGAATGTCAAAAATTATTATTGTTATTTTATGTCTTTTTGTAATTTAACCGAGAAAAATGAGGTCCCGAATGTCAATGGTAGGATGCTGGATGTTGTACTGATCCGGGAGAATGCAAATGCTCAAGTTGTGGCCGTTAATGCCACTCAGTCCATCGTTGAAAAAATTTACAAGCATCACCCACCACTTAGCATTGACATCGAAATTCTATCATCTCGATGTTCTGATAGAATTGAGCCTAGCAATATTGACTACCTTAAAGATTGGAACTTTAAGAAGTGCGATCTTAATTTAATATTTGACAGTGTCTCTGAGATTTCATGGCAGGATTTCTATAAGTATGATGATGTCAATCGGAGTGTGAAGGGTTTTTACAATAATATCTACCATGTCTTTGATACTTGCATCCCTAAGAAGCGTCGTGGTGGTGCAATGACATCAAGATATCCAGTTTGGTTTACCAAGAATATTATTGATGACGTGAAACTGAAACGCAAGTTACATCGCAGTTGGAAGCGTGGGGGTTCTGAGGGGGCTTATGAACTGTTCTCGAACTTAAGGGCTGAGTTAAAGGTGCGAGTCTCAAATGCTTACAACATGTACGTAGCTGCCATAGAACAAAATATAAAAACAAATCCTCGGGAGTTCTGGAGCCATGTATCGAGTATGCGGTCTAAGGGTGGATTCGAGTCTACTATTTCACACAGAGGCAGCACGTTATCGGGTGTGCAAGCTTCTGAAGCTTTTGCTGACTTCTTCTCCAGTGTGTTTCTGTCAGAACTACCGAAACTTGATGCGGAGAGTGTTTCCAATGGGGACCTGTCTGTCACAGGTAATTATGTCAACATATTTGAGATATCCCCATGTGACGTAGCTGCGGGAATTCAGAATCTAAAATTGGGCAGTTCCATCGGTCCTGACAGCATTCCCCCATGGCTCCTTAAGCAATGTAGTAAGTTTCTGACATTACCACTATGTCATATATTTAATCTTGCTTTGAACAGTGGGATATATCCACCGGAATGGAAGCTTTCTAGGGTGACTCCTATCCCTAAAAATTCAGATAGATTATCTGTTGAGGAATACCGCCCAATTGCTATACTGCCCACTGTCGCAAAAGTATTTGAGCGAATCATTCATAAAAAACTGTACAAGCAAATAGAGCCATTCATGTGTAATGAACAGCATGGGTTTCGAAAAAAGAGGTCAGTCAATACGAATCTTTTGACACTCGTAGATTTCATTTCATCTGAATTAGACTGTGGAGGACAGGTAGACGTATTGTACTTCGACTTCCGGAAGGCGTTTGATAGGGTCAACAACGACATACTGCTGGAAAAGCTCAGTGCCCTAGGATTCACTCCAGGCCTTCTTCGTTTTATCGCTGACTATCTTCGCGATCGCCAGCAGTTTGTACGTCACGGGTTGTACGAGTCTCAACCCTATCACACGCGTTCCGGAGTAAGTCAAGGATCGATCATGGGGCCTCTACTATTTAACCTTATGATAAATGACCTCCCTGCAGTTGTCAAATTTGCCAAATGTCTTATGTACGCTGATGATCTAAAATTGTTTATAAATATAAATACAATGGACGACTGTCTGAAACTGCAGCAAGACATTGACGCTATTCATCAGTGGAGCGTCACCAATAAAATGGAATTTAACGTGTCGAAGTGCTGTGTTATGACTTTCGGTCGAATGAGACGCCCCATTGAATTTCAGTACAAATTGGACAAATGCGTCATATCGCGCTCCACGACCGTAAAAGATTTGGGTGTCACTTTCGATCGAAAACTCACATTTAACGACCACATCGCAACAGTCGCCAAAGAGCGTTATCAGCGGCTTGGATTTGTTCTCAGGAATTCCCGAGAGTTTCATAGTATGGATGTCGTCAAACTCATCTTCAGCGCGCTAGTCCGAAGTAAGCTGGAGGCCAGTGCCTGTGTATGGCATCCACACGAAAACAGTTACACCCTTTTGTTGGAGAGGGTTCAGAAGGCCTTCCTCAGATATCTTTATAAGCGCATGTATGGGTTCTATCCATACATGTATCCAACGAATTTCTTGCTTGGGACTCTAGGATATAATTCTCTAGAAGTCAGAAGATCTTACGACCAGTTAGTAATGATGTGCAAAATAATTCGCGGGAATGTCGATGCCCCTGACTTACACTCCCTACTATGTAGATTTTTTGTACCGGATCACTATCTTCGGTGCAGGCACCACAAACTATTTGCTATTCCGAGGTGGAGGACGGTATCTCACGCCCAGTCCCCGATATTGCGGTCCCTTGCTGGCCTTAACTCTATTCTCGATAGCAAAAAAGAGTGTGACATATTTGCTGACGATTGGAAGGAGATTTTGACCGAATGTTTGAAGTACTGTGAGGCAACGTGCTGCCGTACTTCAAGCATTCAGTAATTGTAATTATCTAGGTTAATATTGACGGATTTATTATTGACTTATTATTAGTTATATTTTAATGACATTGATTTCAATTGATTTTTTATTACTATTATTTTTTTCTAATTTTAATTTTGCTTAAGTATCATAATATTTTTTGTAACATTGTCTCATTAGTGTAATTGGCGCAAGCCGTCCTAATTGAATAAATAAATATAAATATAAATATTTAAATTTTTAACCGACTTCCAAAAAGGAGGAGGTAATCGATTCGAGTTTTTTTTTTATGTTTGTTACCTCAGAACTTTCGACTGGGTGAACCTATTTTGATGATTCTTTTTTTATGGGAAAGCTAGTACTTCCCATTTGGTTCCATTTCAATTGTGTATTAATAATTATCAATATGAAAAACCGACTTCATCAGAACTGGACCAAATGGGAAGCACCAGCTTTCAAACAAAAAAAAAACAGAAAGAAAGAATCATCAAAATCGGTTCACCCGACTGGGTGAACCGATTTTGATGATTCTTCGACTGAAAGTACTGAGGTAACAAACATTAAAAAAATATATTTCAAATTGATAACTTGTTCCTTTTTGTAAGTCGGTTAAAAAGTCAGAAAAGAGGGCCTTAAACACAATATTCGATTTGTTTCTTTTAGGCAGAAATCACAGGAGGCCTATCAACTAAAATGAGCCTCCATATGGAAGCGGATTATCCGATCGGTTGATAAAATATCCGCAGTAAGTCGCGGATAACGAGCTGGGGTCGCCGAGAGTCAGACCGCACCGGGACACGACGCGGCGATCCAACCACACACACTTTCTAACACATCTTAGCTCTAACACTCACACTGTTTATAAATAATTTTTGTGTTATCTTTGTTTATAACCAACTTCCAAAAAAGGAGGAGGATCTCAATTCGACTGTGTTTTTTTAATTGTTTGTTACCTCAAAACTTTCGGCTGGGTGAACCGATTTTGATGATTCCTTTCATTTTTTATTTAATTCATACAGAAACACCAACAGTACACATATTAAATAATACAAATAACACTCATTTATAATTGATACAGTTCTGATATGTGCACCTTTAACAGGTGTTTACAACGTTCACAATTAAAAGTGGTAAGACAAAAATATAAAAATATGAGATAAAAATGATATATGGGTGTTTACCCATATATTATTTTTACCAGTTTATTCTTGAATACGTTCAAAGAGTCGTGAAAGATATCGAGACCGCTTATGGAAGCATTAATTTCGTTATATGTTCGACATATTCTTAATAAAGGAGAGTTGTAAGCTAAGTTTGTTTTAGCATAAGCTACATGAAAAAGTTTAGAGATAATGCGACGTGGATAATGGCAAGGAACGTATAGGGAAATATCTTTCAAAATTGAGGAACAATCAGTGAATCCATGAATTAGTTTAAAAAGAAATGATAGGTCTCTGACTTTTCTCCTGTCACGCAAATTATCCATTTCAAAAAAAGATAAGCGATTTGAATATGGACTTCTGTGTGAGATTCCAGGGCAAGAAAATGCCAAGGATCTTGTGAAGGCTCGTTGAATGCTTTCAATGCGTTGAGAGTGTACTGCGTAGAAAGGGTTCCACGCCACACTAGAGAACTCCAGGCAGCTGCGAACCATAGAATTGTAAAGTAGAATCTTAGTATGATGTGATTTAAAACTCCTGGAATTTCGTCTAATGAAGCCTAGTTGTTGGGTCGCCTTTTTAACTATTGAGTCAAAATGAGCTCTGAAAGATAATTGGCTATCAATCAAAACTCCCAAGTCCCGTATTTCTCTTACTTCCTGCAGAGATACATCATTTAGTGTATAGACCGAATTTATAGGGTTTTTCTTGCGCGTGTATTTGATAAAAAAACATTTTTGGACATTTAGATGCATTTGGTTTCTGTCACACCATTCTTTTATATTGTTAATGTCACTCTGTATGAGATTGATATCTGCGTTACTGTTCACTAATTTATAAATTTTAAGGTCATCTGCGAATAATTTATAATTGCAATGTTTTATTTGTGTAGTAATATCATTGATAAATATTGAAAAGAGAATCGGACCTAGGTGAGACCCTTGCGGAACTCCTGACTTAGCAAAATATCTTTCTGATTCGAATCCATTGGCAACAACTATCTGTTCTCTGTTCGTAAGGTAAGACCGAAACCAATTTAGAAAGGATCCGTGAAAACCGATGAGTTCTAGCTTTTTAATTAACAAAAAATGATTTACTTTGTCAAAAGCACTGCTAAAATCTGTATAAACTGCATCGATTTGACGTCCTTTGTCTACTTCTTGAGCCAATTCAGAAACAAATCCAACCAAATTCGTTTCTACAGAGCGACCCTTTTTAAAACCGTGCTGCTGTTCTGATAAGACGTGACAGGAAAGACGAGATACTATCGGACATAAGAGCGCCTCGAACAATTTGGAAAAACAAGATAAAATTGAAATCGGTCTGTAATTTTTTACGTCATTTACATTTCCTTTTTTATGAAGAGGTATAATTTTGGCTTTTTTCCATTCATCAGGAAATCCCCCAAATGACAAAGAATGGTTAATTATTAAAGATAGAGGCAGTGCCAGTGCAGGGCCACAACGCTTGACTAGGAGAGGTGGGATGCCGTCAGGACCTGGTCCTTTGTGGACGTCTAATTGCTTGATTCCCTTCAATACTTCGCGTTCAGTAAAGTTTACTTTGCCAATGCAATTATGCTGTAAATTATCATGGGGTGTGCTGACAGCGTGTCCGTTTGGCGCATGCAAGGTAAATGCATTTGAGAAATTTTGTGCTAACAGGTTAGCTATGTCCTTCCCTGTTCTGGCAATGTTCTCTTCCATTCGCATTTCTGCTGGAAGCGAAGACCGCGTCTTCCGTTTGTCTTTAACATAGCGCCAGAAGTCTTTTGGGTTCTTTGCAATACTCTCTTCAGTTTTCTTAAGATAATTTGTATAAAGCGTGTCAAACAACTTATGGCTGCGTTCTCTCAAAAGATTAAATTCAATTAAATCGCGTGGGTTTTTATACATACGGTATTTACTTCTAAGCTTATCTTTTTCAGCGAGTAATTTTACTAAAGATTTATTAAACCAAGGGGGGAATAGCTTCCTATTGAATGTATGTTTGGGAACAAATTCGTCGATGCATTTTCTTATTATAGTGTAAAAGGACGTAGTCATTTCGTTTATTGAAGCACAATCATTAAAAACCGCATTCCAATCAGTATTTTCCAGACGTAACGAGATGCTATTAAAGTCAGCTTTATAAAAATTTAATTCAATGGATGATTTGGGACGTAGATACTCAAATTCATTGTTAGGTAGTGTAAGTAAAATCGGGGGGTGCTTGACATCGAGTTTACTTAAAAGGTCAAGGGGTTCTATTAAGGAAATGTCTGTTATTGTGCTCATAGCAAGGTCCAATGTTCTGTCATCCTCGTTGCGTATGTTGTTAAATTGGTACATGTT
Organism: Agriopis leucophaearia; assembly: GCA_949125355.1. NCBI lineage: Eukaryota > Metazoa > Arthropoda > Insecta > Lepidoptera > Geometridae > Agriopis > Agriopis leucophaearia. The sequence continues at coordinate 8,278,180 of OX421290.1, read as the reverse complement.
GGAGATAGAGATGAAGTCAACTAAAGCATTGCCCAATGAGTTGCCGTAGTTACTTGGTGTTGTGAAATTGTTACATTTTGTCCATTTTATAAAAGGTAAATTAAAATCACCAAGCATCACAACCTCATCTACCAGGTTAACAACATTATTGGCATTATCCAGAAAAACATTTAATGTATCCACTTTCACAGGAGGAGGGATGTAGACAGTACAAATAGCAACTTTCTTTATGTTTTTTCCAGCACGCATTTCCACCACTACCCAAATATCCTCACAACTAGATTCCCAGGCTTGAACGCGAGTTGACACAAGTTTGCGTGAGACTGCTATCAACACTCCCCCTCCATCCTTCTTTGCATGAGAAGCAGAGCTAGAACATACACGATCACGTCTGTACACTACATATCGAGAATCTATAAATTCACTACTGTGAACACCTGAGTTCAGCCATGTCTCAGAAAAAGCCAGAATATCGTAAGAACTCAATAGTACATTATTTAAAATATCATTTGTTTTTGTTCTCATGCCACGTACATTTTGATAATAAATAGTAGCCATTTTAAAATATTTTATACAACAAAACCATTGCAGAACTAACTATAAATACGAAGTGGACAACGAATCAACGAGTCGCCTTAAAAAAAGGACTGTCCATGGTACGTATTTGGATCGCTGGGTTGACTTCGTCTTTTCGTGCGTAGATTCGACCGTCGCGGACCCAGATGAATTTGTACCCTAACTCTTTCGCCTTCATTCGAGCAGCAGCATGGAGTGATTTATTGGCGGGGCTCAAGTGTTCAGATACAAAAACAGGGACGCGGTTTCCGCCGAGTCCTAGGTGGTCCGAGTTCAGCTTGTCACGATTATTAATCTTGTTGAACCGCTGAACCGCGGCAAGCAGGTTGTCACGCAAAAGTCGGGTCCGTAACTTCAAGATTATCGTGCGTGGTCTATCGCTCTCCTTATTTAATTTGGCTACTCTCGACACATGAACAATGTCAGTCTCAGAAAAAAAGCACTCTGTCTTCTTGGCAAGTTGGTCAATAATTTTGAGAACGTTTTCAGAACGGTTTTCTGGTATCCCATTAATTTCCACGTTGCACTCGCGCTGGTGCTGCTCTATTTGATTTATTCGGCCGGTGAAACCCTTTTCGAGATCTAAGACTTTGGATTTTAGTTCATCATTACTTTTTTGTAATTGATCGATTACTGTCGATTTTTCTTCCAGACATTTCTTTAACTCTTCATAGCCTGTATTAAAAAACATCAGCGACTGTTCAAAAGAAGAAACCTTTTCAGCTACATTTTGCAGCTCTTTTGTAAAGCCTCTCATCGCCAGCGTCATTTCTTCCCTTATAATGGTGCGAATATCTTTGTCACTCATGCTTCTATCACTGCCACCGAGAAGTTCGAGAACTTCACTAGGAGAATCGCCAGACGACACTCGGCGCGGTTTGGACTTAGACACATTACGCATAGTAATATTCTCTGAGCCACTCGGTGCCTGAGTCATTGATCTGACAGGTGTATTAGTGTTATCCGTTTTTGGCTGTTTGCTGGAACATCCAGGACAATTCCAATTTTTCTTTTTTTCCGAAGAAAACGCATTAAAACGCTTTACGGTAATGTTACAGCAGTCTAAATCAAACCTCATGTCGCATGTACAGCAAATCATTAATTCTTTAGTTTTAATTGGGTTATGACATCCCGCGCAAATTGAAGACATGTTAGTGCCTGATAAGTAGATACAAATTCTTGTACGTAGTAACAGCTATCTATTCTATGCCCTTGACTGCGAGCTTGCCACAGAATACGCAGCAGTAGTCGCGCAATCGGCGTTTGGCCAGCCGACACAGTTTTGACACAGATCTCGATGTTTTTCCTGCTAGCACAGTGTCAACACAATGCACATTCACGCCACAAAATGTACCCTCAGTTTCATAAACGTTTTGGAAGATATTTAATACACAGACCAAATAACGATTAATTAAATTACACCAATTCGTTAAATGCACTGCACTAATTAGTTTTTAGCACTTCAATCGCAACAACAACAACTTAAAACACTGTTTTGGAATTTATTCGTTACAAGAAAAATAAAAACGTCTGCCACCTTAGCGCGCTCGTCCGCAATAATTTCATCATCAACATAAAAGAACGACTTAAAAAAATGTCAGAACTGGACCAAATTGGACCACAAACTGGAAATGGGACCACATGGGAAGCACCAGCTTAAAAAAAAAAGGTTTTTTTATTTTTTTTATTGTAAAATAGGCTTGCTCTTGGCCGCCAACTAACAAACATGACCAAACATTGTTTTACCTTATGTGTTCATTGTTTTTGGCAATAAAATAAATATTATTCTTATACTTTTTAACTCGCCTGATTAAGCGATGATGCGGCCTACGATGGATCACACTTGCCCAGATGAAACCGAAAAAAAAAACTAAATTGGTTCACCCAGTCGAAAGTTCTGAGATAATAAACTTTTTTTTTAACAGTCGAATTGAGAACCTCCTTGGAAGTCGCTTAAAAATACGAAAAACCTTACTATTTAAAATTATTTCGTAAATTAAGTAATAAAGTTTTTCAGATATTTATATCAGATATTTTTTTTAAAACAAACTGGACAGATGGATAAGAATGAAGAAGATAATTGTTGACACTGTGTGATATAGGCACATCAGCTTATGCTGCTCGCCTATCATCAATAAATAAAAATTTGCTCTATGAAAAAAAAAAAAAAAAAGTTTTTTTTATTTATTTAAAACACTTAGTACGTTACATTTCGAGTTAGTAAGTTGTCTTGAAACCTATGTTAGATTTATCCAAACAAAATATAGGCAGTATAGGAAACCATTTAACAGAATGGTGGCTCCTGGAGTACGAGTGGAGGTGAAGACAGCCCCCGGTCACGTGACCACCCTCGGCTCGGGAGACGAGGGTGCGCTTTCAGGAAATTGGTAGATGTTATCTACGGATTACGTACCACCAGATACGGAGGGGGGGCGGTCGAATCACGGTTTGTACTCACAATACCACAGAAAAGAAAAAAAACTCACTTCAGTGCACAATACAATCACACTATATAATATATATATATATATATATATATATACTAGCTGCGCCCCGCGCTATCACCTGCGTGGTAATGAAAATTGGTGATGATGATGATGAAAATTTGCCTATGTGTTAATCCAGGACATATGCAATGTAATAAAGCCTTATCTATCGGACTGTCAGAGCGCGCACGAAAAATCGACACCGCTTTATGGTTGACATTCCGAAAACCCGTACGAAGCGCTGTGATTCCACTTTTATTGTGCGAACTGCTAGTCTGTGGAAAGCGCTGCCTGAATGGGTGTTCCCCGATAGTTACAATCTGGGTGTTTTAAAGTCAAAAGTGAATCGGTTCCTTCTAGCCAAGCGTGATCCATCGTAGGCCGCATCATCGCTTAACATCAGGCGAGTTGGCGCAAGCCTATAAGCCTACTCGGAAATACCTCCTCCTTTTTGGAAGTTGGTTAAAAATACGGAACAAACTGAAAGCTTTGTCCTGAAGTCAGTTAAAAATAAGAAGTTAGTAACACTTACCCATGATGGCTGACAGTAGACTGCGTAGGGCTTCGCCTTTACCTGCTCCTTCCGAACTTTACAGTATTTTATATCTTGTCTCTTTTAGTTCATTTCAATAGTACGAAGATCTCCCGAGTTCAACGAGGAAGATGAAAATGGAAGATCAGTAAATGATTGGGTTCTTAAGTGGAGACCACGAACCGGAAGACGCAGCGTAGGTAGGACTCCCACTAGATGGACCGACGACATCGTGAGTCGCGGGCATCCAGTGGATGCAGATGGCAGGATGTCGTTCAGTGTGGAGGTTAAAGGGGGAGGCCTGTGTTCAGCAGTGGACGTCTTCTGACTGATGATGATATGATTGGATGAAATGAATAAAAAATACAGATAAGCCTTTAAAAGTTTTTACAAATAGAGCAAGGATGAAAATGAAAAATGAAAAATGAAAATACTTTTATTACTGCAAAACACATCAATACATTAAAATAAGAAAATATCCTATTAGAAACATTTTTAATAATAAATAAATATCTGGGACATTTTTGCACACACGGTCATCTGACCCCAAACTAAGCAAAGCTTGTAATATGGCTGCCAGAGACTGATATGCATACAATACGTGCATATATATTATAAATACATACTTAAATAGATATTAACACCCAGACATAGAACAAACAAACCATGTGTGCAATAATGTCCCAGATATTTATTAGAAACATTATATAAACAAATAGAATTAAACGTACTTTACATAGATATTTATATCCTAGATGGAAGTATCTGATGATCCTCACACTAGGCACAGCCTGTATCGTGAGGACGTGTATACGATTACAAGTACCTAATAGTTAAATATCAGCTGACTTATACACAGCCTAGAAGGCAGGCAATAACTTCTGTGATACTCGAAATGATAGTTTGGAAATGCAGGAAGGGGGGAGGGGGGCAACTTGTTGCCACTTTCGCAAAGGGTATCACGCACAAAGCCATAAAAAGTCGGTGGAGCGAAAAATATAATTCATCCCCATTTCACAAGTACAGAGCTGCCTTTTTTGACAGACTTCCAAAATGAGGAGGTTATAAATTCGACTGTTTTTTTTTATGTTTGTTACCTCTGAACTTTCAACTGGGTGAACCGATTTTGATGATTTTTGATGGATCTTTTTTTATTTTAAAGCTGGTGCTTCCCTTTTGTCCTTTTTTCAGTTTGGTCCAGTTCTATGTTTTTTTTTACAATGTAACAATTAAAAAGACAGTTCGACACAAAAATTATTATAAGAGACATCTGTCGGATCACCTCAGTACTAAATCAGGCATGCGCTCTCTAAAACTGATATTGACTAATTAATGCACGCGCTATGGGATAGAGGGCGCATATTTGGTCCAGTTCTGAAATTTTTATGTAGTCGGTTTTTTTATTTGATAATTATCTTTTATAGTTTTAAAATTGAGATGTACCTATAGTGAAACTGTCATTGCGCAAAGTTTCATGCACTTATAGTTATAAATATATAGAAGTTAGAGGGTTCTAAAATATATGGACGGACAGACAGACAGACGGACGGAACGAACTTATAAGGGTTCCTTATAGGACTACGGAACCCAAAAAAAAAACGAATCGAATTAACAATGAAATCTTTCTTTATATATAAAAGGCGATGTATGTATATTCCCTATGGACTCCAAAACGACTGGACCGATTTTGACGGGACTTTCACTGGCAGATAGCTGATGATATAACCTAAGAAAACATGTATTCTCTCTACGAAGTGAATTTATTAATTTAGTTGAAGTCAAGTGAACTGCTAGTTTGTGGAATGCACAGCCTGAATGGTGTTCCTCGATAGTTACAATCTGGGTGTCTCCAAATCACGAGCGAATATGTTTCTTCTAGGCAAGCGTGCTCCATCGTAGACCGCATCATCGGTCAACATCAGGTGAGTTGACGGTCAAACGCAAGCCTATTATTTATAAAAAATATATATGTTATCTGAGAATAAATAGTAGAGTAGAGCCAATTTTCAATCGAATCGATATTTTTCCAACGAATAATCGAAAATACCAGGAAATCATAATATTGCTACTAGGATTGCAACTAAAATGCGTAGATTTGTGTTTTTTTATGATACTGAGTGACGAGACGAGCGAAGTCGCTCGCCTGATGGCTCTTCACGCTTGCTCATAACAGCTCAACGCCACTCAGAATGTTGAACTTCAACAGTTCAAAACCCTGGATGGCAATGCACTGCGCTCGTCACCCCGAGATATAACATGTCAAATCTCTGTGTGCCCTGTAATTTCGCTGGAAACATTGCCCTTCAATCCGGAACACAGTAGTGTTTGCACACTACTGCTTGGCGGTTGAATAACTGGCAAAGGTGTGGTACTTCCCCAGGCGGACCCCTGCAGAGTCCTACCACTACAAAATACTAGAATGTTTCTAAATATAAGAAGGATGGTTTGTGTCGGTCTTTGTACCTCGAATAACAGGTGGTTGTCTCTACCATGGCGGGAACTGAGCGTGTATCACTAAACATCACAAAAAATCTAATAAGTTTACTACAAAAATAACATAGTTCTACGTAAATATGATAAGAGATATGTATGACGAATGAATAATAAAATAATGAGTTAGATACGGGATGCGAGGGTAGAGTGGGGCGAGGCGGGTAGAGGGACGTCCGCGCGTCGAGCCCGCGCCGGCCGAACTGCCTGCACTGCACGGTCCACGGACCACGGAGAGAGACACGCGCATGCGTGTGCCGTAGTGAGGGGACACGCGCGCTGCGGTCCTAGCGTGTACCGTTTAGGGGGTCTAAACAAGAGCCACTTTCTGTTAGCGTTAACGCCTGCGGAAAGATTATATGAAAATGACATTAGCTTGACAGATGTCACCTGACTGCTTATGTCAATTGCATACGATTTTATCTTACCGCAGGCATTAACGCTAATAGAAAATAGTTCTTGTCTAGACCTCCTGATCATATAAAGAAAGAAAGATAATTTATCAATATAAAAAACTGAATTCATGTCAGAACTTAAACCAAATTGAAATGGCACCACACGGGAAGCTGTCAAAAAAAAACATCACAATCGGTTCACCCTGTGGAAAGTTCTGAGGTAACAAACAATAAAAAAACACTCCAATTGAGAACCTCTTCCTTTTTGAAGTCGGTTAAAAAGAAAGAAAAATATTTATTTATGACAGAAACAAAAGATACATAGACATTACGAGTTAAAACAATAATATATTAAGTAATTTCTGTGACGCGCCGGCGCCGATTCTAACTCATATAGTTTGGATTCTAACTCATATAGTTTGGATTCTAACTCATATAGTTTGGATTCTAACTCATATAATTTGGATTCTAACTCATATAGTTTGGATTCTAACTCATATAGTTTGGATTATAACTCATATAGTTTGGATTCTAACTCATATAGTTTGGATTCTAACTCATATAGTTTGGATTCTAACTCATATAGTTTGGATTTGCCTTAAACTCGAGCTAGACAAATAAAAAAGTCTGTCAAAACTGAAGGGGGCGAGATATACAATACACGTATTGCACACACTCACATATTCTTACTAGTTACAACTAGTAAAGTGTGTGCAATAAAATGCTATAGTTGATATTTAAATTTGTATAGTTGATTGAGTCAGGCGTTACTTTGCGGAAGTCCATTTTCAAAACTGTTTTTACCCGTTTCCTTAGTGCACTTTGTGACAAAGTGCACTAAGGAAACGGGTATTACTTATTACTTTTTTAAATTCAATTAAAATACATGTAATTTCAATTAATATATATATTTTATGTTTCAGAATTAATACATTTTTGTTTTCAGATTTAGTATTATCATATTTCATGTGACAGAATTAATTAATTTTTGTTTCAGATTACTTTAATAATTTTTTAATTAAAAATAATTCAGAATTAATTAATTTTTGTTTCAGGTTACGTTAATTTTTAATTTATGTAATTAATATTTTATATCAGGTTAGGCAAAATTAAACTCAATAAAATTAACATTATCAACAAATATTTATCACAAATTCCTTATTGTACTTGAAGCGACGTAGAAGCGGAATTACACTAGAAATTCATCATTAAAACAGTTTTTAAATGTGTATGTTTGTCCGCACTCCGCTCCGTAACGGCTGAATAGATTTAGATTAAGTTTGATAAGGAGATAGCTTATTCATACAGATATACCACATATATTCATATAGATATAGGAGAAGTAAATATAAAATACCTAAAACCAATGTATAACCCTATTTTTTGTGAATAAATTTCATTTCATTTTAATTTTAAGTCAGATCCAAACTATATACAGTAAAACCTCTATAAGTCGAACATCAAGGGAGACGCCAAAAAAATTCGAGTTGTACAGTTTTCGACTTATATAGGATTTAGACTTAGGCGGATTTTGATTCGACATAAAGAGGTTGAGAATCACTAACTTGGCTTGGCTTATACTAAAATGGCTTGGAGGGACTCACTGGTTATTTTGACTAATAGAGGGTTGAGATTTCGAGTAATGGAGGTTTTCAACTTATCAAGGTTCGACTTAATGAGGTTCTACTGTATTATGAAAGGTGTTTTACCGTAAATAGCAGTGAAACAAAGTTCAGCATTATATCACAACCCGTGATAAGCCGGTAATTGCTGTAATTCCCTAGTGGTCGCCATATTGCCGTGTCTATTGTCTGCCGGATCATTAATAATAGTTATATAACTTATCGATACCCTTTTGTTTAACGATTATTAATGGTGTGTCCCGGCACTATGACCTTCTATCGAGTATCGGTGCGTTCGTATTTACTCCCTGGTATCGGGCTTATTATGGATCTTTGATGGAGATCGCGAGTGTCAAAATTTTGACACTTGAAAGGAGTTATGACGCAAAAAAAGCGTTGTCTATTTCCAATTTCGTAGGTGACGTAATACGAAATTGGAAATAGACAACGCTTTTTTTTGCGTCATAACCCCTTTCAAGTGTCAAAACTTTGACACTCGCGATCCCGATCAAAGATCCATAATAAGGCAGCGGGAGCGAGCCGCGAACTTTCTAATAAAGGACTACAACAATGGTCAACTTTACCCCTCTTTACTCAATGTATTGTCTATCGCTTATTTTGAGTCGAAAATAAATGTATTATATTTAATGTGTACAATACAATAGTCATCATCATAATTTCAGCCATAGGACGTCCCCTGCTGGACATAGGCCTCCCCTATCGATCTCCAAAAGGGCGGCCTGCATTCAGCGTTTTCCTGCGGTCTCTTTTAGGTCGTCTGTCCATCTTGTGGGTGGACGTCCTACGCTGCGCTTACCGGTCCGTGGTCTCCATTAGAGAACCTTTCAGCCCCATCGGCCATCTGTTCTGCGTGCTATGTGCCCTGCCCACTGCCACTTCAACTTGCTAATCCGGTGTGCTATGTTGGCTATTAAACTAGTGCTGTTGCCCGCAACTTCGTACGCGTAGATTTTCATATAAACTTTCAACCCTTTTTTCCTCCCTTAATCCGGCCCTTGCGCAAAATAACATAGCCTATACTTCAATCTGATCATAGCTAAGCATATTCGTGAAAACCGCATTTAAATCCGTCCAGTGGTTTAGAAGATGTGCGTGGACAAACAAACAAACAGACGAAAATTCTAAAAACTGTCTTTTAACGTGTTCAGCTGCTTATTTGATGCGGTCTACGGTGGATCACGCTTGCTCAAAAGAATCCGATTCACTCGTGATTTGAAGACACCCAGATTGTAACTATCGGGGAACACCCATTCAGACAGCGCATTCCACAGACTAGCAGTTCGCACAATAAAAGTGGAATCAAAGCGCTTTGGACGGGTTTTCGGAATGTCAACCTTTAAGCGGTGTCGATGTATCGTGCCCGCTCTGGCCGTCCGATAGAAAAAAGGGCAGGAGAGAATTAAATCATGCAGATCTGATGCGCACTCTCCAAAATGTATCCGATAAAAAACCGATAGACTAGCAACTTTGCGTCGATGCTCAAGACTAATTAACTTAGTCTGAACTAAGGCTTCGTTGCTGATGAGCCTCTTGGCACGCTTCTCAATAATCAGGATGATTTTCCCGAATAAAATAAAATAGACTGAAATATTTTGATGACATTGCAATTGTCCAATGATATAGTACATACCGACTGCAGCCTGCATGTGGAGACCACACGCCGACTGCAGCCTGCATGTGGAGACCACACGCCGACTGCAGCCTGCATGTGGAGACCACAGAGTGCATCAAACTGATAAATGTCGCATTCTATATAACATATAACGCGCGGTGAGTTACGGAGTGCCGCAGTCCTGGACTCAGGAGACCGCTGTCCAGGGTCGTTACTGATCCAATACCAAATTATCGACCTAAAAAACCGACTTAGCTTTCAAATAAAGAATCATCAAAATCGGTTCACCCAGTCAAAACTTCTGAGGTAACAAACATTAAAAACAACAGGCGAATTGAAAACCTCCTCCTTTTTGAAATACGGTTACAATACAGTTTCCCCTTTACCTCTTACAATTGGTCATCCGTTTGCTCATCCCATTTGTAGTTGTGTGCGCTCAATTTCGAAATGTGCGTTTGTAGAACTAGTAAGAATATCTCAGTGTGTGCAATACGTGTTTACCTCGCCCCCTTCAGTTTTTTGGGGAATCACTTCGGGCATAGCTTGAGTTTAAGGCAAATCCAAACTATAAAATTATCAATGAATAGGTATATCATATCCGTCAAAAAGCTAACACATCTTGCAAAGCTGGAAATCCCATACCGTTAGATTTTTCCGCTCCTTTATTCCGCGGACCTGCAAGGTGTGGAAAATCCTCCCCCCAAAAGTCTTCCCGCCGAGCACATGAAGCGTTTAAAAAAGGGTGTCTACAACTACCTCTCCGGGCTGACACAGCACCATCAACACCGCTAATGTTGCAGGTGTCCATAGGTGGCGGTTTCTGCTTACCATCAGGCGGACCGCATGCTTGTTTGCCGCTCTATTAAAAAAAAGTAATTCGTAATGAAAGGAAGTCGACACCCCCAGACTACGTTAGAACTCCGTTCTCTGCGGCAGTTTAATCTCTACTGGAACCATCCGCGTCTCATTCGAGCCATTTAACTGAGAACATAAATTTATTGCCTGATGGTGGTCGTAACGTGTGTGTCTTACAATCTGATAGCACCCGGTTCAATTCTCGGCACTGCACCAATCACTGTAATTCGGAAAGAGCCGAAAAAAATCAAGCTGTTCATATATTTTATCGTGAGTGAATGTTATTGTTGTATGTAATGGCTGTCTTTTCCGCAAATTTCGAAAAGTCGTAGAACGAAAATTGTTTAATTTTTAACCGATTTCACCGCTAGATGGCGTTGCTATTAAAAGTTAATAGGTGTAACATTTTGTATTTGGTAAAACTGATTCAATGATCTAAATAAAATAAATCTAAATCCTAAACTTATTGTAATAAAATATAACAGTAGAACACAATTCAAACGGGAACAAAAGTGTTTACGTGAAATGATTACCATACAATTTGTAGTTTTGAAGAAATGCACTAGATGGCGTTAGTAAATCGCTAACACGCGCAAACGTTTCGTTCGCTGAATTAGTATAAGAGAATATTGGTTTTTGAATAAATTGAGTAGCGTAAACAACAAGGAAATCACCAGCTTTCAAATAAAAAAAGAATCATCAAAATCGGTTCACCCAGTCCATAGTTCTGAGGTAACAAACATTAAAAAAAAAACAGTCAAATTGAGAACCTCCTTCTTTTTGGAATTCTGTTAAAAAAACCAGTTCATAAATGACTAAGGTCTGAGGTAACAAAATATTTAATGATGACTGTGTCTAGCTACGCCGCTTGGTTTCACTCGCTGGAGGTGTCTCGATGAGGGAGGAAACGCTGGTGGGAGGGGTGAGGGGGGAAGGGGGGGGGGGGGGTACATTAGACGATGACTGTAGGACGGAGAGATGAGAGGGTGTTATTGTTATGACAAATGTCGCAGGTTACTAAATAGAAGATTTATTTCTTACATACGCCACAGAATAATTCATAGTGTAGTTACAACAAGTATCTACAGAAGACATGTTCTGAAATAACATACCTACACAGGGTTACGCATATAGACTGTAAGCCGAAAGGAGGTCATTGTAATCATCATTGTGAACAATCATTATTAACGACTGCCCCGGTGGATCAGTTGGTAGTGAACCTACCTTCTGCGCTTGGGGGCGTTTCGATTCCCACCTAGGACAAACATTCATGTGATGAACATTTGTGTTTGTTCTATGTCTGGGTGTTAATATCTATTTAAGTATGTATTTAAAAATATGTATGTACGTATATCAGTCTCTGGCAGCCATATTACAAGCTTTGCTTAGTTTGTGGTCAGATGACCATGTGTGCAATAATGTCCCAGATATTAATCTCATGCAATATATAATACTCTCTCATCTCTCCTTCCTACAGTCACCGTGTAATGTACCCCCCCCCCCCCACAGGTGCCCCCTCCCTCACCGAGCCACCTCGAGCGAGTGAAACCAAGCGGCGTAGCTAGACACAATAAATTTCATCATTAAATATTTTTTAATATGTTACCTCAGTGCTTTCGAACTGGATGAACCGATTCTGATGATTCTTTTTTATTTGAAAGCTGGTGCTTCCCGTGTATTCCCATTTCAATTTTGTTCAGTTCTGGCATTTTTGTAAAGTTGGTTTTTAGGGTTCCGTACCCAAAGGGTAAAACAGGACCCTATTACTAAGGCTCAGCTGTCCGTCTGTCACCAGGCTGTATCTCATGAACCGTGACAGTTAGACAGTTGAAATTTTCACTGATGATGTATTTCCGTTGCCGCTATAATAACATATACTAAAAAATAGAATAAAACAAATATTTAAAGGGGCTCCCATACAACAAACGTGATTTTTTTTTTTTGCTCGTTTTCGCTCGATATTGATAACGGCAAAAAGTAGACGCTTTAAACATTTACAGAATATTTAGTCACATTCACTTTAAAAATAACTTATTAAATTAATATTTAAGGGGGGCTCCCATACAAAAAACGTGGTTTTTTTTTATATAGATAATGGTAAGGAACCCTTCGTGTGCGATACCGACTCGCACTTGGCCGGTTATTTATATTGATAATTATTGACGTTGTTTATAAAGTGTGATAACTACACCTGCATGTGCCTACTGCAAACACTCCACTGTGTGCAAAACGCGTTCGTAACGCGCCTGCGAATAACGAATTAACGGATAATAACGGCCGTTAGCGGCGTTGTTGCGCCCGTGTAATCGCGTCGTGGAATTATTTCAGCAGCTTTATTTCTAAGTTCTGTGGTGGTGTAATGTCCGCGTTTTCTCGCAGATTATCAGCACATTCATCCCATTACTTAAATTGCAATTTTAAACCTTCTCCAGCAGGGCTCACGGGTTGAAACGGAACCGTAGTCACATGACCACCTTCCCTTTGGGATGGATCACCTAAATACCAGCTCGGGGCCTTGGAGTAAATTGAGAAGCATGCCAAGAGGCTCATCAGCAACGAAGCCCTAGTTCAGACTAAGCTTCTTAGTCTTGAGCATCGGCGCAAAGTTGCTAGTCTATCGGATTTTTATCGGATACATTTTGGAGAGTGTGCATCAGATCTGCATAATTTAATTCCCTCCTGCCCTTTTTTCTTTCGAACTGCCAGAGCGGGCACGAAAAATCGACACCGCTTTATGGTTGACATTCTGAAAACCCGTACGAAGCGCTTTGATTCCACTTTTATTATGCGAACTGCTAGTCTGTGGAATGCACTGCCTGAATGGGTGTTCCCCGATAGTTACAATCTGGGTGTCTTCAAGTCAAGAGTGAATCGGTTTCTTCTAGGCAAACGTGATCCACCGTAGGCCGCATCATCGCTTAACATCAGGCGAGTTGGCGGCCAAGCGCAAGCCTAATCTACAATAAATAAATAAAAAATTATGTGATCAGATGCGACGGATAGAGGCGACGTGTTCAGTTATGAATGAGACAGAAAGTCGCAGCGGAGTTACTACTCCTCGATCTAACCACCCAGGTGTCACAGCGCGGCGACTCGAGTAGGATCACTTGTGTTTACTATTGTCCTTAAATCAATTGTCGGCCGATACTTTATTTTATTACATTAAAAAAAGTATCTTTATCATAGTTAATACCTCTAGAATACCATGTTAGCAATAGTACATTGTTATCCTAGGGGTGAAAGTAACTTATTTAGTTCCGAGATGGGTTTCGGCTAATAGTTCGAGGGACTAAATAAGTGTTTAACCCCCGAGGTAAACACTGTGCTTAACTGACTAAAGAATATGATATGAGTAAATATTATTTAACACTTGCAAATGAACGTGAAGTGCGGGACCATAATCCTCTAAAAGAGCAAAAAAAATTTGGAATATGGTTCAATACAAATGTGAAAATAGTGTTTTTTTTAAATAATATGTGTGTCTGTCAGTTGTCAACTGTGTCAGTGTCAGTTGAAAGTGATCCTCCCTAGGGCTGAAATGTATTACTTTCAACCCGCTCCTCAGGCAACTTCAGACCTACTCTCCGAGTATGAGTAATGAAAACTAATTTACTTTAGCTATACACAATATAGGGAGAGGAAGTATAGTTACATCTTAATCTAATAGCCGTAACAGACACGACAACATGGCTGACGAACCACCGTTCAACCAACGGGAGAGAAAGAGAAAATATTCTCATTCTCTCCCGTTGTTCAGGCGGCGGTTCGTCAGCCAAGTTCGATACGTCGGTTACGGTAGGCCTGGCGCACTCCGCACTGTAGGTATGAAGCTACAAGTAGTCGTCTTGTCGGACTTGCCGTGCCCGCTGCCGCGCGATAGACGAGATAACGTGACAACAGTTACGTGATAGACAGAGAGACAACTTGTAGGTTAATATAGCTGTAGGTAGTTAGCGCTCGCACGTCCTGAATTGCACTTTATTGTGTAGTAGCAAGAATCGCTACTTATTTAAATGATTTTGTCGAGTGAATCTTCTGTATTTGTACTTATATATATTCTGTGGTTACGGCTATAAGGTTAAAACAATTAAGTCATGTTATTACTAGTTTGGAGCGAACTATTGAGTGATGTATCTGCAGTGTTTCCCCTGTGGCAGCGTGGCACGTGTAGGTGTCACGCTGCTCCGACGTGGCACGTATTACATTCTATATTTATACAGTTTCACATCCAGGTGACAATATTTCATACAGATACTATCGCGTAAAGGTTAACCGACTTCAAAAATGGAGCCCTCAATTCGGTTGTATGTACCTTAATATTTCTTTTTAGGGTTCCGTACCCAATGGGTAAAACAGGACTCTATTATTAAGGCTCCGTTGTCCGTCTGTCACCAGGCTGTATCTCATGAACCGTGATAGTTAGACAGTTGAAATTTTCACTGATGATGTATTTCTGTTGCCGCTATAACAACAAATACTAAAAAACAGAATAAAATAAATATTTAAGGGGGGCTCCCATACAACAAACGTGATTTATTTGCCGTTTTTAGATAATGGTACGGAACACTTCGTGCGCGAGTCCGACTCGCACTTGGCCGGTTATTTATATTTCCTCAGAACTCAGTCATTTATGAACCGATTTGGATTTATTAACACGCTTTTATTAGCTTGTCATTTATCTATGTCACGGAATATTTGAACGTGATTTTCACTCCTTTCAAAACGTCGGATTGATTTGAAACTTTGCACACTTATCAAGGACCGATGACAATGCAATAATTTAAATAGTTTGTCCGATTATCCTTACCAGGATCTTCAGGATTAGTGATTTTAAGTGTGTTTTTTAGTTTTCTAAACTGCGAGAATTATTTTTATTTGAAAATATATTAAGTACTTTCACATTGATCACAGAAATTTCATCAAAATGGGTTCATTAGTTTGGCTATTAAATCAACTTTCGTATTATATTAATTTTGAAGTCGGTTTATTAAATTGATAAATTATTAACAAAATATCCAAAATATCCTTTCATAAAAAAAAACTTAAAAAATAACTATGTTTTTAAAATTTTAATCTATTTCCCGCTGTTTCACCCGCTTTATAATTATATATACCTACCTCTTCGGAACAACCTTCTTGGTGACATGACGGCAAACATTTCATTATACTGATTTCATAATTATGGAGGAAACTGTAGTACATTCTACATTACAACTATACTTTACGAAAAATATGAGAAAAAAATTGTTTGTCTGTGAAGTCTGTTTGCGGGCGATAATGTTAAGTGATAAAGGATGCGTCACAAGCCGAACGCTCAGGGGCACTATTTTTGAATCGCTCGTAGGACTTTTTTCATGCGATGTGGTTTACTTGCGAACGAGATCCCAGAAGTCGTATTTTTGAACAAGTCATATCACTCGTAACTCTACGAGTGATCGATAGAAAGTCTGACAGAACTACGGCAACACAGAATTCAAGCGATTCAAAAATACCAAACCAAATTAGTATTTGAAATCACCGGTGATTATTTCCGTGTGCGAATAGAAAAAGTCCTACGAGTGATTCAAAAATAGAGCCGCAGGCCGATCGTGCCTCTCCACCGCTTGTTCCGCGATCTCGCTTGTACGCTCGGCTCAGGCGAAACGTGACAATGAGTCATGTTGGTGCGTGCAGCCGGCGTTCATCAATTTATAACACGTTATCACGACATGTTGGTGCGTGCAGCCGGCGTTCATCAATTTATAACACGTTATCACGACATGTTGGTGCGTGCAGCCGGCGTTCATCAATTTATAACACGTTATCACGACATGTTGGTGCGTGCAGCCGGCGTTCATCAATTTATAACACGTTATCACGACATGTTGGTGCGTGCAGCCGGCGTTCATCAATTTATAACACGTTATCACGACATGTTGGTGCGTGCAGCCGGCGTTCATCAATTTATAACACGTTATCACGACATGTTGGTGCGTGCAGCCGGCGTTCATCAATTTATAACACGTTATCACGACATGTTGGTGCGTGCAGCCGGCGTTCATCAATTTATAACACGTTATCACGACATGTTGGTGCGTGCAGCCGGCGTTCATCAATTTATAACACGTTATCACGACATGTTGGTGCGTGCAGCCGGCGTTCATCAATTTATAACACGTTATCACGACATGTTGGTGCGTGCAGCCGGCGTTCATCAATTTATAACACGTTATCACGACATGTTGGTGCGTGCAGCCGGCGTTCATCAATTTATAACACGTTATCACGACATGTTGGTGCGTGCAGCCGGCGTTCATCAATTTATAACACGTTATCACGACATGTTGGTGCGTGCAGCCGGCGTTCATCAATTTATAACACGTTATCACGACATGTTGGTGCGTGCAGCCGGCGTTCATCAATTTATAACACGTTATCACGACATGTTGGTGCGTGCAGCCGGCGTTCATCAATTTATAACACGTTATCACGACATGTTGGTGCGTGCAGCCGGCGTTCATCAATTTATAACACGTTATCACGACATGTTGGTGCGTGCAGCCGGCGTTCATCAATTTATAACACGTTATCACGACATGTTGGTGCGTGCAGCCGGCGTTCATCAATTTATAACACGTTATCACGACATGTTGGTGCGTGCAGCCGGCGTTCATCAATTTATAACACGTTATCACGACATGTTGGTGCGTGCAGCCGGCGTTCATCAATTTATAACACGTTATCACGACATGTTGGTGCGTGCAGCCGGCGTTCATCAATTTATAACACGTTATCACGACATGTTGGTGCGTGCAGCCGGCGTTCATCAATTTATAACACGTTATCACGACATGTTGGTGCGTGCAGCCGGCGTTCATCGATTTATAACACGTTATCACGACATGTTGGTGCGTGCAGCCGGCGTTCATCAATTTATAACACGTTATCACGACATGTTGGTGCGTGCAGCCGGCGTTCATCCATTTATAACACGTTATCACGACATGTTGGTGCGTGCAGCCGGCGTTCATCCATTTATAACACGTTATCACGACATGTTGGTGCGTGCAGCCGGCGTTCATCCATTTATAACACGTTATCACGACATGTTGGTGCGTGCAGCCGGCGTTCATCAATTTATAACACGTTATCACGACAAGTTGGTGCGTGCAGCCGGCGTTCATCCATTTATAACACGTTATCACGACATGTTGGTGCGTGCAGCCGGCGTTCATCAATTTATAACACGTTATCACGACATGTTGGTGCGTGCAGCCGGCGTTCATCCATTTATAACACGTTATCACGACATGTTGGTGCGTGCAGCCGGCGTTCATCAATTTATAACACGTTATCACGACATGTTGGTGCGTGCAGCCGGCGTTCATCCATTTATAACACGTTATCACGACATGTTGGTGCGTGCAGCCGGCGTTCATCAATTTATAACACGTTATCACGACATGTTGGTGCGTGCAGCCGGCGTTCATCAATTTATAACACGTTATCACGACATGTTGGTGCGTGCAGCCGGCGTTCATCCATTTATAACACGTTATCACGACATGTTGGTGCGTGCAGCCGGCGTTCATCCATTTATAACACGTTATCACGACATGTTGGTGCGTGCAGCCGGCGTTCATCAATTTATAACACGTTATCACGACATGTTGGTGCGTGCAGCCGGCGTTCATCCATTTATAACACGTTATCACGACATGTTGGTGCGTGCAGCCGGCGTTCATCCATTTATAACACGTTATCACGACATGTTGGTGCGTGCAGCCGGCGTTCATCCATTTATAACACGTTATCACGACATGTTGGTGCGTGCAGCCGGCGTTCATCCATTTATAACACGTTATCACGACATGTTGGTGCGTGCAGCCGGCGTTCATCCATTTATAACACGTTATCACGACATGTTGGTGCGTGCAGCCGGCGTTCATCAATTTATAACACGTTATCACGACATGTTGGTGCGTGCAGCCGGCGTTCATCCATTTATAACACGTTATCACGACATGTTGGTGCGTGCAGCCGGCGTTCATCCATTTATAACACGTTATCACGACATGTTGGTGCGTGCAGCCGGCGTTCATCCATTTATAACACGTTATCACGACAGGTTGGTGCGTGCAGCCGGCGTTCATCCATTTATAACATGTTATCACGACATGTTGGTGCGTGCAGCCGGCGTTCATCCATTTATAACACGTTATCACGACATGTTGGTGCGTGCAGCCGGGGTTCATCCATTTATAACACGTTATCACGACATGTTGGTGCGTGCAGCCGTCGTTCATCCATTTACAACACGTTATCATGTCAAAAACCTCAAAAATAGAAGTAACGAAACGCACGACTGTGTGTTAATACCATGGTAAATGCGACTTTAATACAAGCTTGTACCTCGCCAACCCTACGACCATGAATAGTGAGGTCAAGATTCAGCTTTGAAATTATAATCGTTCTCTGTTAACTGCGAACTGCTACGTTCAGCATTTAGCAGAACGACTCGACCTGCAGTTAGCAGAACGCCGCGCCGGTAACTCGGAGGTAATTGGTGTTACATTTTAATAAATTTGAAGCGAGCCTCAATGCATGAATGAATGAACGCTCGTTTAGAAAAGTCTATATTATAGACTGGAGCCAGGCTTTTGTAGCACTCAAAAACTTCCTGTACTTATAATTATAAAATTTAAATCATATCTATAGAAGTTAGAAGCTTCTAGACAGACAGATAGACGGACGGACGGACAGACAGATAGACAGACAGACGGATGGACATAACGAACTTAGTATAAGCGTTCCTTGTCATTGTCATGCTGAACATAGGCCTCCCCCTTTAACCTCCACACTGAACGACATCCTGCCATCTGCATCCACTGGATGCCCGCGACTCTCACAATGTCGTCGGTCCATCTAGTGGGAGGCCTACCTACGCTGCGTCTTCCGGTTCGTGGTCTCCACTCAAGAACCTTTCTTCCCCATCGGTCGTCAGTTCTTCGAGCGATGAGTCCTGCCCATTGCCACTTCAACTTGCAAATTTTAATAGCTATGTCGGTGACTCTGGTTCTTTGGCGAATATCCACGTTTCGGATTCTATCGCGCAAAGAAACTCCGAGCATAGCTCTCTCCATTGCCTCCATGGCCAACAGTTAAGGACCACGTCTCAGTACCATATGTAATCACTGGTAACACACACCTTGTCGGACTACGGAACCCTAAAAACCGATCTTGGCTTCCAAAACTGATTCTTTCTTCCAAGACTCAGCAGGAAAGACAAGTTTTTTTCAGAGCGAGACGAGCGGTCGCACTTGGCGCCAGAAAGCAAGGGGTGCTAAAATGACAAAAGCGAAAAAAATTGAGCGTAAAATAAAATGTTCGCAAAAATAAAACGCCTCGCGCCTCGGTGCGGGCATTTAGAAATTAAATTTAATTATAAATCCCATCAAAAACATAAATGTGAAATGAGAGCCAAGTGAATATTATGGTATATGCTTTGGTTGTTGACTTCAACGACAAAAGAAGTGAGATCTAACTTAGGATAATATATTGAAGCCTAAGGTCTGACTTGGCTAGTTCGAATATATGAATTATATTATGTAGCTACTAAAACAGTCATGGAAGAGCTCTATTTTCGATTGCTAGTTTCGTATGCGTCTAGATAATTACATACAAAATATACAATAAAAAAATACCGAACAATAAGCATAACATTTACCTTAATCCATATTTGCGTATGGATCCGGAATATATGTGAGCTGGTCGGACACCAGGGCCGGCTACTAGCCGCGGCAGGAGTTGTCAACCTCCTCGTATAAGGGCCACATTCCGAGCCCAAGTTTCAACAACTTTGCTACGACTTTATAAAGCGACACCTCGCGGGGCGCCCTTCCAACTCACCGGATTATAAATCTTTAGAAACACAACTACGTATGTAGGTAAGTATAAATTGTTTTTTATTTATTGTTATTAAAAATAGGCTTGCGTTTGACCACCAGCTCGCCTGATGTTAAGCGATGATGCGGTCTACGATGGAGCAAGCTTGCCTAGAAGGAACAGGACACACAGAGATTTGACATCTTAATTATCTCGGGGTGACGAGCGCAGTGCATTGCCATCCAGGGTTTTGAAATGTTGAAGTTCAAAATTCTGAGTGTCGTTGAGCTGTTATGGGCAAGCGTGAAGAGCCATCAGGCGAGCGACTTCGCTTGTCTCGTCACCCAGTATCATAAAAAAAAACGATTCACTCGTGATTTGAAGACACCCAGATTGTAACTATCGGGGAACACCCATTCAGGCTGCGCATTCCACAGACTAGCAGTACGCATAATAAAAGTGGAATCAAAGCGCTTCGTAAGGGTTTTTGGAATATCAGCTATGGTTAATAATCGACACCGCTTTATGAAGCGGTGTCGATTTTTCGTGCACACTGGCAGTCCGATAGAAAAATGTGCAGGAGGGAATTAGATCATGCAGATCTGATGCACACTCTCCGAAATGTATCCGATAAAAAACTGATAGACTAGCAACTTTACGTCGAAGAAGCTTAGTTTTAAACTCCGATTACAGAGCTGATAACTGATAATCTTCAAATATCTGAACATATTTTCTGGAATCATAGCTAAGAACACTCGATCAGGTCACTTTTCAAACAAAATAAGCTAAATCAAAATTGGTTCGTCCATTTCGGAGTCCATAGGGAACGTACATACACGGGACTTTCACTGGCAGATAGCTGATGTTATAAGGAGTAATCCCCGCGGGTGAAGCCGTGGGGCGTAGCTAGTTACTACATCACTTCTGTATATTATGTATTCTGTGTCATTACGTAGTGTAAAACAAAGTCGCTTCCCTCTGTCTGTCTGTCCCTATATATGCTTAGATCTTTAAAACTACGCAACGGATTTTGATGCGGTTTTCACTATCAGTTAGATAATTTTTCACGAAAGGTTTATATATATATACCCGTGCGAAGCCGGGGCGGGCCGCTAGTTGTGAATAAACCTTAACATTGTCTAGCTGCATAATTGTAAAATAATATTATAATGTATTTAATTGACGTACCTAAAAACATTGCGACAATGTCAAGAGGCAGAAAATAAAGAATTGAATTGAATTGTCACATATATTTTTAACCTACTTCCAAAAAGGAGGAGGTTCTCAATTCGACTGTATTTAAAAATATATGTTTGTTACCTCAGAACTTTGGACTGGATGAACCGATTTTGATAATTCTTTTTTTATTGGTAAGCTGGTGCTTCCCGTGTGGTCTCATTTCAATTTGGTCCAGTTCTACTATGTTTTATTTTTATACAATGTAACAATTAAAAAGTCATTTCCACACAAAAATTATTATAAGTGACATCTGTCGGAACACCTCAGTACTAAATCAGGCATGCGGTCTCTAAAACCGATAGTGCCTAATTAATGCACGCGCTATGGGAGAGAGGGCGCATAATTGGTCCTGTTCTGACATTTTTAAGATGTCGGTTTTTCTATGGATAATTATTTATCTGTAGTTGTATAATCTGTGACGGAGGGAGTCCGCGGGGACACGTGACGCAGTCGGGACCATTCTAACTTTACTCATCATTATTTGTATTGAAATATTTAAATGTACGAGTGCCGACTAGCTGCGCCTCGCGGGATCACTCGTAGTTCCTTTGCCGACCAGTGGCCTTAGTACTAGCACTTGCAAAAAGTTATCGGTACGTAAACGACAGCAAAATGTTTGAAAAATTGAACAGCGCCTCTATCGGACGTGAAAGGAAACTGGATTTCTCATACATTTGCTATCGTTTACGTAACGATAACTTTTTCGTAAATTCTCGTACTAAGGCCACAGCTCCATTCGCTTCGAAGACGAGTTTTCCTAGAAATAGAAACTGAACCTAAATTTACCTAAAACCTTGTATATCGCAGACACGGCAGACACATAAATCACCTTAAACCAAGCCTTGCACCTACACACCTATGGATGTTAGTGTGCCTGTAATATGATAATGTTAGTCGTAAAATTATTATTATTTACTTTTTAAATTACTGTAATCTATTTTGGCCTTATTTTTGATAACTATTGTTAAATATTGTATAGAATATATAACGCTGTTAATTGCAATAAATAAATAAAAGAAATATAAAAAAAAGTCCTAAAAAGTTTGAATAACTGAAGGGGTAAAGTACTGAAGTTGCAGAAGACTGAAGTGTATATCCGCGCACAAAACTGACATAAATGGACATAGTAATAAATGACATCAACGTACAAACTGACATAATAAATTAATATTGTGTTGCGCGTCACTCCTTCGATCATATTTCATGAGCGGACACAGACAAATCAAAACAGAAAGGAAGCTCGTGCAGCAACGAACTACGTCTGCCGTCAACGTAAGAAAATCATGACACCTTATTGTATTATTATCGTAAACTTGTGATTTTTAGGGTTCCGTACCCAAAGGGTGTAAACGAAACCCTATTACCAAGCCCACGCTGTCTGTCTGTCCTATCTTTTAACGGCTGTATCTTGCGAATCGTAATAGATAGCCAGTTGATTTTTTACAGAATATGTAATGTTATGTCGGATTAACTAAAAAATTATAATAAAGTCAAAAAGTAAAACTAAAGGGTGCATATCTATATTATACAACAAACTTATTTTTTTTACTTTTTTTGTATTTGTTTTCGATTGACGTACAAGCGTCAAACTTGGCATGATTACAATATACACTCTAAAGTCTAAACTAGTCTAAAGTTTGAAAACAAATAAATAAATAATAGGTGCTTATAATATAAATAATGGCCAAGCGCGACTGGCACAAACTGTTGTCCACCAAATTAAGCAACGTCGAGCGCGGTCGGTACTTGGATGGGTGACCGCCTGTGTGTGATGTTATCTTTTTGTACTACTTTCTGTATTTTGTGTGGTACGGAACCTTCAGCGCGCGAGCCCGATTCGGACTTGGCCGGTTATTAACCTCTTTTCGATGAGACTCGATTCCCGGGATGGTTGAACTATCTAAATGTATTTATTAATACAGAACCCTCAGGGTGTGAGTCCTACTCACACTTGTCCGGTTTTTTGAAGTGAAAACTTCTTTAGATGCGTTGAGCACTTTTTGGTTGCGTCATCGTCACGCTGTACCGTGTATTTTAAAACAGCGCCATCTCTTGTAGAGTAAGTGGTTTATTAATTAAGTTTTCACTTCTGACGTATAGTCGTATGACTGATGATTTTTTAAATTTTATTTTGATTGCCTATTAACATTTTTTATGGTACTGAGTGACGAGACGAGCGAAGTCGCTCGCCTGATGGCTCTTCACGCTTGCCCATAACAGTTCAACGACACTCAGAATGTTGAACTTCAACAGTTCAAAACCCTGGATGGCAATGCACTGCGCTCGTCACCCCGAGATATAAGATATTAAATCTCTGTGTGCCCTGTAATTTCGCTGGAAACATTTCCAGTAGTGTTTGCACACTACTGCTTGGCGGTTGAATAACTGGCAAAGGTGTGGTACTTCCCCAGGCGGACCCCTGCAAAAGAGTCCTACCATACCTTCAGGTCTTCATGTCTGCAGCTAGGGCTGCCCACTCAGTGCGTGACTGGTCCCACTGTGTGTGTGCTGTGGCAACACAGCTCGCCGTACATTAGGCTTTCCTCATTAATCATCGCAAGTTTAGTTTGTGTAGGTATGACTGGCTGTTTCCCGCGGCTCTGTCTGCCCCTGTTCTCACGTATTGTATATTAGTGACTGATCTCACGTATTGTATATTAGTGACTGTTCTCACGTATTGTATATTAGTGACTGTTCTCACGTATTGTATATTAGTGACTGTTCTCACGTATTGTATATTAGTGACTTACAGACAACCATTAGTTCTTTAGATGTATTACTTTAAGTTTTACTTTAGTCAATATATAATATACTCTATATACTAGGCTCGCGGGTTTTTTAATGATTTTTAGGGTTTCCTACCTAAAGGGTAAAACGGGACCCTAAGGCTCCGCTGTCCGTATCTCATGACCCGTGATAGTAACACAGTTGAAGTTTTCACAAATGATATTATAATATTTCTGTTGCCGCTATAACAACAAATCCTAAAAAACATAATAAAATAATTATTTAAGAGAGACTCCCATACAACAGACATGATTTTTTAGCCGTTTTTATAGATAATGGTACGGAACCCTTCGTGCGCGAGTCCGACTCGCACTTAGCTGGTTATCTATACTAATATTATAAAGAGGAAAGATTTGTTTGTTTGTTTGTTTGCATTGAATAGGCTCCGAAACTACTGAACCGATTTGAAAAATTCTTTCACTGTCGGGAAGCTACACTATCCCCGGGTGAGATAGGCTATAGTTATTACTAGTGGGCTTTACTTAAAAACGTTACTCAAGTTGGTCTATGTTTTAAAATGCTCTCTCAACTTCTCGCTGACGGCAATCGTCACACGCGAAAACAAGACGGAGCATATTTAAGCGTATGTCAACTTGAGTAACGTTTTTAAGTAAGGCCTAGAATAAATGAAAATAGATCTCCGCACGTGCGAAGCCGGGATGGTCGGCTAGTTTAAGTATAATAACAATAATAACCGGTGACAGCTGTCACGGCTAAATAACCTGGCGCCTTACGGCTACCTGTTTCAAGCGATTCTGTTTAGGTGATGAGAAAAATGTCGCGTCCGCAAACCGTAACTCAACGAGTTAAGGTCCATATTCGCGTTATTTTCCACTCTGCGCTGTTCCAGCGCTATTCACGGAAGTAGCTCGCAAGGCTCATGGAGTGAATACAGTATTTTATGAAACACGGTTTCACCCGCGTGGTGATGAAAATCGGTGACGATTATGATGATCAAAAGTAGCCTATGTGTTAATTCAAGACATAAGCAATGTATAAAGACCAGTGATAACCGTAGCAAAAGACTAAGAAAGAGGGTAGATCGTTTTGTCTGTACCTAACTTTGAACTTTTTCACCAACCACCCGCATTCTTCAGTCTTCCCGTGAACATGGTGCATGTAACTGCGCCAAAATATCGTGAGCTCCTTCCACAACCTTACCACGGTAAATATCCCGTTAATAATCATATAACTGTAGTGAACAACCGTGATAGTTTAAAACAGTGTTTATAAGCAATGTATATTCCAAATTTCATCCAAATTCATCCAGCCGTTTCTGCGCGATTGAGTAACAAACATCCATCCAAACTTTCTCAGACATGATGTTAGTGTGATTAGTGTGATTATTATTATTATATTAGTGTGATGTGATAATCGAGTATACTAACATTCAGATATTACTGTAGGTACCTACAAAGATACAGTGACGGATCAAGTCAGCGCGGGGCCTGTAGCAAACTCTACCAAGGGGCCCTTCGATTACTTTAGGTTATCAAGTTTATCCGTAGACGAACTAAAGTTACCTACATAGCCCACCGAATCAGCAAGTTCAAGTGGCAGTGGGCAGAGCACATAGCACGCAGAACAGATGGCCGATGGGGCCGAAAGGTTCTCGAATGGAGATCACGGACCAGTAAGCGCAGCGTAGGACGTCCATCCACAAGATGGACAGACGACATGATACCACAGGAAAACGCTGTATGCAGGCCGCTTCCAACCGGCCCTTTTGGAAATCGATGGGGGAGGCCGATGTCTAGCAGTGCTATGACTGAAATGATGATGATGATAATCAAGCTTATTGTAAATTGTCTGTTAGTTTTGCAGTATTGTTAACTTGCGTACAGTGAGGTGCAAAACATAATTTGTGGTGTGAGCAGCGCTCACTTTTAGAAATGTACATTTAAAAATATATATAATTGAACATTTTGATACACAGAAAAAAAGTATTTCTTTATTTAAGTAAAACGAATTTCTTAAAATATTTTGTAAGTCAAAAAATATATCTTATTACCTTGACAATAAAATTATGAGAATGAAATGATGCTGATCTTGAATTGAAAACATTTTTATGTCTAATATTGTGTAATCAAGAAAAATAATCTATGGTCAATATACTTACAATTTGACTCAAGATTACTGTTTAATAATTAATACTTGTTTTCTTGGATTAACTATATTTTTGTCCAAGTATTTTGTTCTTGATTGAAATAAATAAATTTAAGAGAATGTTTTAGCTATTCCAAGAAAATATTCTCTTACGTCTATAGGGAGAGAACCATATTGTTGGAACAAAAATATTTGCTTTGATTGAAAATCTGTTTTTACCGTGTACCAACTCTTTCGTGGTAAATATTTTTCATGATTAGAAATAATTATCATTTCAAAAAACCGACTACATAAATATGTCAGAACTGGAACAAATAGGAGCACACGGGAAGCACAAGCTTGCGAATAAAAAAGAATCATCAAGCGCGGCGCGCTCCATGTCTCCGCTGATTCGCGCCCGCCGCCACTTCAATACACTCCTTGCTACCAACACTGATTGTGATATTATTTGTGACAGTTGGAATAATGTAACGAAAGATTTATTTGACTTATTGTGAAAATTTAACTGATCAATGGGACAGGGGCAAAAAAGCCGTTGACTATAATGACAATTTGTATGACATACTAATTTTATGTTGACATATTTTTACAGCAATTTGTTGTATTTATTATATTAGTAATTTTATAATATTATTTCTATTTTTACTAGGAAATCTATTTTAGTTTAACAATATGTGAGATAAATATTAGTGGAATTTGTCCGTTTTTATTCTCAATAAATAATTTGAATTTGAATCAAAATCGTTTCACCTATTCGCAAGTTCTGAGATAACAAACATAAAAAAAATACTGTCGAATTGAGAATGTCTTCGTTTCTGGAAATAGTTAAAAATAAAATCACGCTTCGTTATACCTAAATAGATACCATTTTACGGTCAGAAAGCGTTGGTGCACGGGGCCCCGAAATGTGCGGGGCCCGTTGTATTTCCTACGCTTGCTACGTGGCTAATCCGCCCCTGCAAAGATAGTAACAGACTCTGTAAACCACATTATTAATTTGAGAGCCAGCTGCTACTTACAATTTAATTTAGTTAAAACTCACGCACTCCGGAGACTGCGCTCTTCATTGAATCGCACGAGAAATACAATTTACTAATAGATAGGTGTTTCAGTTATATTTTAAGTAATTATAATTACTGTATGCAGGGTATTTTTACCCGAAGACGCAAAGCAAAAAGGAATCCAACTCGGATGGGCATTTTCTCGTCCAAGATACCACAGTGCCTAAAGACAAAGGTCTTTGACCAGCGTGTGTTGCCAGTGATGACATATGGTACTGAGACGTGATCCTTAACTGTTGGCCTTTTGGAAAAACTCAGAGTCACACAACGGACAATGGAGAGAGCTATGCTCGGAGTTTCTTTGCGCGATAGAATCCGAAACGTGGATATTTGACAAAGAACCAGAGTCACCGACATAGCTATTAAAATCTGCAAGTTGAAGTGGCAATGGGCAGGACACATCACTCGAAGAACTGATGACCGATGGGGAAGAAAGGTTCTTGAGTGGAGACCGCGAACCGGAAGACGCAGCGTAGGTAGGCCTCCCACTAGATGGACCGACGACATCGTGAGAGTCGCGGGCATCCAGTGGATGCAGATGGCAGGATGTCGTTCAGTGTGGAGGTTAAAGGGGGAGGCCTATGTTCAGCAGTGGACGTCTTCTGGCTGATGATGATGATTGTTTAGCTTATTCAGCATTTACGTATATGTATGTAAGAGGAATAGTGTTTTAATTAAACATTCAGTACCAACACTTCCCAGACACGCCTTGAAACGACTTCAGCATGGCTAGCATGCGCACCGCGACAAAATCTTGTCGTCACTGTGTCGAGCGAGAACGTAAGGTGCCTTCTGTTTCATATACCTACGCTACGCCTGTCTCGCTCAGGCACGATAAAAACATTCGACAAAATATTGTTGCGTCACGTATGTATTCACACCGATTACCTCCAAAAATTTGCTAACCATTTTAAGCAGTTGTTTTCTTTTTAAAACTACTTAGGTACCTAATATAATAAAACACAAAATTCTGACAAAAATATTGTCAGAAATAACTAAAGGAAAAGAAAAGCAATCATAAATCTCTGTAAATAAGGCAATAAGTTCATTAGTGACGCGCCGCGAGCGCTAGTGATGGGACGCACTCGATATTTAACTATCGAACTATATATATCGAAACAATTACGAAACACAAATCAAAAACCGAAAAAAATTACAGGGCACGCAGAGATTTGACATCTTATTATGTCGGGGTGACGAGCGCAGTGCATTGCCATCCAGGGTTTTGAACTGTTGAAGTTCAAAATTCTGAGTGACGTTGTGCTGTTATGGACAAGCGTGAAGAGCCATCAGGCGAGCGACTTCGCTCGTCTCGTCACTCAGTATCATAAAAAAAAGAATACTTTGGCTTAGTACTTTTTGAGCTTACTTATTTCGAGCGCATTTGACTTTATATAATAATATTAATAAATTTGATATCGGATTATTATACTGAGAATTATCATGATAGATATGAAATGGCGGCGGGCCCGTAAAACTTGTGTAAGATGAGAGGAACAAAGCCCATTGCTTGAGACACGACTGTTGAGTGATCTTCATTTAAATGCTTCACGGAATCAAAACCAATGCTAAACGTTTTTCTTAACGCTTTTTGCTTTCCTTTATCTACAATGTACTATGCTCAATCAGGCCCGTCTTTTCCACTGCGCACTCTGGGCTCTTGCCCTGGGCCCCGCGATAGATAGGGCCCCTAGTTCCTGCCAGATCACCAAACGATAACCGATATTTATTACCGAAAAACATTTTTATTTCGAAAAAGCAAAGGATAATTACTGACTTTAATAACTACTTGATTATTAGCGTATTGGATTCCTGCGATACAGGCCTTGCCTAGTGCGGAAATCGCTGTTATCATTTATACCTACTTACCCGACTTACTCTTAAGCATAAGTCTAACTTAATTTTTTCGTTTGATATACCTTATTTAAGCCTATGTTTATGTAAATAAATATATTTTGATTTGATTTTGAGCTTTTGCATGCACAAAGGTACTCTACTCTCGCCCGAAAATAGTGCTCTGTCAAGGTCATAGGGGGCCCCATTATCCTAATGTGCCCAAGGCCTCCAATAGGTTAAAGAGGGATTCGAAACTCAACCAAACCATCACCAGAATTACGTACGGTTCCTGTAGGAAAACTGTTAAATTACAGTGAAAACCTAGTTTACCGATATCGATAAGAAAATAGGTGCTATTATTTCCCCTCCCTAAATATGTTTCAGAATAGTAGTAAGTAATGGTTTCCCTGGTAAATGGACCCCCTCCGTCGGTAGCAGCGAGTTGTGACTCGGACGTGGTGGTCATTTGTTGTGAGGGCAATCGAGCGCCCTTCGATAGGTACATTCATCATTTACAGGGCTTAGTAGGTACCTATTATAGCTTTCAGATGACTGCGCTAGCGGGCAAGGAAATAATTAGTTTACGAGTATATTATTGGTTTCCGGCACTAGAGTTCCACCTCGTCCGTTTGTCTCTGCGTCTGTCTGCATGTCTAATGTCTCCGTCTTTATATTTAGAAACAATAAGGCTTTTTAAACACATATTATAGTAAGTATAATATATTTCTGATTTAATAACAATGTTTCCAAAAAAACTTACAAAACATTCAACTAAACTTTGGGAAATGATATTACGTTAATATTAATATTCATAATTTTGGGAAAGCGACATCTATCTTTTAATATAGTAGCGTCGGTACTGTAGCTATTTAATTTAAGTTTGATGAATAAAATATTCAAAGATGGCGCTAAAAAGAAGTTCTCTGGAGATGTTCAACTTGCGTATCAACAGATGGCGTTAGTAGTTAATTTCTAACTAGATTTTAATTTAGTTGTGACACGAATTTATTTATAAAATAAGTCTCGAATAGATTGTTTTGTTATTAAATTGAATATAATTCTGACCTGGGTCTGGGTTGAACTGTTTCTTCATGTACCCCACGATCTTGTCGGTGAAACTGCGCCGTTTCGTAATTTTCTCTTCCATTTTCTGCAAACAACATTAAATTTCTTTAGACCAGTGTTTTTCAAACTGTGGGTCGCGACCCCCTGGAGGGTCGCCATGCCTCTATATAGGGTTCACGGGGGTTGCGAAGCCTCGGTAAAAGAAAAATATACAAAGTTAAAATAAAAAAACTTACGAAGAAAAATTAATTATGTAATGGCAATTATAAAAATAAAAAAGGTTGTACGTATTTGAAGTTTGTAATATAATAAAATACAGATTAAAAACTGTGGTAGGTAGGGGGTCCCGGATTTTTTTTTTTTTCATAAGGGGGTCGCGTCGTGAAGAAGTTTGAAAAGCATTGCTTGAGTTAGACCTTCAACTATCTATGTGCAGTCTAAAAGCCATAACAGACGTATACGTACCACGGACTACGGACCGACGGACGGATTTTCTCTTTCCGTCCTGTTGGTCAGACGGCGGTTCGTGGTATCGTTCGCGCAAAACTTTATGAGCCCTCTGAAGTTAGGCCCAGTGGCTGCGCAGTACGCATATTATAGGTATCCGAGGGACTTTACAGGGCATCGGAGAGGCCTCGCGCCTAACTTCAGAGGGCTCATAAAGTTTTGCGCGAACGATACGTCCGTCTGTTATAGCCGTAACTGTTTTTGTAATGTCAGTGTTAGCTTGTACATTGTTTAATTAATAAAAGCATATGCACTATTAAAAAAAAAACTTTCACACAATCTAACTTGCCAAAAACAGGTCGTTAGCCTGATGGTAAGAGCACACGAGCGAGTAGTATTATCTTTATAATTTGAAAATTATAAAAAAAAATACTACAATAACCGGCCAAGTGCGAGTCGGACTCGCGCACGAAGGGTTCCGTACCATTAAAGTTATATGATTATTTACGGGATATTTACCGTGGTAAGGTTGTGGAAGGAGCTCCCGATATTTCGGCGCAGTTACATGCACCATGTTCACGGGAAGACTGGGCTCCTTCCACAACCTTACCACGGTAAATATCCCGTAAATAATCATATAACTGTAGTGAACATCCGTACCATTATCTATAAAAACGGCAAAAAAAACACGTTTGTTGTATGGAAGCTACCCTTAAATATTAATTTTTAATAACTGCTAGTCTGTGGAATGCGCTGCCTGAATGGGTTTTTCCCCGATAGTAACAATCTGGGTGTCTTCAAGTCAAGAGTAAATCGGTTTCTTCTAGGCAAGCGTGATCCACCGTAGGCCGCATCATCGCTTAACATCAGGCGATTTGGCGGTCAAACGCAAGCCTATTCCTAAATCACACTAATGTCATATAATATGTGAAAGTTTGGATGGATGGGTGGATAGATGAATGGATGTTTGTTACTCAATCACGCAGAAACGGCTGGATGGATTTAGATGAAATTTGGAATATACATTGCTTATGTCCTGGATTAACACATAGGCTACTTTTCATTATCAACACCATCACCGATTTTCATCACCACGCGGGTGAAACCGCGGGGCGCAGCTAGTAAATAAATAAAAATGATATAACATTTCCATTTATATTTTCTGAGGCATCATGAGAAAGAACTTCCCCGGAAAATTGTGTAAAGAAAATAGCGGGTTTGCGGGTAGTCAAGCGGGGAGCAGGTAGTATGTTCATACATTAGTCGCTCGCTTCCGAGATTAGCTACTGAATAATAATTGGCTTCGTACGAGGGACGTCCCCTGGCCTCGGTAAGTGATCTACCATCTTCATTACTTCGTTAGCATTCGAAGCGAAGCCGTGGACAGTAGAGTTAGTACTAGAACTTGCGAAAAGTTATCGTTACGTAAACGTTAGCAAATGTATGAAAAATTCAGTTTCCTTTCACGTCCGATAGAGGCGCTGTTCAATTTTTCATACATTTTGCTATCGTTTACGTAACGATAACTTTTTCGCAAGTGCTCGTACTAAGGCCACAGAAGCTACTTCAAAATTTGTAATTAAGCAATTTCGTTTACTTGGATGACATGTTTTTTTTTTTTCAGTTATTTTGATTTAAAAACTTAACTAAACCGATTTTGAGGTAATTCTTATGGGACCACCTCTGAAGTATGGCCTACCAAACAAATCATCAAAATCAATTCATAATTGGCGGAGAAATCGGTGAACATACTTTTTTCATACAGTGGACATAAAACCTACTCCTTTTTTGAAGTCGGTTAAAAATTATTTTCACTCACTAAATATCTGTATAAACACGGTTAATTTCCCTTAGCATTATCTACTATTGTTGATTCTGTGGTAAAACCACAGAATAACAAACAGTTCGTGCGTACCATACAGACCGACAAAACGTCCGAAGAGGTGGCCAAATGATGGAACTGAAAATGTTATCCAGATTCCTGTCAGTTTTATTCAGGAAAGACTATGGTGGCGCTCTCAGACAACTCTACAAATAAGTTGCGCAAAGTAAAACTCTTTTACGATTTTAAAGGCATTTTCCAGTGGATTTGGCAATTGGTCTGCAGTGGAAGGTCTCGTCTCGAGGGTCCTGTGAACGGCGTCAAGTCGTGAAACAGTTGTGACCTATTTTAAATGTATAAAGCAAACAAAATTAAATGTTTAATTCGACGAAGAACTAAAATCTCATGTGACTTGCGCATTGCAGTAGATTTCGAAGTCAAAAGTTCTGCAAAAAGTTTAGGTTTTAAAAGTTTAACTACCAACATAATAAAATTAACCTTCAGTGGATACGAGTTCTCAACCTCCTTTTTATGTCTTGCTAAAAATAGGTTTTAGTTATTAGAAAAAGTATAAAAGTAACTTTGTTTTTTTTGTTTTTAGGCTCTGTACGTTTTGTGTATTCAGCCATTGATAAGTAGATTTATGCATAGGTACTTTGCTACAAACGATCTATTCGTTACTATTCAGCACGTAAAGTAATTTCACATTTAAATACTCAATAACTTTAGCTTTAGATAGATTCTTGAATATTGTCAGCGGTGCTAAAAACATGTAAAAGGCGGTCCGCACGGAATACATTAGATCTGGGGCGAGTGTTATGGCGGTCGCTCAATAATTTAATTATCTATTGACAGTTACAGACATAGACCAATCTTACGAAGTTATTATTCGACTTCCAAAAGAGAGGAGGTCAACTGTATTTTTTTTATGTTTGTTACCTCAGAACTTTCGACTGGGTGAACCGATTTTGATGATTCTTTTTTATTTGAAAGCTGGTGCTTTCCCATTTCAATTTGGTCCAGTTCTGTCATTTTTATGAAGTCGGTTTTTATATTGATAATTATTTAACAATTTATTTTGTTAAAAGGGCGAGGTAAGGGGTCACTGAATGCTAATTGGCCCATTCAATGTCACCTCAAAACGTTGACGGCAGGCTTGGTCAGTACTGACGTGACTTTCAATGTGTTCAGTGGGCGTGTCTTTACATCAGACGTTTTCATCTAATGTAGTGTCTGAACATGTTCGCCCTGCATTCAATGTCTAGTTCTAGAAAGTCTTTGGTTGTCAGGGGAAAACGTCAGGCAGTCAAGAAGTCAGAGAAAAGTTTGATATTTGATAAGTTTTATTCCTATAATTATAATTTGCCAACTGTACCAGACCAGATGGTCGATAATGGGCATTATTTTAATGTTGGCAGCACTCCAGCAGAACCCGGTGCGAATTAGCCGGTTTATAGAGAAACTTTAAATATTTTACGCAAATAATATGAAATTTATATAAATACCAGTACCTAGCAAACAAGTGGATCACATCAAAAACCGACTTCAAAGTTATATGAATACGTTATAAGTGTCTATAAAACTTGAGGGTTGCCCTCGACTTCCCTGGGATCCCATCATCAGACCCTGACTTGGTGACAATAGGACCAAATTAGACGTATACCTACCGAAAAAAGAATTTATTTTTTAATCGGTCAACAATTGGCGTAGAAATTGGTGAACAGACATAAAAATAATTATCAATTTAAAAAACCGACTAAAAATGACTGAACTGAACCAAATTGAAATGGGACCTTATAGGTGTTATTTGTCTAAACGGTACCATCAACTACGATAAGCGGTAGTTATTTGATAGCCGCCAAGCTTTGTTATTTTCACGCACACACGCATAGTAAAACGGATTTTCGTTCATTCAAGTTAGACGCTTTTAAACGATGCAGCTTAAATGAGTTGGTTTATTTTAGGTACCTATCAGGTACCTACTAAAAGTTGGCTCGCAAAAGTGAAGCTAGGGGTAAGGCCCCAGCTTTCAAATAAAAAAATAATCATCAAAATCAGTTCACCCAGTCGAAAGTTCTGAGGTAACAAACATAAAATATATATATATACATATAAGTTGAATTGAGAACCTCCTCCTTTTTGGAAGCCGGTTAAAAACCAGTGAAACATATGATAGAACCTCCTTTTTAATGTTCCGTAGCCCGACAAGGAACCCTTACAAATTCATTCTGTCCGTCCGTCCGAATTTTTTAGACCCTTATAACTTATATTAAGTAAATTATTAAGCAAAGAAATCCATTATACTATAATGGACTTCTTTCACCTTAGTACAACGTTCCGCGTAACCCAGTATATATATACATATTAAAAGATAATCCACTTATAAACGAAAACGTGTAAAGGAAAATTCAAATCGCAATCAAATATTTTTATCATGAACACAGCCGCATGCACAACGCGCGCTGAGCCAAATTACCCAAACGAGTTAAAACTTTTCTATTACCAACATAATACAAATAAACCGTTCCCGCCAAAAGCCGTTTAAAAGAAGAGCCCATGTTTCATTTAATTACTGCAGAGTTTGTAACGTTTTAATTATATTACATTTGAGACCTGCCAACGAGTTGTTACCAGCTGACGAATATTACATTTTGAGACCTGCCAACGAGTTGTTGTTATCAGCTGACGAATAAATTTGAGACCTGCCAACGAGTTGTTGTTACCAGCTGACGAATATTACATTTGAGACCTGCCAACGAGTTGTTGTTACCAGCTGACGAATATTACATTTGAGACCTGCCAACGAGTTGTTGTTACCAG
This sequence comes from Agriopis leucophaearia, assembly GCA_949125355.1. Lineage (NCBI taxonomy): Eukaryota > Metazoa > Arthropoda > Insecta > Lepidoptera > Geometridae > Agriopis > Agriopis leucophaearia. Next base: position 8,242,544 of record OX421290.1, on the reverse strand, counting down.
CTGACGAATATTACATTTGAGACCTGCCAACGAGTTGTTACCAGCTGACGAATATTACATTTGAGACCTGCCAACGAGTTGTTACCAGGTGACGAATATTACATTTGAGACCTGCCAACGAGTTGTTACCAGCTGACGAATATTACATTTGAGATCTGCCAACGAGTTGTTGTTACCAGCTGACGAATATTACATTTGAGACCTGCCAACGAGTTGTTGTTACCAGCTGACGAATAAATTTGAGACCTGCCAACGAGTTGTTACCAGCTGACGAATAAATGCCAAAAGTAGTAAAACAAGCAACACTAACAATGAAATTAAATATTGATGTTTACTGAAAATTCGTTGATTCGATTCGTAAGAATTATATATGATACTAGCTGTACCCGCGGCTTCGTCCGCGATTTCTTCAGAAAAAAGTAACCTAAGTCCGTCCTCATGATACATACTATTACCTCGCAAATTTTTATCGAGTTCGGTTAAGCCGTTTTGCCGTGATTATGTAGCAAACAGACAGAGCTACTATCGCATATATAATATTAGTGTGGATAGTGTGGATTACTTTTTACGCAAAAGCACCTCGTTTGAAGCGCTTTGATTCCTTGTATTGTGGAAACAGATAGTCTGTGGAATGCGCTGCCTGAATATGTCCCCCCCGATAGTTACAATCTGGGTGCCTTCAAGTCAATAATAAATCAGTTTCTTCTAGGCAAGCGTGCTGCACCATCGGTCAACATCAGGCTAGTTGGCGGTCAAACCAATGACTTCTTTTGTAGATACCTAAATAAATTTAATTACCTATTTACAGTTTAGATGCCATGGCTCAAAATCGGTGAATGAAAACCGGTATGTCTAAGAACGTCAACAGTTCAAAGACATGACATCCACCTACATGCACTGGGCCAGCATAGTGGATAACGGCCCATCCTCTCTCTGAGAGAAGACCCGAGTCCCAGCAGTGGGCAAGAAAGGCTGAAATGATGTAGATGATGATGAAAAAGTATTTTATTTTAAACCTACTTCCAAGAATGAGGTTATCAATTCGATGTTTAATTTTATGTTTGGTATTATATATATATATATATAATAGCTGTGCCCCGCGGTTTTAGCCGCGTGGTAATGAAATTGGTGATGACAATGATGATGAAAAGGAGCCTATGTGTTAATCCAGGACATTAGCAATGTACCTATATTCCAAATTTCATCCAAATCCATCCAGCCATTTCGTGATTGAGTAACAAACATCCATCCATACAAACTTTCACATTTATAATACGTATTAGTGGGATAATATCAAACATAGGTAATAAACAATAGAATAATGCATAGTAGTGGTCCTCATGCAAAGGCTATAAAAATATTTGATAAATTACCCGACGACTTAAAGAGTGGCGAAAACGAACGAAATTTTGCAAATAAGGTTTTTATATAAGTTATTGTTTTGACCTGTTCTCTAGCTGCTGCCGCCGGACGCACTTTCCCATCTTGCTTCTGTCCTGCCATCACGCCGTACATCCTCACACACACTGCTGTTTTTTTTTCTTCTAAACACTCACTCGTTTTTACCAAGCAAAAGTCACTCTACCAGAACAAATCAGCGTTTGTTAACCGACTTCCAAAAAGGAGGAGGTAATCAATTCAACTGTATATTTTTATGTTTGTTACCTCAGAACTTTTGACTGGGTGAACCGATTTTGATGATTATTTTTTATTTGAAAGCTGGTGCTTCCCCTTTGCAGTGCCGTGAGTAGAGCGGTGCCAGCGGTGTCCAGGCACAGGGCGCAGACTCCGGAGGGACGCAGAAATGACCACACGAGGACCAAGTTAGTAGGTAGTTTTCAAGGGCGCAGTTATAGAAACTCGCACAGGGCGCATATAAGGCTATAAAGGCACTGCCCGTTTGGTCCCATTTCAATTTAGTCCAAAGTCGGTTTTTTATATTGATAATTATTAATTTATTTATTTTGCCACTCAAAAAAGGGTTTATTTGGATGCCATATTTTTTCCAGTTATTTCGATTTAAAAACCAAACTACTGAACCAATTTTGATGAAATTTCTATAGGACCAATCTGAAAGTAGGTATATCTTTTAAAATATAATAAAATCGGATTATAAAATGATAAAGTTCCTAAACATTCCATAATCAGGACATTAAAAAAAAACAATAAAAAAAAACAGCACTTCTTTATTTTTAATACGCATTCTGTCTAAGCCCTGCTAATCTAAAATTATGTAAGAATAAAAAAAACAACGATGAATCAGTCTAAAGAAGTTTTAAAGTTTCGAACGAAAACTTTTTGCGCGCTTTTTACCGCAGCGCTTGGCACGGCCTCTCCATTCGTACTAATGCCACAGCTCTGCGTACATTGCAGCATCCTGTCGAACTACGCAAGTACGCACGCTCTATGCACGAATGGTGAATATTTTGATCTTTAACACTGAGGAATAAGGTCTAAGCTTACTCATTGAACAGCAAACACAACTTTGCAGGATCTTCATTGTTAAACTTTGGTATATTTCGTCGAAGAGTGGTTGAACCTTGTTTCCTAGAGATTAGGGGAGGTTTCAAAGGTTTTATTTGCAAACACAATTTTGCAGGATGAAATTAATAGTAAATTCTACACTAGATATGTCCCCGTTTCCGAGTGCTTTGAACAAAAGCTGTACCTACCTACCAATTATTAGTTTATAATGCGGTTAAATAAAGCATAGGGACAGGCATATTCCGTGCTGTGGCATCCATGACATGTAGGTAGTTAATTTGATTGCAATAAGTTATGTTGTTGATTGTGTTTTGTGAAGGCATCAATGTGTGAAGGTTTTAAAAGTTTTGATCCAATTTTTATAGGGTTCCGTAGCCCGACTAGGAAGTTCTGTCTGTCTGTCTATCTGTCCGTCCGAAGTTTTCAGAACCTAACTTGAAATTTTGCATAATTACAGATGTTACATAGATCTCAATTTTAAAAGTATAAAAAATACATAATATTGCATTTTAGGGATAGCTCTGTACATGTGAAATGGGGGTGTTTTTTTTTTCACTTCACCTCCTTGTGTGGCGTATCGTCGAGAAAGTCTTTGAAAATGAAGGTAAGGTTTCATACATCACTTTTTATGCAGTGTATTCACAGACCTAAATTTTTTTTGCAAGTGTATCCCTTACGAAATATGGCCCGTCAAAGTGGCAAAATGAGGAAGTGGAAGCCCCCCTGCATTTCTAAACTATGGATAGGTCATATTTAAAATCTTCATTCAATATTATTTCGAACATTATCTGATTGTGGCTTTTTGAGTAATAGCGATAAAAGGCATTCTAGCTCAAAACCTAGACGTGTCGAACTTGGCTAACGAACCTCCGTCCAACCAACGGGAGAGAGAGAGATTTGTTTTTCTTTCCCTCCCGTTGGACACACGACGTGGTTCGTCAGCCAGGTTGACATGTCTGTTACGGCTCTAATAAAGCAAATACACAAGTTTAGTGAAATAATACAATGCAGCGACATGTTTTCCACATAGGCGCTAAAAACTCTTATTATGTCAAAGTCAAATTCAAGATATGTCATTTGTTGAAGTTAGTTTGTTATGGTTGGTTTTGGACTTATGCTTTGGTTTTGGTAAAGAGGAAAATGGCTTTGTTTGAAAAATAGATGTTTATACAAAGTAAAAGTTGTATATTGTAGAAAATGGCTTTTCCTCGAATAGAGGGCTATGTGGTTACAGAAAAACTTGGTTCCGGCAGCTACTCCACTGTTTACAAGGCTTACAACAAGGTACAAACTTCATGTCGTTGTGTAAACAAAACAGATTCAACGAGTTTTCACCAGTTTTCCTTTCGATGCTTACAAAAAAAATTGCACTTACCGGCGTTGAATTTATTTATCAGACGGCCAAGTAACATATTCCCAATATGGTGATGTGCTTGGTTCATATATCCGAGATAACCTTAGCAAATAAAGTTTGAGTTGGACTCGCATTTTGATCTGAAGCTCCTGAAATTTAAATAAAAACTTTTGTAAAGACTTCAATTATGTAAGTATAGGCAAATGAGCAGACCGGATGTCAGTTATAGGGCCTGCCCCAAGGACCATGACTGACTTTTACTAAACACTTATCAGCACAACCAGTCCAGTATTTTTTTTAAAACCCTGATATAAAGTATCTTCAAACTGCTGAATAGATTTACTTGAATCATAGCTCAGAACACTCTTGATCAAGTTACCTTTCAAACAAACAAAAACTAATTCAAAATCGGTTCATCCGTTTGGCAGCTACAATGCTACAGACAGACACAAATTAAACATATTAGGAGCTCGAGTCGGGGATTATAAATGATTGTATCTCCAGGTGGGTGGTCGACAGACGGTGGCCATCAAGTGTGTGGAGAAGTCGCGAGTGAAGCACTCTGGAGCAGCGGTGGACAACCTGGTCACAGAGATCCGCCTGCTGAAGAGCCTCACGCACCCACACATTGTACGCATGCATCACTTCACCTGGGATGACAAGTATGTAAAAGAAAAGAAAGAAAAATATTTATTAATGACAGAAACAATACTATATAGAATATTAAATACAGGAAAATAAAATTATAGTTTCTGTCACAAATCGGTCCCAACTCAGCATAGTGCTGGTCGTATAAAACCAGCGCTGGTCTTCCGTTGGAACCGATAGGTGACGTCACGCACGTCGTGAAACAGCAGGTGTGCTCAACTCTCTAATACTAATATGGTAGTGATATAAAACTAGCTAACTAAACATAAAAGAAGAAAATTATTTAAAACTAATTACTTATATTTAAAATTAAACATAAAACATATATTTACATATTATTAATTACATATTATTAATTACTTATATTTAAAACTAAACATAAAACTACTCTATACTAGACATGTGCGCACACTAGGGCTAACTCTCACGCCGACTACCAATACATGTGTCTACAATACGGGCGATGGAGAGAGCTATGCTCGGAGTTTCTTTGCAAGATAGAATCCAAAACGTGGATAATGGACCGCTTCATCGCTTAACATCAGTACCCTTACAGTCAGTACAAGATTTGATAGTTTTCGAAAACTTTTTTCGTTTTAGTTTTGTTCCATACATTGCTGGGCTGAAAGCTATTCGAAACTATTTTTAGTATTTGAGTGAAGCAACCTATACTGCCGATTACTACCGATTTTAGTTCCTCAGCGTTTCCGCTAGAGGCGCTTTACTAAAATGTATGGGACAATACGGAAACGAAAAAAGTTTTCGAAAACTATCAAATCTTGTACTGACTGTAAGGGTACTGATGTACCCTGTACCCTTAGTACAAATCTTGTACTAAGGGTACAGGCGAGTTGGCGGTCAAACGTGAGCCTATTATTAATAAAATATAATCATAAGAAACTGTTTCAGTGATGTTATATTGACTACCCTGGTAGCTCAGTTGGTAGTGAACCTACCTTCTGTGCTTGGGAGCGTGGGTTCGATTCCCACCTAAGAAAAACATTCATGTGATGAACATTTGTGTTCTATGTCTGGGTGTTAATATCTATATAAGTATGTATTTAAAAATATATATGTATGTATATCAGTCTCTGGCAGCCATATTACAAGCTTTGCTTAGTTTGGGGTCAGATGACCGTGTGTGCAATAATGTCCCAGATATTTATATATTTATCTGACCTACTATTATTAGGGCTGTGCTTGCGTTCATAAGAGCAGGGTCTAAATCTCACACGGAGCACCACAACTTCAAATATAATGTTTCTGTAAACAAGGTGCTATTAGAATAAAACCAGATACTTCTATTGTTTTTACAAGATATAATTTAGTTTCTCCCCGTGTTTGTCTGTCTGTCTGTCATCAAATCTTGTGTTCAAAAATGTCCAGAATATTTATTTATTAAAATATTTTTATTATTTATTTATTGATGATGGGTGAGCAGCACAAGCTGATGTGCCTATATCACACAGTGTCAACATTTAGTATTTATCTGTTAAGATTATCTTCTTCATTCATATCCATCTGTCCAGTTTGTTTTTAAACGCATTTATGTATTTCAATGTGACCACATCCTCGGGCAACCTGTTCCAATTGAAAACGACTCTGTTGTTGAGGATGTGGTGTGCAGTGTTGGTCTGTGATGGCGCAGGACACAGTATGGATTTGTGACAATTGCTTTCTCTTATGTAATCTTTTAGTGAGTAGATGTTGTGTATGTCAGGAAGGTTGTAGAACCCATTAAGAATTTTAAAGGTTTCAATCAAGTGACCGCAATATGTGTGTGTGTTGTAGGAATATCTACATAATAATGGAGTACTGCTCAGGTGGAGACCTGTCTCGCTACATCAAGCGCTACGGACGGGTGCCTGAGACTCAGGTGAGACAGTACAGTACACTACGCTGTCGAGGTAAGCGGTACAGAGCTTATTGTGAGTACAATGAGCTCCTTTCCGGTCAGGCACGGATCCACCGTTGTGGGCACGATGGGCATGCCCACAACCCTAATACGTGACGTCACACAGCTTTACCAGCGTGAAACTACAAATCTTGTTCAGGCCGTCATATCATTTTTATAACATTTCCTTTGTAGAAATGCACTATATTGATCATGCACGAGCAAGGTTCATACGCTGACTCGCACTTGCCCGATTTTCGGGTGGCTGTGACCACAACCATTTTTGAGGGCTGGATCCGCGCCTGTTTCCGGTCACCGCTTCTGTTATGTACTACTTTTACTTGGAATTAGAAACAAATTGAGAACCTCCCTCGACACTTTCTCCACAACTTTGTTTTTTAACTGACATCAGGGGGGATCCTGAAGTCGGTTAAAAAACAAAGTTGTTATTAGACTTATTAGCTACTTTTCAAAATGAAGTAACTACAAACAAACCAGCTTATATAAACATAAAAACACTTAAAATTCACTTATCTTAATAATTACAGAAACTAATATCTTAATAATTAATCTTTGGTTTCTTTTCGGGCTATGAACCTAAAAACACATCAGTCATAGGATTGCACTTCAGAAGTGAAAACTTAAGGTGAAACGTTTCATGTTTGGCGGGAAATTCAAATTTCAAACAGTTTTTTTGTTCTTGTAGCTAGGCCGGGTAATTATTGTAAACGATCATGATGTTCGCGAAAATTGATTATTATTCTTTACAAACTCACGTAAAGTTATTTATCTCCAATACACATTATTACATACATTTGTCAATAAACAAATTTGTGCTGTTTCAAACGGTTTATTGACAAATGTAAGTAATATGGTGAGTAACTGATTAATAGCTGTACATGATAATGTAAAGAACAACCAACAATTTTCGCAAACACTGTGCCATTTCATAATAATGACCCGGCCTAACTACAAGGACGAAAAAACTGTTTGAAAATTGAATTTCCCGCGAAACATGAATCATATCACCTTAAGTAGTAATTCACCTATTCTACAAGAGATGGAGCTGTTTTAAAAAACACGGTACAGCGTGACGATGACGCGCGTTCCATGATTTTTGTTCACGCAAAAAGTGCTCAAGGCACCTAAAGAAGTTTTCACTTCAAAAAAATATACAGATTTTCTTGAATCATATATTTGGTGGCAGTCAACGGGCAAATGCATCGACATAGCTATTACAATCTGCAAGTTGAAGTGGCAATGGGCAGGACACATCGCTCGAAGAACTGATAACCGATGGGGAAGAAAGGTTCTTGAGTGGAAACCGCGAACCGGAAGACGCAGCGTAGGTAGGCCTCCCACTAGATGGACCGACGACATTGTGAGAGTCGCGGGCATCCAGTGGATGCAGATGGCAGGATGTCGTTCAGTGTGCAAGGGGGAGGCCTATGTTCAGCAGTGGACGTCTTCTGGATGATGATGATGAAGTGCAAGTGACGAGTAGCGCCAGTTGTCCAGCTGCCATTGTAGTGTAAAGTTGGTTGCAGGTGCGGTACTTCCTGCAACAGCTGGCTGCGGCGCTCCACTTCCTCTACGACAAAGGTACCTGCATCCTCACCAATAAACTTGACCGGAAACAGTTCTCAGATTCCAATGGAACAAGTCAGCTTTTCTATGTCTGTTTGTATGATAACTTACGTATTGAACACTGCAGGTGAGTTCTTCGAGGGGGAAATCTTCCAAAGATACCCGGCTGCATTGAGGTGCAGCCAGGTTATGTGGGATTGTACCCACTAAAACCCCCCCGGTGACCAGCCTTAGTGCTTGACAAGAGGGCTCCGGGATCTCCAGAGGAACGCACCGGAGCCGTCAGCACTGCGCTACGGCTCCTCCCGAGACAACTGCGTGTTGTCTGAGCCCCTCCACTCGCGACAACGTTGGTCACACAACGTACTCTCCCTAAGCACGCTTAACTGGATGGTCAGAGCCCCAACTTTGACCATCCAGAGCCCATAGGTCCCCTTTTAGTAGGCTCTTACTACAGGCAGGGGGTACCGGTGCCGTATTCTATTGCCCCGGCACCAGGGCTAAACAGCTGTGTCCCTAGTACGAGCACTTGCCAAAAAGTATTCATTCCGTAAACGATAGCAAAATGTATGAAATATTGAACAGCGCCTCTATCGGACGTGAAAGGAATCTGAATTTTTCATATATTTGCTATCGTTTACGTAACGCTAACCTTTTCGCAAACTCTCGCTCACTTGATGTTGAAAAAAATATACGGAGACCTGAAGATAGATCCCTCACCAGCAGGGCTGGCAGGCGACAAGCGCAAGGGCACCTCGGAGGTACGGCTTGGACCGTCGTTGCGGGATCAGACTTGCTCCGGCACCCCAGAAGGGGTGTGCCCCGGGGCACCGCGACAAAATTTTGTCGACTCTTTTTATCGTGCCAAAGCGAGACAAGCGTATATGAAAACGTAGACAAATTGCTAATTAAAATAAAAAACTGGGTGACGAGACGAGTGAAGTCGCTCGCCTGATGGCTCTTCACGCTTGCTCGTAACAGATCAACGTCACTCAGTCAGTTTGTTCATGAACCGTTCTGTGTTGGTACCGCGACAGTTTATAAGTGGTTATGTTCAGTTCGTGACGTACATGTTCCCGGCAGGCGTGGTGCACATGGACCTGAAACCTCACAACCTGCTGCTGCACAAGGGCTCCGACGGGAGACTCACGCTGAAGGTCGCAGACTTCGGGTGAGCATACATACACTCACTCACTCACTCACTCACCTTCTACTTATATTGGATAGATAGATATCAATTTGAAAACCGACTTCATAAAATTGACAGAACTGGACCAAATTGAAATGGGACCACACGGGAACCACCAATTTTAAATAAAACAATAATCATCAAAATCGGTTCACCCAGTCGAAAGTTCTGAGGTAACAAACATAAAAAAACCAGTCGAATTGAGAACATCCTCCTTTTTGGAAGTCGGTTAATTAGTACGCAATTTCATTTACTTTTAAGGGTTCATACCCAAAGGTTCCATTATTGGGATAATAAGGGACCCTATTACTAAGACTCCGCTGTCTGTCTGTCTGTCTGTATCTCATGAGCCGTGATAACAGTAGTAGTATATTAGTTGTAGATGATGAGTACTGATGATGATGACAGGTTCGCTCAGCACATGGTGTCGGAGTGGTCGGGCGGCGTGCGCGGCTCCCCGCTCTACATGGCGCCGGAGATGATCACCGGCGCGGGGGGCGCCACTGTCGACCTGTGGAGCGTCGGTACGTACAATGTGACGCTGCGCACGCGACTGTCGCTCTGACCGTACTGCCAAATATCGTAGCGGGTGGGGGAAGAACACCACGTTTCATTACACCAGTTTTTTTAATGCCATAGGTAGCAAACGGACTACCTGATGGTAAGCGATCACCGTCGCCTATTAATACCTGCAACACCAGGGGCATCACAGATACGTTGCCGACTCTTAAAGACTCTATTAACAGCCCTTTTGAAGAACCCCATATTAAAGCTACTCAGAAATGCCACAGGAGGGAGCCCAATCCGTTCCAGTCCAAAAGCTTGAAAAAAAAAGGTTAAAAAAGATCTCATATATGGTATATATGGTGGTAATGTTGCAGGAGTTATAATGTACGAGTGTTTGTTCGGCGCTGCGCCCTACAGCTCCTCCACCCTGGAGGAACTTCTGCTCAAAATACAACGGAAACAGGAAATTAAAGTCAGTATTACAGACGATACTAGTAGTACATTAGTAGTAGTTTAGTCATGATTGGAATCTTTCTCCCATAACAGTATAAGTAGGGATTGCAATCCCGCAAAACGGGATCCCGCAAATTAAAAATTTGACGCTAAAAGCGTATTTTCAGAAGTTATCACCATATGTTGATTTCGTAGTAATAGAGTCTAAGAGAAAATATATAATTATGATCATACGACTGAATTAAAAATATAAATAAATAAATATCTGGGACATTATTGCACACACGGTCATCTGACCCCAAACTAAGCAAAGTGTGTAATATGGCTGCCAGAGACTGATATACATACATATATTTTTACATACGTAAATAGATATTAACACACAGACATAGAACAAACACAAATGTTCATCACACAAATGTTTGTCCTAGATGGGAATCGAACCCATGAAGGAAAGTGGAGAAACCTTCCAAGTCATCATTGGAAGGTTTCTCCCTTTGATAATATATAGTTTGGATCTGGCCTTTAAACTCGTGCTAGTACCGAAAAAAAGTTTGCCAAAAACTGTAGGGGCGAGGTAAACACGTATTGCACACACTGACATATTCTTACTAGTTCTACAAACGCACACTTCAATATTGAGCGCACACAACTGCAAACGATGTGATCAAAATGTATACGAATGGACGACCGAGGGGGGGTGTAAGTGCTAAAGGGGAAGTTGTAGGTATAACGCTTCCATTTATTAATATATTCTGAGGTGTCTTCCCTAACCACAGAATACATAACAGTACAAGTACTCACTCCGCAAATTCATATAAAATTTGTCTGAAAAAAAAACCGAACAAATCAAAGTCAAAAGTTTTGTCAAAATTGAAAAGTCAAGTAATAACTGTCACATTTTTTTTTTATAAATAACTAGCTGCGCCTCGCTGTTTCACCCGCATGTTGATGAAATCGGTGATGATGAAAAGTAGCCTATGTGTTAATCCAGGACATAAACAATGTATATTCCAAATTTCATCCAAATCCATTCAGCCGTTTCTGCGTGATTGAGTAACAAACATCCATCTATCCAGAAATGGCTAATCCAGCAGTATCTTTACAATTTCAGGGAATTTTATAAACTTGACATGAATGTATAATTTTTACAAATTCTTTGACATGTTGTTCTTTTTTTTAGTATTTAATAATTTTTTTGTAATTAATTAATTAATATATTTTTGTATTAATATTCAATAATTATGTTATATTTTCTCTCTTAAGAGAAATTCTATTGACTTGTAAATTGCCATTTTACCAATAAATTACATATGACTTATGACACACATCTATCCATCCATCCATCCACCCATCCACCCATCCATTCAAACTTTCACATATATGATATTAGTGTGATTAAAACCTGTTCAGATAGTCAGAGACCTCAGAGACTTCTTACAACATTGTCACCAAGTATGTCGATATCAGTTGTCGTGATACTGACGCACCATTCTACACAAGGGTGCATTGAATCCCACGGGCTTAAATGCACACAAACGTCCCAAGCGACCGCGAATCGTATCTCGACGCGTTAAGGTTCGCGTTCGCGTGATTTTGCAAACTGCACCTATTCGGGCCCGCGTTTTGAGTTGGGCGTAAGACCCATGGTTAGAGTTAGAATTCGGAGCAGAGAAAAGTTGTAGTAATGATATTGTGTCCCCCTAGTTCCCCCCCGGCGCGGCTGTCTCCCCCTTGTGCGGGGAGCTGCTGCGCTCGCTGTTGCAGCACGACCCTGCTCGTCGGATCTCGTACGAAGACTTCTTCAACCATGAGTACTTGGACTTGGAACACATGCCCAGCCCTGAGAACTATGAGAAGGTAAAAACTTTAAAAGCCTGGTTTCTGGTCAAACTGGGAACATAGAGTTTAACGTGTGTATCTGTGTGTGTCTGTCTGTGGCATCGTAGCTGCGGCTGAACCGATTATGATTTAGTTTTTTTTTTGTTTGTTTGAAAGGTGACTTGTTCTTAGCCATAATACAAGATGATGAAAAAAAAAAAAAAAAAAAAAAAAAAAAAAAAAATGATCTGTGCAGCCGTTTGGAAAATTTTCATCTGTTTTATTGTTTTTATTTTATTTATATTCATATAATTTTGTATTATATCATTTATTTATTACAAACTAAAAAAAAATGACAAATTACCATACAATAAATAGTCAATTAGTCATTATTCAAAAAGTCCTCCGCGGACCGAGCCCTGACTGAAAGTCCTCAATACCCTGCGTGCGTTCCCCCGCTGAATTGCGAGGGAAATCCGCTGGGCCAGGAACCAACCCGATCGTGGATTGATCCCCTTCTCTCTCATGCGGCGCCCCAGGTCCAGCACGAACTTCCGTGCTTCAGCACACCACGGCCCCACCGTCTCGACGGCAAACGGGACGAAATCGTATGCTGACCCCAAGCAGGCGTATTTGAGGCATTTGCCTCTGGCAGCTGCCTCCGCTCCCATATTTGTATTAGCTTCACTATAACTATGTAAACAAACCTTGTGAGTCTTGTTTCATCATCATCAGCCATAAGACGTCCAGTGCTGAACATAGGCCTCCCCCTTTAACCTCCACACTGAACGACATCCTGCCATCTGCATCCACTGGATGCCCGCGACTCTCACAATGTCGTCGGTCCATCTAGTGGGAGGCCTACCTACGCTGCGTCTTCCGGTTCGTGGTCTCCACTCAAGAAACTTTCTTCCCCAGGACAGGATTAATAACCGATTTAAATTATTTTATCAATAAACATATTATAGTTAATTAAATTGTTCATCAAAGCTATTGGTTTCAAGGATGTAAACATCAGTCAACTACCGTATTGTACCTGAACGTGTTGTACTGTGTGTGCCAGGCGGTGTCCCTGATCAAGCTGGCAGTGTCGCTGGACGCCAGCGGAGACCTGCAGCGAGCGTTCTCAGCATACAAGGAGAGCCTGCGATACCTGGTGCCCTGCGTCAGCTGCGAGCGGGACGCGGTGCGCCGCGCCGCACTCAAGGACAAGCTCACCAGGTGAACCTATCAAGCTGGCAGTGTCGCTGGACGCCAGCGGAGACCTGCAGCGAGCGTTCTCAGCATACAAGGAGAGCCTGCGATACCTGGTGCCCTGCGTCAGCTGCGAGCGGGACGCGGTGCGCCGCGCCGCACTCAAGGACAAGCTCACCAGGTGAACCTATCAAGCTGGCAGTGTCGCTGGACGCCAGCGGAGACCTGCAGCGAGCGTTCTCAGCATACAAGGAGAGCCTGCGATACCTGGTGCCCTGCGTCAGCTGCGAGCGGGACGCGGTGCGCCGCGCCGCACTCAAGGACAAGCTCACCAGGTGAACCTATCAAGCTGGCAGTGTCGCTGGACGCCAGCGGAGACCTGCAGCGAGCGTTCTCAGCATACAAGGAGAGCCTGCGATACCTGGTGCCCTGCGTCAGCTGCGAGCGGGACGCGGTGCGCCGCGCCGCACTCAAGGACAAGCTCACCAGGTGAACCTATCAAGCTGGCAGTGTCGCTGGACGCCAGCGGAGACCTGCAGCGAGCGTTCTCAGCATACAAGGAGAGCCTGCGATACCTGGTGCCCTGCGTCAGCTGCGAGCGGGACGCGGTGCGCCGCGCCGCACTCAAGGACAAGCTCACCAGGTGAACCTATCAAGCTGGCAGTGTCGCTGGACGCCAGCGGAGACCTGCAGCGAGCGTTCTCAGCATACAAGGAGAGCCTGCGATACCTGGTGCCCTGCGTCAGCTGCGAGCGGGACGCGGTGCGCCGCGCCGCACTCAAGGACAAGCTCACCAGGTGAACCTATCAAGCTGGCAGTGTCGCTGGACGCCAGCGGAGACCTGCAGCGAGCGTTCTCAGCATACAAGGAGAGCCTGCGATACCTGGTGCCCTGCGTCAGCTGCGAGCGGGACGCGGTGCGCCGCGCCGCACTCAAGGACAAGCTCACCAGGTGAACCTATCAAGCTGGCAGTGTCGCTGGACGCCAGCGGAGACCTGCAGCGAGCGTTCTCAGCATACAAGGAGAGCCTGCGATACCTGGTGCCCTGCGTCAGCTGCGAGCGGGACGCGGTGCGCCGCGCCGCACTCAAGGACAAGCTCACCAGGTGAACCTATCAAGCTGGCAGTGTCGCTGGACGCCAGCGGAGACCTGCAGCGAGCGTTCTCAGCATACAAGGAGAGCCTGCGATACCTGGTGCCCTGCGTCAGCTGCGAGCGGGACGCGGTGCGCCGCGCCGCACTCAAGGACAAGCTCACCAGGTGAACCTATCAAGCTGGCAGTGTCGCTGGACGCCAGCGGAGACCTGCAGCGAGCGTTCTCAGCATACAAGGAGAGCCTGCGATACCTGGTGCCCTGCGTCAGCTGCGAGCGGGACGCGGTGCGCCGCGCCGCACTCAAGGACAAGCTCACCAGGTGAACCTATCAAGCTGGCAGTGTCGCTGGACGCCAGCGGAGACCTGCAGCGAGCGTTCTCAGCATACAAGGAGAGCCTGCGATACCTGGTGCCCTGCGTCAGCTGCGAGCGGGACGCGGTGCGCCGCGCCGCACTCAAGGACAAGCTCACCAGGTGAACCTATCAAGCTGGCAGTGTCGCTGGACGCCAGCGGAGACCTGCAGCGAGCGTTCTCAGCATACAAGGAGAGCCTGCGATACCTGGTGCCCTGCGTCAGCTGCGAGCGGGACGCGGTGCGCCGCGCCGCACTCAAGGACAAGCTCACCAGGTGAACCTATCAAGCTGGCAGTGTCGCTGGACGCCAGCGGAGACCTGCAGCGAGCGTTCTCAGCATACAAGGAGAGCCTGCGATACCTGGTGCCCTGCGTCAGCTGCGAGCGGGACGCGGTGCGCCGCGCCGCACTCAAGGACAAGCTCACCAGGTGAACCTATCAAGCTGGCAGTGTCGCTGGACGCCAGCGGAGACCTGCAGCGAGCGTTCTCAGCATACAAGGAGAGCCTGCGATACCTGGTGCCCTGCGTCAGCTGCGAGCGGGACGCGGTGCGCCGCGCCGCACTCAAGGACAAGCTCACCAGGTGAACCTATCAAGCTGGCAGTGTCGCTGGACGCCAGCGGAGACCTGCAGCGAGCGTTCTCAGCATACAAGGAGAGCCTGCGATACCTGTGCCCGTATTTACCATCCCAACTTGCCGTTGGGATGGTATTACCCCTTGGTCTCCAGGTGGGAGTAAGGGAGTTTGGTCGCGGTGGGTGGCAGTGGTTGGTTGTGGGTGGGGAGAATGTTAAAAAATATATTTCTGTCATTTTCTAACTCATAACTTGTCATGCGAACTTCGGGAAAGATCTCAAAATGTCTGAAATGATCTAGAAAGTTCTAAAATGTGTAAAACTGTTATTATCAATCTGGAATGTTCCTAAAAGTTCTAGAAATTTCAGGAATGGTCTAGAAAATTCTAAAATGTGTGCAAACTAAATAAATCAATCAATTTAGAATGTTCGAGAAAGTTCTTTTATACGTGTAATATATGAAAGTTTTTTTATACCATAAAACATGCGATGTATTTTAACCCGAGCAACGCCGGGTTTCTAAATAAATAAAAATATAACTGCAGCTACATGGAGCGCGCGGAGGAACTGAAGCTGGTGCTGAGTGGACAGGCGACGCCGGCGGGCGCGCTAGTCTCGCGACAGGACGTCCCGGGACACAGCCGCGCTGGGACCGGGACCGGGACTGTTCAGATACTGCCGCGTGCGCAGGACCAGGTATGTACTTACAGTAATACTAGTTGTACAGGGCAGAGTATATCTGATGACTGATGGGGAAGAAAGGTTCTTGAGTGGAGACCACGAGCTGGAAGACGCAGCGTAGGTAGGCCTCCCACTAGATGGACCGACGACATTGTGAGAGTCGCGGGCATCCAGTGGATGCAGATGGCAGGATGTCGTTCAGTGTGGAGGTTAAAGGGGGAGGCCTATGTTCAGCAGTGAACGTCTTCTGGCTGATGATAATGACGGCAGAATCTCGATTGCAGAGTGATGTCTCGTGATAAAAGCAGAAGCGTGGTCTTCTAACAGTTCGCACAATAAAAGTGGAATCAAAGCGCTTCGTTCGTTTCGGAATATCAACCATGAAGCGGTGTCGATTGTTCGTGCCCGCTCTGACAGTCCGATAGAAAAATTGGTGATCTCAATTTGATTCTACAATATCTACATGATTGTTTGGTATGTTACAGGAGGGTGCACCCTCCGCCCCCGCCAGCGGCTCCGCCCCCGGCCCGTCGAGGAGGTCCGCGCTCCGACGGCTGCTCGGCCGGCAGGACTCCCTCCCGACCCTGGACACCGACAGCCCTACCATCGTGAGCTTATTATACATAGTTACAATCTGGGTGTCTTCAAGTCAAGAGTGAATCGGTTTCTTCTAGGCAAGCGTGATCCATCGTAGGCCGCATCATCGCTTAACATCAGGCGAATTGGCGCAAGCCTATAAGCCTACTATACAATAAAAAAATATATATATTGAAACTCCAATTAAATATTTAAGTTCGCGTCATACATCTGAGAGCCTGTTATTCTTGAAAATCATATACAGAAACTCTACTTAAATTATCACTTAAAATGTAAGATGCCATAATATGTTTACGCGCTTCACGCATATCAAAACAAGCCTTATCAATCGAGCCTACTTAGTTCACCCGAGAAATCATAGATGGCTACTGTACTGGAAGCTCTTAGCTATACACAATACAATACAGGGAGAGGATGTTAGTTATATTTTAATCTAAGGTTAAAACAATTTAGTCATGTAATTACTAGTTTATGTGTATAACGCAAGCAGACCAGCGACCCGCAAGCAGCACCAGCGGGGCTATTATGAAACTTTGATCGGGGTCAGTCAGTGTCAGAATTGACAGAATTTTGACACTTGAACGGGGTTATGACGCAAAAAGAAAAAAAAAACGTTGTCTATTTCCAATTTCGTATTACGTCACCGCTATTTATGAGGATAGGGATTGTGATCGCAAATGAATGAACAATTCTAGTACTTTGGCTCAAATTTGGTATTATGTATCTCCGATGACAACTGGCCGCAATTAGCTATTTGGAGGTTATTCTTCTAAATTACTCCATTGTGGTGCCTATTATTTTTATTTACAACCCCGGACCCCCCGTTAAACTACGCATCATGGCCGGAGCGATGCTGTTGGCAGCTGCTGAAGAAGGGCGCCTGAGAAGACGTGTTAAAATCAATCGGCGAGTGATTCGAGAGGCAAGCCAGCCTCTGATGACGCCGGAAAACGAGTTTGTTGGGCACTAGCGTCTTCGGAAAGTTGAGTATGAACTTCTCTGCGAAGATTTAATCCCACTTTTGCCCGTAAGACAGCGCACGAACGCTGTGCGGCCGGAGATAAAGTTAATGCACTTATTTGCGAACGCCTGCCACATAGTGCCAGCCCATCATAATTATGTTCCAGTACATAGGTTTTCAGAATCGAAACGCCGAAAAAGTACCTACTTGCTTCACTTGTAGTCATTCGTTCATTAGCGATCGCGAGCCAAGACACTACGTAATACCAAAAATCGATAGATTTCGCACACCAATCGATCGATTCACGGCCCCAGTCGCGATCCCGATCAAAGTTTCATAATAGCCCCGCCGATCACGAGTATGACTCATGTGCCAGCCATCGCCCTCCTCAACCAAGATGTCATTTCTATAAATGCCGCTTAAATAAAATAACCGGCCAAGTGCGAGTCGGACTCGCGCACGAAGGGTTCCGTACCATTAACTACAGAAAACGGCAAAAAATCACGTTTGTTGTATGGGAGCCCCCCTTACATAATTATTTTATTCTGTTTTTTAGTAACAGAAATACATCATCTGTGAAAATTTCAACTGTCTAACTATCACGGTTCATGAGATACAGCCTGGTGACAGACAGACAGACAGCGGAGCCTTAGTATTGCTGAATAAGCACCAATTCATCCTTTAGTTGTGATGACAATACATCAAAACGCAATATTGCAACATTTCAAAATGGCACCAAAAAAAACATTTAAAGCATCATTTAAAAAAAAACTTCATTTAAATTTAAAGTTTTGTCTGTTTCCAGAGAAATGATGCGCAGACGCAAGACAAGAACCAGAAGGAGAGTGAGAATGACGCGTGCCGGATCACCTGAACTGAACGCAGAAGTCCCTGTCGTTGCAACCATTCAGGTTAGAAGGCGTAATAAGTGAAGGTCATGTCGTTGCAATAGCCGGTTATTAGGCCTAATATACCAAGGTTAGTAGTTGCAACTATTCAAGTTGCAATGATCTGTTATAAGGTCTAATAATATGCAGAAGTACTGTCGTTGCAACTATTTCAAGTTGCAATGATCTGTTATAAGGTCTAATAATATGCAGAAGTACTGTCGTTGCAACTATTCAAGTTGCAATGATCTGTTATAAGGTCTAATAATATGCAGAAGTACTGTCGTTGCAACTATTCAAGTTGCAATGATCTGTTATAAGGTCTAATAATATGCAGAAGTACTGTCGTTGCAACTATTCAAGTTGCAATGATCTGTTATAAGGTCTAATAATATGCAGAAGTACTGTCGTTGCAACTATTCAAGTTGCAATGATCTGTTATAAGGTCTAATAGTATGCAGAAGTACTGTCGTTGCAACTATTCAAGTTGCAATGATCTGTTACTTCATATATTTATTTTTGTTAAGAAAATTGATTATAACGGGTTTTGTTTTGTTAATAGGCGAAGGTCTAATTGTTGCAACCATTCAAGTTATAAGCCAGTCAGGTCAGGCCTTTTACGCGGAGGTCATGTCGATGCAACTATTCAGGTTGCAATGATCTTTTCTGTAGTGGTGGGACTCTTGCAGGGGTCCGTCTGGGGAAGTTCCACACCTTTGCCAGTTATTCAACCGTCAAGCAGTAGTGTGCAAACACTACTGTGTTCCGGATTGAAGGGCAATGTTTCCAGCGAAATTACAGGGCACACAGAGATTTGACATCTTATATCTCGGGGTGACGAGCGCAGTGCATTGCCATCCAGGGTTTTGAACTGTTGAAGTTCAAAATTCTGTGTGGTGGTTAGCTGTTATGGGCAAGCGTGAAGAGCCATCAGGTGAGCGACTTCACTCGTCTCGTCACTCACTATCATAAAAAATTATCTGTTATTTTATTAAGAAACTTTGTTAAGATCTACTAATAGGCGAAGGTCTAACTGTTGCAACCATTCAGGTTATAAGGCCTTATACGCGGAGGTCATGTCGATGCAACTATTCAGGTTGCAATGATCCGTTATATTATTAAGAAATTTTGTTATAAGTCCTACCAAGGATGATTTTAATTCTATATGATCGTTCTTGGTCCTACTAATATGCAGTGCCGTAACTAGCCTTTTATGCGCCCGGTGCGAGCGTCTATAACTGCGCCCTTGAAAACAAAACTTGGTCCTGGTGTGGTCATTTCTGCGTCCCTCCAGAGTCTGCCAGCGGTGCCCAGGCACAGCCCTATTTACGACACTGCTAATAGGGGAAGGTCTAATCATTGCAACCATTCAGATTATAGGGCCTGATATACGAAGGTCATGAAATGCGATGCAACTCCAGTAGTTAGTGATATTTCTGTCAAGAATTGGAAGCGTCCCTCAGTATGCTCCAAGTTGTCTCATACCACTTTTTTTTTTTAAATATAATACTGGGTGACGAGACGAGCGAAGTCGCTCGCCTGATGGCTCTTCACGCTTGCCCATAACAGCTCAACGACACTCAGAATTTTGAATTTTGCTCTCGTTACCCCGAGATCAACACGTCAAATCTCTGTATACCCTGTAATTTCGCTGGAAACACACACACACACTGCTTGGCGGTTGAATAACTGGTAAAGGTGTGGTACATCCCCAGGCGGACCCCTGCAAAAGAGTCCTACCACTACAAAAGAGTCCTACCACTACAAAAGAGTCCTACCACTACAAAGAGTCCTACCACTACAATAGAGTCCTACCACTACAAAAGAGTCCTACCACTACAAAAGAGTTACCACTACAATAGAGTCCTACCACTACAAAAGAGTCCTACCACTACAATAGAGTCCTACCACTACAAAAGAGTCCTACCACTACAAAAGAGTCCTACCACTACAATAGAGTCCTACCACTACAAAAGAGTCCTACCACTACAAAAGAGTCCTACCACTACAAAGAGTCCTGCCACTACAAAAGAGTCCTACCACTACAAAAGAGTCCTACCACTACAATAGAGTCCTACCACTACAAAAGAGTCCTACCACTACAAAAGAGTCCTGCCACTACAAAAGAGTCCTACCACTACAAAAGAGTCCTACCATTACAATAGAGTCCTACCACTACAAAAAACATTATATTGTTTGTATATATTGTTTAATTATAAGTACAATGTGCAATATGGTTTTAATTCTAAATGTTGTAATTTAAACAAATGTGTGCCATAACCAGTGGTGTAGCTAGGTAACAAAGGCCCCGGTGCAAAAAAAATGGGGCCCTATCTAAACTGGATTAGTTTTATCATGTAACACTAGAAATACTTTAAAGGTACAAAGGTATTTCATCATCAGCTCTTTATTGTGCTTTCATGTCTGGCGGGAAATTCAAATTTCAAACAGTTTTTTTGTCCTTGTAGCTAGGTCGGGTAATTATTGTGAAATGGCATAATGTTCGCGAAAATAGTTGGTGGTTCTTTACATTATCATGTACAGCTATTAATCAGTTACTCACCATATTACTTACATTTGGCAATAAACCGTTTGAAACAGCAAAATTTGTTTATTGACAAATGTATGTAATAATGTGCATTGGAGATAAATAACTTTACATGAGTTTGTAAAGAATCATAATCAATTGTCGCAAACATCATGATCGTTTACAATAATTACCCGGCCTAGCTACAAGAACAAAAAAACTGTTTGAAATTTGAATTTCCCGCTAAACAAGAAACGTTTCACCTTAAAGCTACTTAGGTATTACATGAATGTGTATGAAGGGGTTTTTTTGCAAGGTTGGTTTGAGGTTTGCTGGTCAGGGTCCGAGGGCCCCCTGAGCTAGAGGGCCCCGGCGCACGGCACCGCCTAGCTACACCACTGGCCATAATTATAAACTGTTGTACGTACTTTCTAAGGATTTTATTTAATAAAACTTGTTTTGAATATGTTGTTTCATTTTTGTCTTGAATTATTATAATATTGAATTTCTCAATGATGTGACTTTCTACCAACTTTGTAGAGATAGCATTTTTTTTCCTCGTTCATGACGGGCTATCAATTTTGTACAGTGGGGTTAGTACGAGAACTTGCGAAAAGTTATCGTTACGTAAACGATAGCAAATGTATGAAAAATGCAGTTTCCTTTCACGTCCGATAGAGGCGCTGTTCAATTTTCATAGATTTTGCTATCGTTTACGGAACGAATACTTTTTCGCAAGTGCTCGTACTAGGGCCACAGAAAATGCTACTGTGACTCCCCGACTAGTTTCAACGGATGAGTAGTTTAGAATTAAAATTATTATCTGTGGTTAGTTCACAGAAAAGAGAAGTAAATAGAACGATATGAAAATGATATTTATTCAAAAAAAATAGGATTATATTATTGGTTTTACGTATTTTATATTTAGTTCGTTACTTGGAATGTGGATTTATTATAAACAAAAATGAGAAGGAAACTGTCGCCACGTATTGTGACAGATATTATGTGTGATTGAACATTCTTATTTAAGTCAACGCGTCGAACTCCGCGTCACAGTTGCTATGGATGCAAGTGGCTACAAAAAAAATCTTACAAAAATGTATTGACAGCCGTTCTAATTTAAAAAAAAACTGCTTTGTTAGAATAGTAGTAATCTGTGAATGTACTCTTCTTTGTAATCACAGATTTTGACACAAAATAAAGAACCAAAGAGTTTAAAACGGTATATTACTGTACTCTTTGGTTTAGAAGAGATTTCGTAATTAATCAGAATAGAAATCAATCTGTCAGTTTCGAATCAAAATTGAAGAGTTTTTTGCAAAATTATACAAATTTATGATGTTTAGTTAGATTGGAAAGCTTGTTCACGATGAAAATACGGAAATAAAAACTTTATTTTTAAAAAGATAACCTCTCTGGACGAATATATCCGTAATTTGGATATATTTTACTCTGTGCATTATTTTCAGTAAGTAATTAAGTATGATAAATTGCTAGTACTCTAGGATACTATTTGTATTGGTTTACTCCACTTCTTTATAACCTGGTTAACGGTCATAAGACACCATTAATTTTATGATTTTGCCTTAAAAATAAAGACATTTTTATGAAGTTTTAAAACCGCGCGCTTTTAGGTTACGTCACAAAATATCGACTTGATGAAGGTTTGTGAAGAAATAAATACATTTATGGTGTGATGTGTCGCTGATCATTACAATAAACAGAAGGTCTCAAGGTAAGAAACACAATTTATTATTTGTGTCGTTAGTTTATTGTTTACTTAGTAGAGAATTCTACCACTTTGGTAGAATTTTTATGACTGCCACACTCTTCTGACATTTTCCATTTCGATGTTGCTATCCATAGATCTTTTTTTTTTCTCTAAGTTGCTGTTTTTTTTTACTCGGCTACGTCAAAGGAAGGTCGTGTTGAGATGTTGACAGTCTGTGTATGTATTGCCCAAGTCGAATAGGCAAAGCACATTATAATAAAAAACCGGCCAAATGCGAGTCGGACTCGCGCACGAAGGGTTCCGTACCATTATCTATATAAAAGGGAAAAAAATCACGTTTGTTGTATGAGAACCCCCTTAAATATTTATTTTATTCTGTTTTTAGTAGGTATTTGTTGTTATAGCGGTATTTGTTGTTGTTATATATTTGTTGATATAAATACATCATCTGTGAAAGTTTCAACTGTCTAACTATCACGGTTCATGAGATACAGCCTGGTGACAGACAGACGGACAGCGGAGTCTTAGTAATAGGCTCCCGTTTTGCCCTTTGGGTACGGAACCCTAACAAAGTGTGTACAGATATGTGTTTTTTCCTTGATATATAGTTTCAATAGCTAAAAATGTTTTTTTTATTTAGAATAGATCTATGATGCTGGCTCCCTGGCAACACCTGCATAGACTCGATTTGACTTACTTTGCTTGACTCTGACTGTGACTATGACTCGTTTGACGCTATTGAAAATTAGGTAAACTTGATTAATATTACGACCGAGGGACTTTGTATCCATGGTCATAAAAATTTACAACAACAAACGTCGAGCATGGACCTTGGTTGGTAGTTTCCCCGTAGTTTACAGTACTTTTTCCCAACAGCAAAATGTATGTTTCTCTCTCGCAGTGCAAATGAGTAGAGAGACGCCAGTCCTGCAGCGGCGCCCGTTCCGAAACCTCTCCTCGCGTGACTTCCACCGCGCCAAGGCACTCTACTGGCTGGTCATCATCGGCGTGGTCGGCACACTGGTCGGGGTGCTCGTGGTGGTCATACTGTTCTTCAGGCGGGAGCAACCGGCCATGCGCCGCGCTGCACACCTCCCCTACACGGAGGGGAAGATCTGACGTGGACGTAGCTTCTTATGAAGACGAACGTTTATGAACGGGTGACGTACAAAAAGAAGCGACGAGATAGGAGAGTTCACTCTTAAGAAGAAATAACATGTAAGCGAAAAAAATACATGCAGACCAGGCGAATTAGGGTTTCATTTCATCACTCATTCCAACGTTGACCCCTAAAGTGCCCGGGCTAATGAATAAATAAATATCTGGGACATTATTGCACACATGGTCATCTGACCCCAAACTAAGCAAAGCTTGTAATATGGCTGCCAGAGACTGATATACATACATATATATTTTTAAATACATACTTAAATAGATATTAACACCCAGACATAGAACAAACACAAATGTTCATCACACAAATGTTTGTCCTAGATGAGAATCGAACCCACGCGCAGAAGGCAGGTACACTACCAACTGTGCTAACGGGGATGTCTGTTTTTTTATAAGAAAGAACAAAACACATATTATGACAAGGGATATAAAGTCAAAAGAGGTGAAGTTAAAAAAGAGTTGACATATTTTTATAGTTGTCAGTCTAGGCACAGAATAGAATTGACCACTTTTTCCAAGATAATATCGCACCCCACAACTAGTATAGTCTTAACTCAAAATAAACGATTTCGAGATATCGCGATTTGAATATTTAAAAAATCATACTGTCTGAAATATCCATTATCATGCCCAAACTTAAATGACAGTTTAAGGGTATGTTATCTGGCTTTATTTATTTTCTATTCTAACGAGAATTAAATGAATATCTTTAGAGTTATGAATATTTTTTCATTAACACTTTGAGTAACGACTATATTGCCTGCTTGAAGAAATACAATTTTGAAATAGGACTTAATTACTTGTTTTTTTGTTAAACTCTTTTGCATATTGATGGTATTAAATTGGTTTGAGACTTTATTGATGAATTTTTGCTGTTCATATTCTTCTTATTTATTGAGTAATAACTCCAAAGTACCAATCATCATCATCATCATCAGCCATATGGCATGCACTGCTGAACATAGGCCTCCCCCTTTAACTTCCACACTGAACGACAACCTGCCATCTGCATCCACTGGATGCCCGCGACTCTCACGATATCGTCGGTCCATCTAGTGGGAGGCCTACCTACACTGCGTCTTCAGGTTCGTGGTCTCCACTTAATTACCTTTCTTCCCCATCGGTTATCCGTTCTTCGAGCGATGTGGCCTGCCCATTGCCACTTCAACTTGCAAATTTTTACAGCTATGTCGACGACTCTGGTTCTTTGGCGAATATCCACGTTTCGGATTCTATCGCGCAAAGAAACTCCGAGCATACCTCTCTCCATTGCCCGTTGTGTGACTCTGAGTTTCTCCAAAAGGCCAACAGTTAAGGACCACGTCTCAGTACCATATGTCATCACTGGCAACACACATTGGTCAAAGACCCTTGTCTTTAGGCACTGTGCTATCTTGAACGAGAAGATTTCACGCAATTTCCCGAACGCTGCCCTTCCGAGTTGGATTCTTCGGGCGACCTCTTTGCCTAAGTTGGACTTACCTAACTGAACAATATGTCCAAGATAGGTGTAATGGTCAACAACTTCGAGAGTATCGTTCCCAACAACTACTGGTACGGGTACAACATGGACATTGGACATGATTTTTGTCTTATCTGTGTTCATTTTAAGACCCACCTGTTGGGAAAGGCTGCTGAGGTCACTGAGCATTGTATGTAGGTCCTCCAGTGACTCTGCCATGATAACTAAATCATCGGTAAAACGAAGGTGAGTGCTGTATTTGCCATTAATGTTGATGCCCAATCCGTTCCATTCCAAATTGAAAACGTCCTCTAATGCGTTCGTGAACAGTTTTGGAGAGGTAACATCTCCCTGTCTCATGCCTTTCTGCAATTGGATTCCGTGCTCTCGTCCTGTAATCGGATGGACATGGTGGCGTTTCTATACAAACACTTCAGCACTTCGATATACTTATAGTCGATATGACAATGCTGGAGGGACTGCAATACTGCCCAGTCTCGATTGAATCGAAGGCTTTTTAATAGTCCACGAACGCTAGGCATAATGGCTGATTATACTCCTCAGTCTTCTGTATAATCTGGCGGAGCGTGTGTATGTGGTCTATGGTGCTCCAGCCTTTACGGAAACCGGCTTGTTCGAGAGGCTGGAAGTCATCAAACCTGTTTTCGAGACGGTTTGTAATGACTCTGGAGAACAACTTGTACACATGGCTCAGGAGTGAGATGGGTCTATATTGTCACCTTTTTTGAAGAAGAGCACAACCACACTCCTGTTACATGCTACAGGCGTAGTACCTTCGAGTATGACGGAATTAAACAACTTCTGGAGGACTAAAAGTACCGGTTTTCCACCTGCTCTCAGTAGTTCTGTCGTGATTCCGTCATCACCCGGCGCCTTGTTGTTCTTAAACTGTTTCAGAGCCATTCTAATCTCGTACAAGCTGATGTCTGAAATGTCCTCAGTGTAATGTCGGGTCAGTTTAGCTCTCTTGTCCTGAGCTGTACTGACAATGGGCTGTCGTGTCGAGGTGTACAACTGTCCGTAAAACCTCTCGAGCTCTCTCAGAATCTCCGGCTTTGATGAAATGATACTGCCATCCTCGATATTCAGTTTCGTCATTTGGCTTTTTCCAATAGACGAATTCTTTGCGAATTTTTTCGAGCCTTGTTTCCGCTCAATTGCGTCCCTAATACATTTTGTATTATAGGAACGCAGATCGTGTCGCACCGATTTCGAGATTCGTCTATTAAGTTTGCCTTATTCCGTAGTAAAGTACCAATAACTCAATACAATAATTTTAGGTTTTTGGCACATTAATAATTATAATACTTAGGAACATAATCAATATCTCATAATAACAAGAAGAATATCTTATCTATATCTTCTTGAGGTGTAAAAATAATAATTTCCTAATAATAATATTGCAAGTTTATGTTTTTTTTATTTATGCTAGTTTATTTATATCTCTTCATTGCGATTTTGGCCTGCAATGTTTCTGTAAACAAATGTATTTTTAGCAAACATGAACAATTAATACAGTTGCATTTATAAATAAACAATACCACGAGAACCTCACAGGATACTCTGAACTGGTCATAAAGTATTAACTCAAAAAAACTGACGGCATTATAGTCTTAAGTCAAATCATTTTTCATTATAATCAGAAAAAATAAATTATTGTCAAGCAATATAGTCTTAACTTGTAATAAAACCTAATTGCCTTATTTTATGTCCAGGCAAAAAAGTCGCATGTTAGAAATGGATCTATATAGACTACTCACCTGCAACGTTTTTGTATCCGATGCTAACACTCACAATGTCTTATTTTCAAATGTGACGTTACATACGTCAGCCGTATGCGTTTGTTGAGTTGCGACCGATTAGGCGAAGAGGAGACGGTGCTACTTGGTAAAAGAATGAACGTATTGAATAGTCAAAAAAGAGATTTTGTGCCATCTTTCAGTGATAATCGGAGGTATAAATGTAACGGTCTTACCAGTTTGTAGAGAAAAAAATCTACTTTTTGATGGCATACTTAACTCAAAAATGCAAAATTTTGAGTTAAGACTATATTAGTTGTGACGTGCGATATATTATGTGAAGATTAAATCGAAGATGTACAAGACAGGGTCTTGCCTTTGTAAAGTGGTGGAGACTTTACAAAAGGCCTCCATATAGCTTTGGGAACGACACGAAAATATATGTTTCACCGCTTTATATTATATCACTTTCCCACACTCGAAGCACATTCAAACACTTAATTAATAATAACCTGCTATTATTATACATTAATTTTACAAAATACTAAATTTTTGGAGATTAATACAATGAAGCGACATGTTTTTAACACACTTTTATTAGCTTGGTATGTAAGAGTATCTATGTAACGGAATGTATGAACGTGATTTTCACCCCTTTCAAAACGATAGATTGATTTGTAACTTTGCACACTTATCAAGGACCGATGACAATGCAATAATTTAAATAGTTTGTCTCATTATCCTTACCAGGATCTTCAGGATTAGCGATTTTAAAGCGTATTTTTTTTTTTACTTTTTTAAACTTCGAGAATTATTTCGTTTGCTCGCTGCGCACGTGTTGGCGACATGACGCCAAAACTTAAGGTGAAACACTTAGGCGGGAAATTCTCCAATAAATAATTTTACGCTAGTGTGTAAAGAATAATATCTCCAATAAATAATTTTACGCTATTTTGTATAGAATAATAATGAATTTTCGCAATCATCTTGATCGTATACAATAATTACTCGGCCTAGCTACAAAAACAAAAAAAACTGTTTGAAATTTGAATTTCCCGCCAAAGTGAAACGTTTCACCAATTATTGTTTCAGTAGCATTTTTTTAAATCATTTCTCAGGATTTTGGCGTCGCACTCTTATACATTTGCTAGTGTCAAGTAGTTTTTTTTTTCACGTTGGCGCCAATATAAAAACAAATAGGGATACAACACAAGTAGTGATGTCTTCAGAGTATATAACTAAAACTACGACAAGCATAATGAGGTGACCTTGCAATATAATTATAAGTTTGCGAAGAAACGATTTTGTGACTTTGAATATCTCAAAAATATTCTAAAGACGTGGACACGAGATTGAAACTTTTGAATAACTTTTAGAACGCTGATTTAAATATATTTTTTACAGCTTCTTTTTTAACAAAACCTGCCTTCATTTTCAGAGCCCTGCACCATGAAGCCGCAGTGGCCGAGGGCGCAGCGCCCGGGGCCTCAAGCGCCCGCGTACAGAGACGCATTTCGCCAGAACAGGCCCCTACGAGGGCAGGACGGCTGCTTCGGCAAACACTTCCGCACAATCATCATCTGTATCGCATCACTCGTAGCGGCGCTCTTCGTAATCTTGATCATTGTATTTATATGGAAAATGATCGACTAGTGTTGACTCAGTGGAGTGTCCGGTGAAACGTGATGTTACTTTTAGTGAATGACCTTGTTATTTTGTGAAACAGTTTGACATTAAACTATGAAATTATGATGAAGAAAAGTGTGTGTTGTCGATTGTAGGTACTTATGGTTGGCGTTGATAAGTTAGATTTTGATAGGTAGAAGGCTTTTTTTTTACAGACTGTATAATCTCAAATAAATAGTACATTGTTAGCCTAGGGGTGAAAGTAACTTATTTAGTCCCGAGCCGGGTTTTGATTAATTAAGTCTTTAACCGAGGTAAACACTGTGCTTTTTATTACGAATACAAGGAAACTAAAAATATAAACATGAACTGACACTGGCTATTGCACGAGAAGTGCGGGACCATAATCCTCTGAGGTGAAAAAAAAAAAGATGGAACCAACAAAATGTGAAAATAGACAAGTTTTTTTTATTTGAGTGTCTGTCAGTTGTTAACTGTCACTGTCAGTTGAAAGTGATTATCCCTAGGGCTGAAATGTATTACTTTCAACCCGCTCCTCAGGCAACTTCAGACCTACTTTCCGAGTATGAGTAATGAAAAATAGTTTTTTATAATCCCCATTAAATTGATAATCCTCAAACGGCTGCACTGTCTTGAATCATAACTAAGAAAACTCTCGATCAAAACACCTTTCAAACAAAAAAACTAAATCAAAATTGGTTCTTCTGTTTGGGAGTTATACAATGCCACTTATAACACACTAGCTGTAACCGAGATTTCGTCCACGATTTCTTCAGAAAAAATAGCCTATGTCCGTCCTCATGATACATACTATTACCACCCATTTTATCGAGATCTGTTAAGCCGTTTAGCCGTGATTATGTAACAAACAGACAAATGGACAGTGTTACTTTCGCATTTATAATACTAGTGTGGATGTCTAGTGGAGAACCTCCCTTCCGTTTTTTAAGTCGGTTTATCAGGTCCTTATTGACTGACTAAAACACGCACGTAACGCGCCGCTTTAAATAAACCTCAAAAAAGTTGGCCTCTATTCCCTACAAAATAAAGGCCAAGTTTTTGGCAGACTTTTTTCGGTATTAGCTCGAGTTGAAAGGCAGATTCAAACTACATAATATATATATTATCAAAGAATATATTTATTTGAGATATATCTTTGAACTTTAAACTGTACTGAATATTTGCAGAATAGCCGCGTGCGCAAGATGCCGCTGCGCGGGGAGGACTCCTGCCTCGGGAGGAAGTTCAACATCATCATGATCGTCCTGGTGGCGGTGTCGGCACTCCTAGCTATTATCTTCATCATATTGAAAGTTCTCGATGAATACGAGTATATAGATCTTTTTGACGTTGACGTTTCGTGACGTCAAACTAGCTCCATGATGCGCGAGTGACATTTTGAAATTGTACTCTGACATGTGTATTGTGTTTACGTCGATTTAACGCATTGTGACAGTGACAATGCCATGACGTGAAAGATTGAAATGTAATTCGTAAGCTTGTATTTGTATACACAAAGGTTTTATTCAAATGAAATTAATTTACTTAATATACAAACGCAGTGTAAAAAGTTCCAATCTTTAAGTGACAACCACAGAAAAGATAAATAAATAGAATGGAAATGAGAAGGAAAATCTGTCACCAGGTATTATGACTGAACCTTGATATAAATCAACGCGTCGAACTCCGCGTCACAGTTGCTAACTGGGCAGTTATTCTGCACGGGCAAACGCGTGCTAACGTGGCCACGTTAAGTAAACATCAAAAGTTTGCTTTACGCGCCGCGTTACGAGCGTGTTTGCCCGTGCGGAATAACTGATTTCGAATGACTGACGTTTTGTTTATATGGGTGCAACTGGCTACAACTAATTTCTAACAAAAATGCCTTGACAGCCGTTCTAATTTAAACGATTTTTTTTCTGTGGGTACAACCGTTGCCAGACAAAAACTTTCAAAACATTGAGGTGAAATTGAGTTTTTTCCGGCTTGCCTAGAACGGGGCGTTTGGTCGGTCGTCGTCGATTTTGCAGCGCGAGAGTCAACTAATGGGCAGCTTATGATTATTATTACTTACTTTCAATTAATCGGGGCTCCCCTGACACAAAAAGCAATCCGACCACGGATTGGAACAACCTGCCGTCTTCCTTGTTTCCTGAGAGATATAATCTGGGCATTTTCAAGGATAGAGTGAAAAGGCATCGTCTAAGTGTGCGTGCTTCATCTTCAACCACATCGTTGCTTATCAACAGCCGAGTTAGAGGTCAAACTAAGACTTATTCGTACAAAAAAAAAGTGTCTTTTTGATTATATTACATCTCGCTGCTTTTTGATACTTTTTAAAAACTCCTTCCAGACACCCTCTAACCTAGGGCAAATTCGGGGAATCCCGAAGGGATGGCAACCCTAAGCTAGATCTGCTTTGACAGAAGTCTTAAGTCTGTCTGTTTGTTATTGTCAAAGGGAAATAATAAAACTTTCAAAATAATGTACTTTATAACGAATTTAATTCTGTATTTCTTATCACTAACATTGGTACACAAAGAATTAAATCAAAAAGACATGGTCACATCATGATCCCGACCTAAAGTGATACCATAGACTAAAATTGTATACCATTTTAGTCTATGATACCATAGACAAAAATGTATTACACTATTTTTGTCTATGTACATACCAATTAAATGTATAGGAGCCTGTGCTGCATATGTTCACAACTCATTTCCGCATTTCAATCATTTTGAAGATATATACAATAATTAGGGTTCCGTAACCAAAGGGTAAAACGGGACCCTATTACTAAGACTCCGCTGTCCGTCCGTCTGTCTGTCTGTCCGTTTGTCACCAGGCATGAACCATGATAGTTAGTTGAAATTTTCACAGATGATGTATTTCTGTTGCCGCTATTACAACAAATACAATTTTTTTTGTATTTAATATTTCTATTTTTAGAATAAAATAAATATTTAATACTCTCCCAGCTCCCAGAAGTTCCCCATACAACAAACGTGATTTTTTGCTAGTTTTCGCTCGATATTGATAACGGCAACAGGTAGACGCTTCAAATATTCACAGATTGAGTTCTATTATTCACTTTAATAATAAATAATTAAATTGAAATAAAATTAATATTTAAGGGGTACAAAGGTAGTTTTTTTGCCGTTTTTATAGGTAACTAGTTGTACCCACGACTTCGTCCGCGATTTCTTCAGAAAAAATTGCATATGTCCGTCCTCATGATACATTATTACTATTACCTCCCAAAAATTTATCAAGATCGGTTAAGCCGTTCAGCCGTGATTATGTAGCAAACAGACAGACAGAGTTACTTTCAAATTGATTAGTGTGGATGGTACGGAACCCTTCGTGCGCGAGTCCGACTCGCACTTGGCCAGTTTTATTATAAATCACTTGTCTTATAGCCTATTAACATAGTATTTATAAATGAAAGTCCACAACGGTCTGATGAGGTCAGAGGAAGGTGGAAGGTTCTCAGCACAAGTCGATGACTTCGTTAGTTTTCTTGTTGACCATTCTCTTGTTAGCTTCATTGTTGGAGAACACGTTCTGATGGACGCTGTCGGTGCCTCTCCCGGCTCTCTGCACACCTGCAACACGGGGGGACGGGGTTAGGATACAACATTGTTTGAAACCCTCCCCCCTCCCGGCCATGACAAGAACAGGAGTATTGTTAACAACAACAAGGGTATTGTTAACCTAAAAAGAGTATTGTACACCTCCACACAAATTGAGGAGTATTGTTAACCTCCACACAAAATGAGGAGTATTGTTAACCTCCACACAAAATGAGGAGTATTGTTAACCTCCACACAAAATGAGGAGTATTGTTAACCTCCACACAAAATGAGGAGTATTGTTAACCTCCACACAAAATGAGGAGTATTGTTAACCTCCACACAAAATGAGGAGTATTGTTAACCTCCACACAAAATGAGGAGTATTGTTAACCTCCCACACAAATTGAGGAGTATTGTTAACCCCCCACACTAAATGAGGAGTATTGTTAACCCCCACACTAAATGAGGAGTATTGTTAACCCCCCATACTAAATGAGGAGTATTGTTAACCCCCCATACTAAATGAGGAGTATTGTTAACCCCCCATACTAAATGAGGAGTATTGTTAACCCCCCATACTAAATGAGGAGTATTGTTAACCCCCCACACTAAATGAGGAGTATTGTTAACCCCCCACACTAAGTGAGGAGTATTGTGAACCCCCCATACTAAATGAGGAGTATTGTTAAAACACATAAAAAGAGGTGATGTAAGTTAACCGTGTGTAACAGTGTGTCTGTCTGTGGCATCATAGCTCTCAAACGGCTGAACCGATTTTGATTAATATTTTTGTTTGTTTTAGAGGCAACTTAATCAATGTGTTCTTAGCTATGATTGAAGAAAATCTGTTTAAAGATTTTGAGCTCTTTTATCAGATGTTTAAAAAATATCTATTCATACTAGTTATGTGACAGCTGTCAATAGTAGCCGTTTCCTAATGTCATTTGCAGCTAATTTGGCGATTTGGCGACTCACCGAGATAGCTATTAAAATTTGCAAGTTGAAGTGGCAATGGGCAGGCCACATCGCTCGAAGAACTGATAACCGATGGGGAAGAAAGGTTCTTGAGTGGAGACCACGAACCGGAAGACGCATCGTAGATAGGCCTCCCACTAGATGGACCGAAGACATTGTGAGAGTCGCGGGCATCCAGTGGATGCAGATGGCAGGATGTCGTTCAGTGTGGAGGTTAAAGGGGGAGGCCTATGTTCAGCAGTAGACATTTTATTTTGACTGACTTGACTAATGGTAAGCGACGATGCGATCTAAGATGGGGCACTCTTGCCCATGAGGTGTCTATTCACTCGTGTCTTGAAGAGACCCAGGTTGTACTTTATAGGGAACACTGAGGCAGGGAGCGCATTCCATTCCACGTCTTCTGGCTGATGGTGGGGTATACACTCGGTGTTAATATTACTTCATCCTAAGTGAAATACCACAAGTACCACACCACACTAAGCCTGAGGAAGTACTACACCTTTGCCAGTTATTCAACCGCCAAGCAGTAGTGTGCAAACACTACTGGGTTCGGATTAAAGGGCAATGTATCCAGCGAAATTACAGGGCACACAGAGATCTGACATCTTATATCTCGGGGTGACGAGCGCAGTGCATTGCCATCCAGGGTTTTGAACTGTTGAAGTTCAAAATTCTGAGTGGCGTTGAGCTGTTATGGACAAGCGTGAAGAGCCATCAGGCGAGCGTTTTCGCTCGTCTCGTCACTCAGTATCATATTTTTCATTTTTTTTTATTACACACCCTGAGGGTGTCAAATGTCATATTACCTTTGTTAGAAGTGTGGTTCCCGCTGGAAGACTGTGTCGGTACACTACTCAATATAAACTGAACACTTTTTATTCCCGAGTTTGCACTGTTTATTCCTGAATGAACACTGTTTATTCCTGAATGAACACTGTTTATTCCAGTCTGGACACCATTAGTTCCCAGAATGTGAGTGTCGTCTGATTGAACACTGTTTAGCCCCGAGTGGGCCTCCTCGGTGACGGACTGAACAGCCGAGATGACTCCGAGGGGCGGCTCCCTCGTCAGCAATGCATCAGCATTCGGGTCTGTCGCACCCTGGAATATAAACACAAACAATGTTTAAACGATTTCAAAATAAATGGCTAACAGCAAGCATATGGTCATTGTGAGATGTGAGTGAGATGTGCGGCTCCCATACAACAGACATGATTTTTTTGCCGTTTTCATAGATAATGGTACAGAACCCTTTGTGCGCAAGTCCGATTCGAACTTGGCCGGTTATTTTATCGCGTTTTCAGTGTTGGTCTTATAGTAAAAGTTTTTCATGACCTCCTTTCGACTTAGCAGTCTATATATGTAATAAAATAAAATAATTAATATCTGGGACATTATTGCACACACGGTCATCTGACCCCAAACTAAGCAAAGCTTGTAATATGGCTGCCAGAGACTGATATACATACATATATATTTTTAAATACATACTTAAATAGATATTAACACCCAGACATAGAACAAACACAAATGCTCATCACACAAATGTTTGTCCTAGATGGGAGTCGAACCCACGCCCCTAAGCACAGAAGTTAGGTTCACTACCAACTGAGCCACCGGGTTAGTCTTACCATATATGAAATGACATCCATAGGTATTTTATCCTCCCAGTCAGTTTCTCTCTGCTTTTTAGGAGGGCCATCGCTCTGTTTGTCTCTGTCTCGCTTCCTCCTCCCGCTGTCCGTGTCTCCCTGTCTCATCGCAGCATTTTCAGTATCTCCGCTGGCTTCATTCCCCGTTCCATCTTCATCATCAATTATAATGCTATGAGTGATCACGTTGTCGTTCTGGAACGCTGTCCCCGTCATCAGAGTCAGCAGATCCTGCCTCGCTGCAATTCGACTGTCGTTCAGCCCCAGCGGTGGAACGTTCACTCGCATATGTTCAATGTTTTTCTTCAAAACTTGAAACGGTATATTATCCGATACAACGGAAGCTTTGCATAGATCGTTTTTATTCATGCTTTTCAAGAATGTGGAGACTCTATTTGGCTCCGTTACCAGGTTGAAGTTGACTCCGTTGTGGAGGGCCAGCTTCGGTGTTTGTATCACCAAGTTAGATTTGTCCACGGTCATCAGCTGGCCGTTAATTATCTGAGCGTTCAACGAGGGGACCGACATGACGCCGTTGTTTTCGACAATGGGGTGGAGTAGAAATGATGTGTTGCCTTTGTCTTCTAGAAGTTTCTCTAAAGACACTACTGAAGGGTTGGGTTTCGGTATGGTGGCTAGTAAGGGTGGTACGGGATGGGGGGCGGGTGTGCGGCGTGGTGTGGAGACTTCCTCCAGCGTGGACTCTTCGTGTTTGATCTCGATTGGGTCTCGTTCGTCGTCCTCTATTATCACTGAATCCATGAAGATTTCCGGTTCGCACAAACTGAAAATATATTTTTTTATTCTGTAATAGTTTTGCGTTTGACCGCCAACTCGCCTGATGTTAAGCGATGATGCGGTCTACGATGGAGCACGCTTGCTCAGAAGAAACCGATTCACTCGAGATTTGAAGACACCCTGATTGTAGTTATCGAGGAACACCCATTCAGGCGTGGAATCAATGCACTTCTTTTTTTTTTTATATAGGTGGTGACGAGACGAGCGAAGTCGCTCGCCTGAGGGCTCTTCACGCTTGCCCATAACAGCTCAACGACACTCAGAATTTTGAACTTCAACAGTTCAAAACCCTGGATGGCAATGCACTGCGCTCGTCACCCCGAGATATAAGATGTCAAATCTCTGTGTGCCCTGTAATTTCGCTGGAAACATCGCCCTTCAATTCGGAACACAGTAGTGTTTGCACACTACTGCTTGGCGGTTGAATAACTGGCAAAGGTGTGGTACTTCTTCCCCAGAATCATCAAAATCGGTTCACCCAGTCAAAGTTCTGAGGTAACAAAAAAACTGGTCATCACATGAATGTTTGTCCCAGGTGGACATCGCACCCACACCTTTAAGCGCAGAAGGAAGGTTCACTACCAACTGAGCTAACGGGGCAAAAGAATATACAGTGTTCTCACGCGGCATCCATCGGCGCGGGAGTCGGCGGGCGACGGTGCGGCTGCGCGGGGGAGGGTGCGGGGGGCGGCGCGTCATCCGGGATCAGGTACACGTTGGACTCGTCCGGGGGCGACGACGGACGTGACGTCATGTCGCGCTACACACAAGTTGCAATCATGTATAGTGGAAGACGCAGCGTAGGTAGGCCTCCCACTAGATGGACCGACGACATTGTGAGAGTCGCGGGCATCCAGTGGATGCAGATGACAGGATGTCGTTCAGTGTGGAGGTTAAAGGGGGAGGGCAATGTTCAGCAGTGGACGTCTTCTGGCTGATGGTGATGATACTGTTTGCAATAATGTATAGTGGTTGCAATGTATAGTGGTTCCAATAATGTGTAGTGGTTGCAATAATGTAGTTGTTGCAATAATGTATAGTGGTTGCAATAATGTAGTTGTTGCAATAATGTATAGTGGTTGCAATAATGTAGTTGTTGCAATAATGTATACAGGTTGCAATAATGTAGTTGTTGCAATAATGTAGTTGTTGCAATAATGTAGTTGTTGCAATAATGTATAGTGGTTGCAATAATGTAGTTGTTGCAATAATGTATAGGGGTTGCAATAATGTAGTTGTTGCAATAATGTATAGTGGTTGCAATAATGTAGTTGTTGCAATAATGTATACAGGTTGCAATAATGTATAGTGGTTGCAATAATGTATAGTGGTTGCAATGTATAGTGGTTGCAATAATGTAGTTGTTGCAATAATGTATAGTGGTTGCAATAATGTAGTTGTTGCAATAATGTATAGTGGTTGCAATAATGTAGTTGTTGCAATAATGTATAGGGGTTGCAATAATGTAGTTGTTGCAATAATGTATAGTGGTTGCAATAATGTAGTTGTTGCAATAATGTATACAGGTTGCAATAATGTATAGTGGTTGCAATAATGTATAGTGGTTGCAATGTATAGTGGTTGCAATGTATAGTGGTTGCAATAATGTAGTTGTTGCAATAATGTATAGTGGTTGCAATAATGTATAGTGGTTGCAATAATGTAGTTGTTGCAATAATGTATAGTGGTTGCAATAATGTATAGTGGTTGCAATAATGTATAGTGGTTGCAATGTATAGTGGTTGCAATAATGTAGTTGTTGCAATAATGTATAGTGGTTGCAATAATGTATAGTGGTTGCAATAATGTAGTTGTTGCAATAATGTATAGTGGTTGCAATAATGTAGTTGTTGCAATAATGTATAGTGGTTGCAATAATGTAGTTGTTGCAATAATGTATAGTGGTTGCAATAATGTATAGTGGTTGCAATAATGTATAGTGGTTGCAATGTATAGTGGTTGCAATAATGTAGTTGTTGCAATAATGTATAGTTGTTGCAATAATGTATAGTGGTTGCAATAATGTATAGTGGTTGCAATAATGTAGTTGTTGCAATAATGTATAGTGGTTGCAATAATGTAGTTGTTGCAATAATGTATAGTGGTTGCAATAATGTAGTTGTTGCAATAATGTATAGTGGTTGCAATAATGTAGTTGTTGCAATAATGTATAGTGGTTGCAATAATGTATAGTGGTTGCAATAATGTATAGTGGTTGCAATGTATAGTGGTTGCAATAATGTAGTTGTTGCAATAATGTATAGTTGTTGCAATAATGTATAGTGGTTGCAATAATGTAGTTGTTGCAATAATGTATAGTGGTTGCAATAATGTAGTTGTTGCAATAATGTATAGTGGTTGCAATAATGTAGTTGTTGCAATAATGTATAGTGGTTGCAATAATGTATAGTGGTTGCAATAATGTATAGTGGTTGCAATGTATAGTGGTTGCAATAATGTAGTTGTTGCAATAATGTATAGTTGTTGCAATAATGTATAGTGGTTGCAATAATGTATAGTGGTTGCAATAATGTAGTTGTTGCAATAATGTATAGTGGTTGCAATAATGTAGTTGTTGCAATAATGTATAGTGGTTGCAATAATGTAGTTGTTGCAATAATGTATAGTGGTTGCAATAATGTATAGTGGTTGCAATAATGTATAGTGGTTGCAATGTATAGTGGTTGCAATAATGTAGTTGTTGCAATAATGTATAGGGGTTGCAATAATGTAGTTGTTGCAATAATGTATAGTGGTTGCAATAATGTAGTTGTTGCAATAATGTATACAGGTTGCAATAATGTATAGTGGTTGCAATAATGTATAGTGGTTGCAATGTATAGTGGTTGCAATAATGTAGTTGTTGCAATAATGTATAGTGGTTGCAATAATGTATAGTGGTTGCAATAATGTAGTTGTTGCAATAATGTATAGTGGTTGCAATAATGTAGTTGTTGCAATAATGTATAGTGGTTGCAATAATGTAGTTGTTGCAATAATGTATACAGGTTGCAATAATGTATAGTGGTTGCAATAATGTATAGTGGTTGCAATGTATAGTGGTTGCAATAATGTAGTTGTTGCAATAATGTATAGTGGTTGCAATAATGTAGTTGTTGCAATAATGTATAGGGGATGCAATAATGTAGTTGTTGCAATAATGTAGTTGTTGCAATAATGTATAGTGGTTGCAATAATGTAGTTGTTGCAATAATGTATAGTGGTTGCAATAATGTAGTTGTTGCAATAATGTATAGGGGTTGCAATAATGTAGTTGTTGCAATAATGTAGTTGTTGCAATAATGTATAGTGGTTGCAATAATGTAGTTGTTGCAATAATGTATAGGGGTTGCAATAATGTAGTTGTTGCAATAATGTAGTTGTTGCAATAATGTATAGTGGTTGCAATAATGTATAGTGATTGCAATGTATAGTGGTTGCAATAATGTAGTTGTTGCAATAATGTATAGTGGTTGCAATAATGTAGTTGTTGCAATAATGTATAGGGGTTGCAATAATGTAGTTGTTGCAATAATGTATAGTGGTTGCAATAATGTAGTTGTTGCAATAATGTATAGTGGTTGCAATAATGTAGTTGTTGCAATAATGTATAGTGGTTGCAATAATGTAGTTGTTGCAATAATGTATACAGGTTGCAATAATGTAGTTGTTGCAATAATGTAGTTGTTGCAATAATGTATAGTGGTTGCAATAATGTAGTTGTTGCAATAATGTATAGTGGTTGCAATAATGTATAGTGGTTGCAATGTATAGTGGTTGCAATAATGTAGTTGTTGCAATAATGTATAGTGGTTGCAATAATGTAGTTGTTGCAATAATGTATAGGGGTTGCAATAATGTAGTTGTTGCAATAATGTATAGTGGTTGCAATAATGTATAGTGGTTGCAATAATGTAGTTGTTGCAATAATGTATAGTGGTTGCAATAATGTAGTTGTTGCAATAATGTATACAGGTTGCAATAATGTAGTTGTTGCAATAATGTAGTTGTTGCAATAATGTAGTTGTTGCAATAATGTATAGTGGTTGCAATAATGTAGTTGTTGCAATAATGTATAGTGGTTGCAATAATGTAGTTGTTGCAATAATGTAGTTGTTGCAATAATGTAGTTGTTGCAATAATGTATAGTGGTTGCAATAATGTATAGTGGTTGCAATGTATAGTGGTTGCAATAATGTAGTTGTTGCAATAATGTATAGTGGTTGCAATAATGTAGTTGTTGCAATAATGTATAGGGGTTGCAATAATGTAGTTGTTGCAATAATGTGTAGTGGTTGCAATAATGTAGTTGTTGCAATAATGTATAGGGGTTGCAATAATGTAGTTGTTGCAATAATGTAGTTGTTGCAATAATGTATAGTGGTTGCAATAATGTATAGTGGTTGCAATGTATAGTGGTTGCAATAATGTAGTTGTTGCAATAATGTATAGTGGTTGCAATAATGTAGTTGTTGCAATAATGTATAGGGGTTGCAATAATGTAGTTGTTGCAATAATGTATAGTGGTTGCAATAATGTAGTTGTTGCAATAATGTATAGTGGTTGCAATAATGTAGTTGTTGCAATAATGTATAGTGGTTGCAATAATGTAGTTGTTGCAATAATGTATACAGGTTGCAATAATGTAGTTGTTGCAATAATGTAGTTGTTGCAATAATGTAGTTGTTGCAATAATGTAGTTGTTGCAATAATGTATAGTGGTTGCAATAATGTAGTTGTTGCAATAATGTATAGTGGTTGCAATAATGTAGTTGTTGCAATAATGTAGTTGTTGCAATAATGTATAGTGGTTGCAATAATGTATAGTGGTTGCAATGTATAGTGGTTGCAATAATGTAGTTGTTGCAATAATGTATAGTGGTTGCAATAATGTAGTTGTTGCAATAATGTATAGGGGTTGCAATAATGTAGTTGTTGCAATAATGTATAGTGGTTGCAATAATGTAGTTGTTGCAATAATGTATAGTGGTTGCAATAATGTAGTTGTTGCAATAATGTATAGTGGTTGCAATAATGTATAGTAGTTGCAATAATATATTGTTGTTGCAATAATGTATTGTTGTTGCAATTAGCAACCACTATACATACAAATGCAAACAAATAATAAGCACAGGCCAAGTGCGAGTCGAGCGCGCGTTAATGATCACGAACTATATGTTTTTGAGTGCAGAACCCTCGGTATTATTTTTTCTCTTGTCGGTTGAGTAACATACTGTTTTTTTGTGAAGACCCAGTTAGGGTCCCTGCGCTAAGGGAGTTAGTAGTAGAACAGTTGGTGCATGACTACAACTTGGCCAATGTTTATTTGTATTGACGTCTGACGTGCTACTGTCAAGATGACAGCGATGGAACTGTATGATAAGGACAGACATGAGAAGTTACCACAGAAAAGAGAAGTAAATAGAATGGAAATGGACTCCCTACTAACTGCGGTCGGCCAGCGGTGCACCGTGCCTCGGATCCCGCTACCCTCCGCGACTAGTTACCCGATGCAGCCCAACATCACATGGCAGAACGATCTTGCAGCAGTGAAGTAACTGATCCGACCCAATTTCCCTAACGGTGTCACCGGACAACATCGGCCGGACAATAGCCGGAACACGGCTAGGCCGCTTGGCGGCATGACTTTGTCCGGTGGGTGGTCACTGGCCCCGGCCGAAGCCTACCACCAGTATGTTGTCAACTGACTAGCACCACCCAGGGACTACGTGGGGTTTCAGTATTTACGGGTGCATTCCCACGGACGAGGGTGACTCAGTCCCCAAAATACATACTTTAATAGATATTAACACCCAGACATAGACAAATGTTTGTCCTAGGTGGGAATCGAACCCACGCCCCAAGCGCAGAAAGTAGGCTCACTTCCAACTGTCTTACAAAAATGCCTGGACAGCCGTTAGTGATTTAAGACCATTGTTAACACAGTTATTCACAATAAAAGTATATTCTATTCTAATTTAAACAAAAAATAAATTGTTATCTGTGAAAAATACCATGTTGGAAGGCGGGACCGAGGCCACCACAAGCACTTCAGTGTGCAGCAGCGTGGAGCGAGCACGGACTTCCTTCAGCTTCTTCTGCCACTCAAACGCTTGCTGCACTATACCCACCTAAAACATGAACACATATCACACTAATATCATATATGTGAAAGTTTGGATGGATGGATGGATGGAAGTTTGTTTCTCAATCATGCAGAAACGGCTGGATGGATTTGGATGAAATTTAGAATATACATTGTTTATGTCCTACGACATTGTGAGAGTCGCGGGCATCCAGTGGATGCAGATGGCAGGATGTCGTTCAGTGTGGAGGTTAAAGGGGGAGTTCTATGTACAGCAGTGGACGTCTTCTGGCTGATGATGATGAGGTAGGTAGTTACTGTAGTAGTGTGCGCACCGGTTGAGTTTCACCTCGGAGCTGGATGGCGACGTCCCTGCGGCGCAGCACGGAGCGGTCCATGAGGGAGAACAGGCTGTGCACGGAGGAGGAAAGGTTGACCGCGAGGCGCAGGCGGTAGGCGGCCGCGGCGGCACGCTCGCACGCCCAGCACACGCGCTGGAACTTCACACATCTCTATGTTACCACAGGAGCCGTTCAAGATGTTGTGGTCTGGCGAAATAGGGGCAGAACAGTTTAGACAGCGACCCAAAGCCTAGCTCCGTTATCTTAAGAAGCTCGGCTGGTTTGTGGCAAAGTGGCAAATTAACAATACACCCCAAGCGGGATGTCAGTGCAGGTCTTATCACCCCCACTTTAAATTAGAATTAAGAGTCGTTCAACTATTATGTAAGCAGATTTAATACAAATATTTACCCCTCCCCCCCACCCCCTTGTCAGCAAAAGTAAGCAAAGCTCTTACTCCCCCCTCCCATGCTTACGTAAACAAATTGTTTTTTTTTTAAATTGATTCCTGAGCAGCTGTGCCATAATGAGTAAAAAAGTAAATAATTACTGCTGATGTAATCACCATCTAGACCCCCCCCCTTGTCATCAAAAATAAGCAAGCATTGACCCCCCCGCCCCCCTATAGTGCTAAGTAATACTAGAACGGTCCCACAACTAGTTATGAGGCTGATACAGTCTGTGTGGTGTAGCATGGTACCCGTGACATTAGCCGAACCCTCAGCCGGATTATGAATCTTTGATCGGGATCGCGAGTGTCAACATTTTGACACTTGAAAGGGGTTATGACGCAAAAAAAAAGCGTTGTCTATTTCCAATTTCGTATTACGTCACCTACGAAATTGGAAATAGACAACGCTATTTTTTTTTGCATCATAACCCCTTTCAAGTGTCAAAATGTTGACACTCGCGATCCCGATCAAAGATTCATAATACGGCTGCCTGATTATGTAACTTGCAACTCGCGATTTAGTCGCTAATTTGACAGTTCAGTCATAGTTAGCTTAGTTGGTAGTGAACCTGCCTTCTACGCTTGGGGGTGTGGGTTTGATTCCCAGTTAGGGCAAACATTTGTGTGATGAACATTTATGTTTGTTCTATGTCTGGGTGTTAATGGGGCAATTCTGTTGTACCATTCTCTAAACTAAACTAATTTGACAGGACTAAAATTATCGGAGATTCTTTTCATTTAAATGCGTTAGAAAAGGATGGCAACAATTTTAGAGCTGTCAAATTTAGTTTAGTTTAGAGAATGGTACATCAGAATTAACCACATAAACATCCAGACATAGAACAAATACAAATGTTCATCACACAAACGTTTGTCCTAGGTGGGAATCGAACCCACGGCCCCAAGCACAGAAGGCAGGTTCACTATCAACTGAGCTAACTATGATTGAACTGTCAAATTTTCCACTAAATCGCGACGTCAGTATCTATTTAAATATGTATTTAAAAATATATATGTATGTATATCAGTCTCTGGCAGCCATATTACAAGCTTTGCTTAGTTTGGGGTCAGATGACAGTGTGTGCAATAATGTCCCAGATATTTATTATTATTATTTATTTATTTATTATAGTGAAACTGTCAAATTTACTAATGTCACCAGCACCATGCTACACCGCCACAGACTATAATATAGTCTTGTATAGTTTGTGAACAAACTAGGTCAGGACCAACTACGTGTCTAATTGTAATTTAAAGTGGGGGTGATAATTCCTGCACTGACATCCCGCTTGGGGTGAATTGTGCATACTAAATACACCAAAATTCACTTGTTGTACAATCTACTATTGCATGAGCTTGCCTCCAAGTTTTATAATGACCAGATGAGCGGTGCACAAGTTATTGTTAAATAAATATACATACAATCCCCGATTTGTAACTTTAGACACGAAGAGCTTCCCTTTTGGTCAATTAGAGTAAGGTT
Organism: Agriopis leucophaearia; assembly: GCA_949125355.1. Lineage (NCBI taxonomy): Eukaryota > Metazoa > Arthropoda > Insecta > Lepidoptera > Geometridae > Agriopis > Agriopis leucophaearia. The sequence continues at coordinate 8,198,602 of OX421290.1, read as the reverse complement.
TACTAATAAAATAGATGCTAGCTTGTCCTGCCAATTGAGTGCCGTAAATAGAGCTGTGCCAGCGGTGCCCAGGCACAGGGCGCAGACATGACCACACCAGGACCAAGTTTTGTTTTCAAGGGCGCAGTTATAGAAGCTCGCACTGGTTACAGCACTGCATATTCTTATATACAAGTTAAAGGTAATGCCACATACCAGGCCTTTCAAATGGACTAAAAAGTTGTTTTATAACAGTCTTACATGCCATTAATGACATTCCGTCCCATTTTATCACTAATATTGTCAATACAAATAGTAACCCTCTGTTCCATTTCACAACAAGTGAAGCAATCTTAGTTTTGATCTAGTAGCTTGTGTGCATCATGACTAGATTCTAGCATACTGTTTATCTCTGAGAATGCAGGACGAGTGGAAAGTGAACGCGGGTACAGCTAGCGGCTAACTGTGTGTTCTACTCACATCACTTTGGTAGGTAAACGGCAAGTTGATGCTTTTAACGAACAGCTCGAGGTTCTTGATAGCGACCATGCGCCGCTCTTGGCCCGACCGCAAACAAATCACACAATACTCCTGCTTCACGCTGTACAGTTCCTCGTAAATACGCAGAAGCTCTGTCATTTTGAATTCACCTCTCGTTTAGACCAAAAATCACTGTTGTGAATGATAATCAAATAGTGAGGGCCAATGAAGTATATTCAACACAGCGTTATCTAAATACGAAAACACCAAACTAAAGAAATTTATTACGAAATACGAAAATACGACAAAACAAAACCAATGTTGAGTTTGGTTGGTGGTTTTTTTTTGTATTTCGCCCATTGCTGAGTAGGCTAAAGCCATTAAGGCCATACCGCCTCTGTATTTCAGTATTCCTTCTGTATTTTACTGACTTTTCTGTCATAAGTAGTATTGCAGAGTAAAGTAGAGACTACGAGAGGCTCTTCTTTAGGAGTTTCTTTTCTTCTTTTCGATTGGAACACTTAATAAATAATAATCCACCATTATTACACTTTAACACTCGTAAGTACACAAGTTGCCTATTGTACGAATATTTGCGTAAAATACTTACTATTGAATTCCATACTAATTTCAAATTAGAAATTTGTAATCACAGACCAAACATTTTTTTTACTACTTAAATCTATGTTTATAATATTCATACTTAGGTCAAAGCTGAAAATAATATTAATGATGCGACTTCTTTTGACGTTGGCGCCAAAAGATTGGTTGGTTGAGTTGATAGTTCTATTTTTTTTAACTATTACGTTGCAAGCTAAAGCCATTAAGGACATACAGCCTCGTCTTTACGTTTATTATTACAGTAGTTCAATATATTATGGATATAAATAATCACTGTATTATATAGATAGGATAGTACCTAGTACTTATTTTTGGGTGGTCCGTAGTACGCTCCTTGTAAATAATATTATTCGCATACGTTTCACCTATGGGGGGAAATTTTAATAACAGTGGGGATAATACGAGAACTTGCGAAAAAGTTATCGTTATCGTTTCCTTTCACGTCCGATAGAGGCGTTGTTCAATTTTTCATACATTTGCTATCGTTTACGTAACAATAACTTTTTCGCAAGTGCTCGTACTATGGCCACTGTTCTTGTTGAATAATTATTAGGAATTAATGGCATAAGTGATTCATGAAACCTTACCTCCATTTTATAAGTGCAATGATACCACACAAACAACAATACTCAATAATTTATTGCATAATTATTATGAAGTTCACATACAGATGTTAGACACTGTATAAAGGTTTATTTAAAAAAATGTTTTTATACTATTCATCACACTATAAACAGACTAATACATACTTACTATCTGTTTGCGCGCTTCACGCATATATCAAAACACAAACCTTATCAATCGAGCCTACTTAGTTCGGCCGAGAAATCATAGATGGCTACTGCACCGGAGGCGCATTTCCTGCATCGCGCAGACGAGATTCTCCGGTAACTAGTAGGCTGGATTGGTATGTGTTTACTATTGGAGATAATTCAGTCGAGTCAAAGTAAACCATAAGATCTCAGGAATACGGCTTTTATTATTCCCGGGGAAGTGTAGACGACGTTTTCGGGCTCAGAACGGCTCATCGCGCTGAACATCATCTTAATATTATAAATGCGAAAGTAACGCTGTCTGTTTGCTACATAATATCGGCCTCCTTGACGTGTCCGTCAACGGCGAACCTGACTAGCGCCGGTTATGAGCGCGTATATGGCTGGCAAAACCAAACTTAGTTTTAAAGGTCCTGTTGCAAGGCGCACAATGCAACTGACCATCAGCATTGTATGTGTAAGTGTAGGTAGGCTTCGGACGGGTTTTAATGATAAGGCGTTTGGCATCTAGGTCTTGTATTCGCTTCTCTTCGAAATTATTAACAGCCTTATGAACAGAGCTGCGCCACTCTCGCCTCTGTTGCGCGAGCTCTTCCCAACCCTCGCACGGGATGTCACATGCGGTGAGATGGCGCTTCAGGACATCCCTGTAACGCAAGTACTGGCCCCCAGGTGTACGCTTTCCCTCCTTCAGCTGCGAGTAAAAGACAGCTTTAGGCAACCTAGAGTCATCCATACGTACAAGATGTCCACACCATCTCAGTTGACCCTTAATTAGCAAGCAAAATTTTTTTTTTGCTACATAATAAATGTAGCAAACAGACAAAGTTACACACGGCTTAACCAATCTCGATAAAATTTTGCGAGGTAATAGTATGTATCATGAGAACGGACACGTCCTTTTTATGTCCTGGATTAACACATAGGCTACTTTTCATCATCATCACCGATTTTCATCACCACGCGGGTGAAACCGCGGGGCGCAGCTAGTATCATATATGTGAAAATTTGTATGGATGGATGGATGTTTGTTAATCACGCAGAAACGGCTGGATGGATTAGGATGAAAATTTAAACATACATTGATTATGTCCTGGATTAACACATAGGCCACTTTTCATCATCAGTGCGCGGGTGAAACCGCGGGGCGCAGCTAGTATGTTATATATTAATAATGTTCAGGTGGTGTTGTGATGTGGTGAGGGTAGTGGCGCGTGGTGCGCGTGCGCACGCCGCTGGTGCGCGTAGAGCGCGGCGCGCTGCCGGTACTGCGCACCGCACCGCGCACACAGATGCCGCCGGCCCGGCGCGTGCGTCGCTCGGTGCACCGCCAGCGCTGACGTAGTCTGCAACATCCTTACTAGTACAGTCTTACTCATCGGACACTATATTTATTTATTTACTACACACCAGTTAAAATAACAATCGTAGACATAATTACACATTAGCAATTAACTAGCCGCAAAAACAGTTGTGCTTCAGTTGGGCCCCAAACTAGATAAAGCCTGTATCTTTTTTTTTTTGTTTTGTTTATGATACTGGGTGACGAGACGAGCGAAGTCGCTCGCCTGATGGCTCTTCACGCTTGCCCATAACAGCTCAACACCACTCAGAATTTTGAACTTCAACAGTTCAAAACCCTGGATGGCAATGCACTGCGCTCGTCACCCCGAGATATAACATGTCAAATCTCTGTGTGCCCTGTAATTTCGCTGGAAACATTGCCCTTCAACCGGGACACAGTAGTGTTTGCACACTACTGCTTGACAGTTGAATAACTAACAAAGGTGTGGTACTTCCCCAGGCGGACCCCTGCAGAGTCCTACCACTACTAAGCATGTATTATGTTTAGTTGGTAAAGGCTCTTGTCCATTTAAAGGCAAGGAGTTGCCAGATTATTAATATTCAGATTACTGGATTATACAAAAAGTTGTGAAAGGTATGTCTATGTACTCATCATTATGAATAACTTTTAGTATGGGACCAACCCTGAAATCGTGAAAAATATCAGCTGTCCCATCAATTTTGTCGAGTGTCGTTTTATATGAGACAGCTGATTTTACCACGATATCAGGGTTGGTCCCATAGTAATAGTTGTTAATAATGATGAGTACTGACCTCCTTTCGGCTTAGTACAGTCTATATGCGTCACCTTGTAATATACAATGTAATACATAATATTACAAATTTCTTTATGACTACTATCTTACGTAAGTAATTTGGCTGGAAAATGTGCAGGCGGGCGTTGGTAGCGGCTGAGGAAAGGGGAAAGCGTGGGTGAAGAGAACAGGATCCGTGGGTCTTAGGGACAACAGTGGTTTTTTTAATCGCGAATAAGTCCGCGTTTGATCACCAACTCGCCTGATGGTAAGCGACGTTGTGGTCGAAGATGGAGCACACAGACTTAGAAGACACCTATTCACTCATCCTTGAAAAGGTCCAGATTATATCTCTCAGAAAACAAGGAAGCCGGCAGGTTGTTCCAATCCTTGGCCGTACGGATTAGAAACGTTTGGTACGTATCCAAGGAAAGTCCACAATGTATGGGTGCATGGTAATGGGCCGTTTTCCTACTTGTCCCTGTAGTAGAAAGCGGATGGTAGGATAAGGTCATGTAGCTCCGATGTACATTCTCCGAAATGAATCTTATAGAAAACTGACAGACTTGCTACTTTACGGGGGTGTTCTAGACGGTAGTAGTGATGGTTTGATCACTCCCACTTTGGGGATGATCAAACCATCCATAAGAACCACCCATAATGGTACGGAGATGATGAATGCTTACATAGAATCTGTTCCCACAGTCGGTGCACTCGTGGTCCCTGGTCCGAGCCAGTCCGTGGTGTTTCTGTCGATGGTTCTTCAGTCGCCACTCAGATATGAACAACTGGAAACGAACATTATTATCGATATAATAAACTGACCTCAAAATCCGTAGACATTCAATATAAAAAAAACAACAGACGCCCTAATAAAATTTATCATATTGCGAAATCAACAGGCGCTTGAACAAAACACCAAATCAACAGGCGCGCGAATAAAATTATTCACATTTCTTAATCAACAGGCGCGCGAATAAAATTATTGATATTACTAAATCGACAGGCGCTCGAATTAAATTATTTGATATTGCCAAATCAACAGGCGCTAGAGCAAAATTATTGATATTGCTAAATCGACAGGCGCTCGAACAAAATTATTGATATTGCTAAATCGACAGGCGCTCGAACAAAATTATTGATATTGCTCAATAAACAGGTGCTCGAATAAAATTCGACTTGTTTGTTATGAATTGTTCACTCAGTCAATGAAGTTGTGTTCAGTGTAGGTACCTTGTTGCAGGAGTCACACTTGTACTGCGACCTCTTGAGATGGTAGAAGTTGTGATGCTTCGTCAGGTAGATCTTAGAAGCAAACTTCTTTTTGCATTCTGGGCATTGGTACCTGAAAATGCAGCAAATAGTGGTTTAAATTATTATCAATACAAAAACCGACTTCAAAAAATGTCAGAACTAGACCAAACTGAAACGGGACTACTTGTCAAGCACCAGCTTTCAAATAGAAAAAGAATCATCAAAATGGTTCACCCAGTCGAAAGTTCTGAGGTAACAAACATTTAAAAAAGTAGATTTGAGAACCTCCTCCTTTTTGGAAGTCAGTTAAAAATCTGCTCAGCCGTTTGAAGAATATCAGCTATTTTATCAGGGGCTTTAAAATTTCTAATAATACGAAAGGGCCGCATTAAGGGGGTCAAAATGTACACCTGGCTTAGCTGGCCTTAGCTACGTGTTTTAAGCGATTCAGTTTAGGTGATGCGAAGAGTTGCGCAACCGCAAACCGTATCTCGGCGCGTTAAGGTACTCGTTCGCGTGAGCACTGAGCTGTTTCGAAGCCCCTGTATGTTCTTGTACTGCACCCTGCAGTAGACATTACCCTCATGTGTTCTGAGCGTGGTTGATGTTGTTCTGTAGATGGCTACTGTATGTTCTTGTAATGCACCGTGCAGTAGACATTACCCTCAGCTGTTCTGAGCATGGTTGTCGTTGTTCTTTAGATGGCCCCTGTATGTTCTTGTACTGCACCGTGCAGTACACATTACCCTCACCTGTTCTGAGAGTGGTTGGCATTGTTCTGTAGATGGCTCCTGTATGTTCTTGTACTGCACCCTGCACTAGACATTACCCTAACCTGTTCTGAGCGTGGTTGTCGTTGTTCTTTAGATGGCCCCTGTATGTTCTTGTACTGCACCGTGCAGTAGACATTACCCTCACCTGTTTGAGCGTGGTTGTCGTTGTTCTGTAGATGGCTCCTGTATGTTCTTATACTGCAGCGTGCAGTAGACATTACCCTCACCTGTTCTGAGCGTGGCTGGCATTGTTCTGTAGATGGCTCCTGTACACCTGTATGTTCTTGTACTGCACCCTGCAGAGCGCGCAGTAGGCGAGCCGCCGCGCCAGGGTCTCGCTGTGCGTCACCAGGTGGGACTCCAGCCGGGACCTCGTCACGAAGGAGCGCTTGCACACCTCGCACATGAACTCGCGCTTCACTGCGTGGATCCGACTTTAACATACATGTTAACAAATATATTCATCATCATTTCAGCCATAGGACGTCCACTGCTGGACATAGGTCTTCTCCCATTGATATTCAAAAGGGCCGGTTGGAAGCGGCCTGTGAATATAAGTAAATAAATATTAGTTTAAAAACTCATAATAGTTATCTAATTTAAAATGTGATTTCAAAATCAGCGCTCGAACAAAATTGCTGATATTGTTTAATCAACAGGCGCTCGAACTAAATTATTAATATTATCAAATCAACAGGCGCTCGAACAAAATTATTAATATTGTCAAATCAACAGGCGCTCGAACAAAATTATTAATATTGTCAAATCAACAGGCGCTCGAACAAAATTATTAATATTGTCAAATCAACAGGCGCTCGAACATAAATATTAATATTGTCAAATCAACAGGCGCTCGAACTAAATTATTAATTATTATCAAATCAACAGGCGCTCGAACAAAATTATTAATATTGTCAAATCAACAGGCGCTCGAACAAAATTATTAATATTGTCAAATCAACAGGCGCTCGAACAAAATTATTAATATTGTCAAATCAACAGGCGCTCGAACATAAATATTAATATTGTCAAATCAACAGGCGCTCGAACTAAATTATTAATTATTATCAAATCAACAGGCGCTCGAACAAAATTATTAATATTGTCAAATCAACAGGCGCTCGAACAAAATTATTAATATTGTCAAATCAACAGGCGCTCGAACAAAATTATTAATATTGTCAAATCAACAGGCGCTCGAACATAAATATTAATATTGTCAAATCAACAGGCGCTCGAACAAAATTATTAATATTATCAAATCAACAGGCGCACAAACAAAATTAACGATATTGCCAAATCAATACGTAAAAGAAATTATTCATACTATTGTTACTAATAAATAAAACGACAGAGCTAAAATTTTTGTGGTAGATCTCACTATAGGAATAGATCGGAGTATGTATGTATGTTTGTGAGTTTGTTTTTTATTGTTTGTTATGCAACTCCACGGACTCCGGGCCCTTTGTCAACTTATACAATTAATTTTCTTAACTGTCTATACATCTATATCTATCTATACATATAATAAAAACGTAGTAATCAAAAAATCTGTAATTGCTATCTATCAACAAAAAAAAAAACAGCTGAACGTTAAGTTAATTTTTGTCTGTTTGTTTGTTGTTTTCACGAATAGGCTTATCTATGACCAGATTGAAGTATAGGCTACATATGTTATTTTGCGCAAGGGCCGCATTAAGGGAGGAAAAAAGGGTTGAGTTTATATAAAAATCTACGTGTACGAAGTCGCGGGCAACAGCACTAGTATAACATAAATTCCATGATAACTTATGTATTGTTAATATAACCTAAACTTTATAACCAATTAGTTTATATAAAGGGGTAGGTTTTATATTTGAACGTGTAATACTTCTGCAATGGACATTTCCCTTTTTGAAGTAGGTATATATATATTGGTGTCCTGTCAGTAGTTTTGAAGTAGGTATATATATATATATTGGTGTCCTGTCAGTAGTTTTGAAGTAGGTATATATATATATATATTGGTGTCCTGTCAGTAGTTTTGAAGTAGGTATATATATATATATTGGTGTCCTGTCAGTAGTTTTGAAGTAGGTATATATATATATATATTGGTGTCCTGTCAGTAGTTTTGAAGTAGGTATATATATATATATATTGGTGTCCTGTCAGTAGTTTTGAAGTAGGTATATATATATATATTGGTGTCCTGTCAGTAGTTTTGAAGTAGGTATATATATATATATATTGGTGTCCTGTCAGTAGTTTTGAAGTAGGTATATATATATATATTGGTGTCCTGTCAGTAGTTTTGAAGTAGGTATATATATATATATATTGGTGTCCTGTCAGTAGTTTTGAAGTAGGTATATATATATATATATTGGTGTCCTGTCAGTAGTTTTGAAGTAGGTATATATATATATATTGGTGTCCTGTCAGTAGTTTTGAAGTAGGTATATATATATATATATTGGTGTCCTGTCAGTAGTTTTGAAGTAGGTATATATATATATATATTGGTGTCCTGTCAGTAGTTTTGAAGTAGGTATATATATATATTGGTGTCCTGTCAGTAGTTTTGCGCTATTTAGTATGCAAAATGGTTTTTGATGACAAATTTAATGTCATCTGTTAACTTACACTCTGTGTGCTCTAAGTGTGTGTTTTAATGTCATCTGTTAACTTACACTCTGTGTGCTCTAAGTGTGTGTTTTAATGTCATCTGTTAACTTACACTCTGTGTGCTCTAAGTGTGTGTTTTAATGTCATCTGTTAACTTACACTCTGTGGGCTCTAAGTGTGTGTTTTAATGTCATCTGTTAACTTACACTCTGTGTGCTCTAAGTGTGTGTTTTAATGTCATCTGTTAACTTACACTCTGTGTGCTCTAAGTGTGTGTTTTCATGTCATCTGTTAACTTACACTCTGTGTGCTCTAAGTGTGTGTTTTAATGGCATCTGTTAACTTACACTCTGTGTGCTCTAAGTGTGTGTTTTAATGTCATCTGTTAACTTACACTCTGTGTGCTCTAAGTGTGTGTTTTAATGTCATCTGTTAACTTACACTCTGTGTGCTCTAAGTGTGTGTTTTAATGTCATCTGTACACTTACACTCTGTGTGCTCTAAGTGTGTGTTTTAATGTCATCTGTTAACTTACACTCTGTGTGCTCTAAGTGTGTGTTTTAATGTCATCTGTTAACTTACACTCTGTGTGCTCTAAGTGTGTGTTTTAATGGCATCTGTTAACTTACACTCTGTGTGCTCTAAGTGTGTGTTTTAATGGCATCTGTTAACTTACACTCTGTGTGCTCTAAGTGTGTGTTTTAATGTCATCTGTTAACTTACACTCTGTGTGCTCTAAGTGTGTGTTTTAATGTCATCTGTTAACTTACACTCTGTGTGCTCTAAGTGTGTGTTTTAATGTCATCTGTTAACTTACACTCTGTGTGCTCTAAGTGTGTGTTTTAATGTCATCTGTTAACTTACACTCTGTGTGCTCTAAGTGTGTGTTTTAATGGCATCTGTTAACTTACACTCTGTGTGCTCTAAGTGTGTGTTTTAATGTCATCTGTTAACTTACACTCTGTGGGCTCTAAGTGTGTGTTTTAATGTCATCTGTTAACTTACACTCTGTGTGCTCTAAGTGTGTGTTTTAATGTCATCTGTTAACTTACACTCTGTGTGCTCTAAGTGTGTGTTTTCATGTCATCTGTTAACTTACACTCTGTGTGCTCTAAGTGTGTGTTTTAATGGCATCTGTTAACTTACACTCTGTGTGCTCTAAGTGTGTGTTTTAATGTCATCTGTTAACTTACACTCTGTGTGCTCTAAGTGTGTGTTTTAATGTCATCTGTTAACTTACACTCTGTGTGCTCTAAGTGTGTGTTTTAATGTCATCTGTACACTTACACTCTGTGTGCTCTAAGTGTGTGTTTTAATGTCATCTGTTAACTTACACTCTGTGTGCTCTAAGTGTGTGTTTTAATGTCATCTGTTAACTTACACTCTGTGTGCTCTAAGTGTGTGTTTTAATGGCATCTGTTAACTTACACTCTGTGTGCTCTAAGTGTGTGTTTTAATGGCATCTGTTAACTTACACTCTGTGTGCTCTAAGTGTGTGTTTTAATGTCATCTGTTAACTTACACTCTGTGTGCTCTAAGTGTGTGTTTTAATGTCATCTGTTAACTTACACTCTGTGTGCTCTAAGTGTGTGTTTTAATGTCATCTGTTAACTTACACTCTGTGTGCTCTAAGTGTGTGTTTTAATGTCATCTGTTAACTTACACTCTGTGTGCTCTAAGTGTGTGTTTTAATGGCATCTGTTAACTAACACTCTGTGTGCTCTAAGTGTGTGTTTTAATGTCATCTGTTAACTAACACTCTGTGTGCTCTAAGTGTGTGTTTTAATGTCATCTGTTAACTTACACTCTGTGTGCTCTAAGTGTGTGTTTTAATGTCATCTGTTAACTAACACTCTGTGTGCTCTAAGTGTGTGTTTTAATGGCATCTGTTAACTTACACTCTGTGTGCTCTAAGTGTGTGTTTTCCCTTAAACTTTTCACCGCAGTCTTTACAATACAGGATGTGATCAGATCTTGTGTGTTCGGATAACTCTTCTGAAGTTCTGTAAATCATATAGGAAATAATATTAATTAGTGTTAAGGGGCATTACAAAGTATTGTAATTATAAGAAATATTATTTTATTTAGTAAATCATCATCATCAAATCAGCCATAGGACGTCCACTGCTGGACATAGGCCTCCCCCATAGACTTCCAAAAGGACCGGTTGGAAGCGGCCTGCATTCAGCGTTTTCCTGTTGTCTCTTTTAGGTCGTCTGTCCATCTTGTGGGTGGACGTCCTACGCTGCGCTTACCGGTACGTGGTCTCCATTAGAGAACCTTTCGGCCCCATCGGCCATCTGTTCTGCGTGATATGTGTCCTGCCCATTGCCACTTCAACTTACAGATTTTAATAGCTATGTCGATGACTCTGGTTCTTTGGCGAATATCTACGTTCCGGATTTTATCGTGCAAAGAAACTCCGAGCATAGCTCGCTCCATTGCCCGTTGTGTGACTCTGAGTTTCTCCAAAAGATAATTATATAGATAATGATAACCGTTCGCGCGCGAGTCCGACTCGCACTTGGCCGGTTATAGTTACCTAAAGACTGCAGCGCACTGCTTACAGTGAATGCTATCTCTCTTGTCACGTGCGTGTTTGTTTGTGCAGTGGTTCATGGCAGCTGACAGCGCTGTGGTCTTGTAAACACAGAGCGAGCATCTGTAGTGAAGGAAGTGTAGAGTGCGGTGGCGGGATAGAGACTGCGCGGACGCATAACGGATGGAACATACGTCACACACGTGCGGCCCTATTGCCTGTTGATAAAGATATAAATATCTGCTTAGTTAACGCTTAGTTAGTTTGGGGTCAGATGACCATGTGTGCAATAATGTCTCAGATATTTATTATTAACTAAATATTCTGTGAATATTTCAAGCGTCTACCTGTTGCCGTTATCAATATCGAGCAAAAACGAGCAAACATATCACGTTTGTTGTATGGTAGCCCCCTTAAATATTTATTTTATTATGTTTTTTATATTTGTTGTTATAGCGGCAACAGAAATACATCATCTGTGAAAATTTCAACTGTCTAACTATCACGGTTCATGAGATACAGCCTGGTGACAGACGGACAGCAGAGCCTTAGTAATAAGGTCTCGTTTTACCCTTTGGGTACGGAACCCTCAAAAAACAGACCAAATTAAGAACCTTCTTTCTAATGGTTACAAAAAGAATAAAATATTACCTCATTATGTTTCTTTTCAAAATGCAAATCGTAATTTAGTTTTTTTGTAAAGCCGAGTACACACATATCACATTTATATGGTATCTTCTTATAATTAGGGTGATCCTTCTTTTCTTTTCTACTTCTTAACATTTCTTCTTCTGTCAACAGAACAGTTTCAAATTTCTCCTTTAACACAACAGAGTCAATATCAAATTTTTTCTTTTGTGACAAAGATTTCTTTCTTTGAGACGTTTTGCTGTATGTAAATGATTTATTCTTCTTTGACAATGTTTGTTCTTGATAAGATTTATTCATTTTTGGTTTCGCCTTTGATATTACTGGAAAAGATATTTTCTTCTTTGACAATATTTCTTCTTTGTCATCCAAGCTGTCAACAAATACTGCTATCTTGTGTTCTTTGTTTTCATAGTCACTATGGTGAACTGTAGGTAAGTCAGTACCATCATAATCATTTTCATATTTTATTTTCAACTCTATTTCTTCTTTGGTAGTTTCATTAGCAAAGGAGTCATTATGTACAAATTCAAAGTCATAATTTTGCTTTGTTGAATGAAATAACTTGCTCAGTGTTTTGAAACTCTGAAACTAACAATTAAATACTTAATTACAGTGTAAACTCTTTATAACGTTATCCTTTATAACAATAAACTCCCTGTAACGTTGAAGTGAGCCCATCTTGGTTGGTTTGCGTTAAAACCCACATATTGAAACACTCTTTATAGCGATACGCCATTCTCTATTACGAAGAAATGTGTTCATATTTTTAGACAGTAAATATTTATTATCGGTATTATTGTTTATGTTATGTTATCAGGTAACAAAAGACTTTGAAGCTCCGAAACATCCGAGGTCGGTCTAGCTTTTGTTATCCATAATTGCCTTGAACACGTGCAGTATGACGCATTGTTTTCTCGGAAGTGATGGTCTTCGACCAAGCATACTGGGTACCTATCGTATTATCAGTCTTAAACCTACTTTGAAACTGTTAACATGGCCAGTAAACGGAAAGCGATTAGTGTTGACGAAAAAGTTTGTGTGATACGTACGATTTGGTTGTTTTTTTGTTCACTCCATATAACGATAACTCTCTATAACGACAAAAAATGCTCAGTCCCTTGAGTTTCGTTATAAAGAGTTTACACTGTATAATAAATACTTATGTATATTTACTTTAAATATTGTATAGTTGTTACAGTGAATTGATATATAGTGATATTTAGCGGTACATTTTAGCAGGACGGTGGTAACCGTCCCGGCTGACCTCGAAGAAGCCCTACCACACAGATCCGGATCTAGGGGCAAGCGGGGCCTATGCCCCGGGCGGCAAGTTCAGATGGCGGCTTAATTTACACAGACGAATGGACAACTCATCATTTACTTTCATTTGACCACAGAATAAATAAAAGTACAAATACAGAAATTTCACTCTTGTTTTACTGTGGCCATATCAATTCGACCGATACCCAGGGCTCCAGGACACGGACCACGTGACCGGAAGGCTACGCGGAGGAGGCATTTAAAAAAAAAACCTCTCCCAAAAAAATTAAGGTCCGGGGCTGCTACCACCACAAAAAATGTCATCACATCAATGGTTCATCCAGCAGACATATCAATGTGTCGTATTGATACTAAGTACATACGACTACTCTACTGGCTTAGCGACCCTTGGGCCTTGGCATTTGACATGAGAGAGTGCATCAGTTCCGGTCTAGCGCTGTCTCTCACCAGTTGACGACTTGGAGCTCACATAATTCTGACTCTACAGCATTTTTTTACTATTATATTTGCATTATTAAATAATAGGCTTGCATTTGACGGTCACCTCGCCTGTTTTTAAGCAGACGATGCTGTCTACGATGTAGCACAGTTGCGTAGAAGGAACCGATACACTAGTGACTTGAATACATCCAGATTGTAAATATCAGGGAACACCTATCGCGGTTTTATCATCTCACCAGCCGCCACCGCCTGAAAGTTCATCCACATATCATAGATCGGTGGAAATCGCACACTGTGCGTTTTATGTATTCATTTTTGCCTTACACCTGCAATATGTGGAATGCCTCCTCCTCCTGCGGCATTTCCGAGTAGCTATAATATGGGATTCTTCAAAAGGGCTGTTAATAGAGTCTTTAAGGGTCGACAACGTATCTGTGATGCCCCTGGTGTTGCAGGTATCCATAGGCGACGGTGATTGCTTACTATCAGGCGGTTCGTCTGCTTGTTTGCCACCTATGGCATAAAAAAAAACTATTCAGGCAGCGCATTCCACAGACTTTCCAGTATGACTACGACGGCAATGTGAAAGTCCAAGATACAACTTCACGACACTCCCCCCCCCCTTCTTAAGCAGGTGGTTTATCCAGCGGTTACTATACATACCTTATCTTGTAATGCAATTTGAGCATTTTTTGCTTGGATTGTAAATATGTGAAATTTAATTATTATCCTGTGACACTCCCAGCATATGAGTTTGCTATCCAGCTGAAATATTGATAAGAAGGTTTTTAGAGTTCGGTACCCAAAGGGTGTAAACGGGACCCTATTACTAAGCCTACGCAGTCTGTCCGTCTGTCCTACCTTCTAACGGCTGTATCTTTCAAACCGTAATAGACAGCCAGTTGAAATTTTCACAGAATATGTAATGTTCATCATCATCATCATTACAGCCATAGGACGTCCACTGCTGGACATAGGCCTCCCCCATCGATCTCCAAAAGGGCCAGTTGGATATATAATGTTTTGGCAGGTTATCTAAGAAACAATAATAAAGTCAAAAAGAAAAATCCATAAATGTGTTTAAAAACAAATTGGACAGATGTATATGAATGAAGAAGATAACCTTAACAGATAAATACTAAATGTTGACACTGTGTGATATAGGCACATCAGCTTATGTTGCTCGCCTATCATCAATATATAAATAAAACTAAGGGGGTTCCCTATATAACAAACATATTTTTTTTACATTTTACATTTTTGTATCTGATCTAGTGTAAAAACTAGCAAAAAATAAATTGGTTTGTGGTAAGAACGGTAATACGTACAACCTTCAAACGTAACCAAACTAATCGTCGACTTTTAAGATTTGTTTACTGACCTCTTCACAGTGTATTTCTCTCAGAATTGAAAGAATTCTTGATGTAGCGAGTAACCGACGATCACTACTGAGACAGGTTTCACAAACCAGCTTCATTTTTCACCCATTTCCTGACGATACCAGAGGAAGAGAGGAGTATATTCCTTGCCAGAGAATTAGCCTTAATTTATTGGATCGATCTCTTTGGGATCGATAAAACTTTGAAATGCACCTTCATTTGCTTTTATGAAAACAAAACACGGACGAATTCTTGATTAATCATATTTTCAAAAACGAACGAAAGAACAAAACACTGGCGCTTTACGCACATTCAAGTTATAAAATAAAAATAAAATATTTATGGTGTAATTTAATACTTATTTTTTTTGTTAACCTTGTTTTAATTCCTTCCTAGTCTTCATAGGTAGGCAAGGACGTTGTAAGGTTTTATAATTATATAATATTAAATAATGCCCTTGTACGTGTAGAACGTAGGTAGGTATTTCTTTTTCCATATATAGGCTATTTCTTTCAATATCAGCAATATCGGTTTGATTTTATTATTTTGTTTTGATTTGGATTGACAAGAATCACTGAAGTGAGATTTTTTTTTGTTTAGATTAGAAGGGCTGTCAAGGCATTTTTGTAAGAATTCCGTTGTAGCCAGTTGAACACATGCAAACGATACGTCAAAATATAAATACGTAGGAAGGACTGCAGTAATTCGTCAAGATTAGTATAATTTCAAAAGGTTATGAACACCATTTTAATAAAGTTTAAAATTGACCTTCTCGTGGTGCAATACGGTTCAGTTCCCCTTGAATTTTGTGCAATTATTTTGGTAAATGTTGCTAGTGCAAAAAAACTGCACGATTATTGTGCGGTTTATAATACTAGTAGAGAAATATAGACCGTATCATAAATTAACGTACCTCATTATTAAAACAGTTCTACCTTAAACTGCACGAAAAGTGGTTGGTAAAAAATTTGAGTTAAAGAGTTTTTCAACAATTTTGTTTATTTTAATTAACAAAAATTGTGTATTAACGCATGTAATTGTGTTATACTAGTGAATTATTATCCTTTAAATACTATTAAGGTAAGTTCGTAGGTTTGCATGAGTGTGGGCAAACAATAGGAAGTAAAAAAAAATATTTTCGGTTTTGCCCCAATACTCCGCACAAACTTAGCTAGATAAGTTTCCATGACCTTAATAGGTCATGCTTTGACCATGATATCGATTTAGGCTATGTTTAGAGCTCGTTTTATGTGACTATAAATAGGTAGAAAAATAAATGTTATTTGATAAGGTTAAATGCAATATCCATGCGAAGCCATTGAAAATAAAATGATATTATAAAATTTAGAATGTGGTATCACAGCTAGTGATGGGACAGTTTTGTGTGCAGTTTTGATTTTATCGATAACCTGTTATTGTATACCTTATAAAATATTTTATGGTAAAACTTGCCCTAGTCGTTTAAAAAAAATTACAAACTCTTATTTAACTTGCATCGTTGGTATGTCTGTCAGCTTCCCGATTCAAAATTTGTAATCCATTTTTCTAAGCAAGTTTCAGTTGCACTAAGTAAATTTGATGTTTGTAAAATAATATGGTGGTACTTAACTGGCCTGATGATGGAGCCAGAAAAGTAGGCCATAGTAACCTCTCTACTACATACTTTTACTTATTACTCCGTCGTGTTTGGACTCGTTGAATTCATTTTGATAAGGACTATTAGACCAAAAAGACAAAAACAATATTTCACATCACATCATCAGCCAATTAACGTCCACTGTTGGACAAGGCCTCCCTCATAGAGAGGGGTGTCCCCACGCTTGGCAGGCGGCTTGGGGATCGCAGTACGTTCACCGTGTACTATTAGGACGCTGCTGCCCATCCTCCGGTGGTTCTGGTCGCAGTTTTAGGACATACCCGGGTCCAAAACAATATTTATTGTCTGTCTAATAATTCATAGATTTACTGACGACTTGCAGCGCCCCGTGGTTTCACCCGCTATCCTATAGGAACTGCTATTTTTTCAGGGTAAAAACTATGAGTCAATCCAGAATATAACCTACCTCCATACCAAATTTTATTTTAATCCATTCACTTATTACAGAATTCAGTGAAAACAAACATATTAATACGCAGACTTTCTTATTTATAATAATAGTGTGATAATGTTGTTGTCTACATCTACATAATAAGACAAATGAATAATAACACAATAAAGTTTAATCTTCAAAAAATACTCCTAAAGTAGGTATTGTAGGAAATGTTGTAAGAAAAATAAAAAATTATCGATATCGATAAAATTATGGTAACCACTATTATTGTCAACGGCTTGTCAAGGGCTTATAATTTAAACACGGTGAAATCACAAAATTATCAACAATTTAGACTTTACCGGAGATAGGAAATTCCTCCTTTAAAAAAAATTAAAATCCATTCTAGCTCTACCACACGTAATTACAGCGCAAGACGGCATTGTGAATGAATCCGATGGAGCAGCATACGAATTCGAATTCAGTTAGCAACTGCGATGCGGAGTTTGACGCGTTGACGTGCATACTCATGTTCACTCGTATGCCTCGTAACAAATGTTCCATCTCTCTTCCGTTCTATACCCTTCTCTTTTCTGTGACAAGAATTATAATACTGTATTGACAGTTCAAGTTTGACAAATTTGAGTTGACATTGACAATGACAAAACTCTATCACGATCCGAATCAAAGCCAAAAGCGCCTTTGGCTGTTTTTGGTATGATTCGGAACGTCAGATTGGTGTAATTTGTGCCGGCTTCTTTTCAGATTAGGATTTTTTAACAACTGTTTTGTCTTAAATCAGGCCCTCAGAGGCCTAAGAGATCCTTTTTATATTGATAAAGCCCTCTTCAGCAAGCGTTACGTATGGCGGGATATTGTTAAAACAAATGAGTCCAAACTGGAGGTGTTAATCTGTAGGTTGCATTATCCACCTCCTGGCTCCATGAGAATAGAATATGAATCTTTATTAGCCATAAAACTTTGTTAATTACTCTGGACAAGTCAAATTTACAAAAATATTTAAGTAGGGAAAAAAAACATTAAAAAAACTAAAGTAGCCTAAAAAAGTAAACATTTAAAATGTAAAATAAATATACGAGCTTAAATGAATCAATAATAATGACACAAGTTCATAACTTAAAAAATTTCAGCATTAATATAATCAAAATTTAATAAAGGGTATAATAAATTTTTTATCGTATACATTTTGGAGAGTGCATGATTTAATTCCCTCCTGCGCTTTTTTCTATCGGACTGCCAGAGCGGGCACGAAAAATCGACATCGCTTTATGGTTGACATTCCGAAACCCCGTACGAAGCGCTGTGATTTCACTTTTATTGTGCGAACTGCTGGTCTGTGGAATGCGCTGCCTGAATGGGTGTTCCCCGATAGTTACAATCTGGGTGTTTTCAAGTCAAAAGTGAATCGGTTTCTTCTAGGCAAGCGTGATCCATCGTAGGCCGCATCGTCGCTTAACATCAGACGAGTTGGCGGCCAAGCGCAAGCCTATTTTACAATATAAACAAAAAAAAAAACAATTTCTTAATTTAAGATCATCCAATCAGTTTGATGGTGGCAAATTATTGTATTTTCATTCGAATCATATTATAGTTGAGAAGTCTCAAATCTATACGTCAATAATATTTGACTGTATCTTCTTATATTAAAAGGCGATGTAAATACGTATGTATGGAACGGCTAGACTGATATTGACGGAACTTTCACTGGCAGATAGCTGATGATATAAGAAATAATCCATGCGGGTAAAACCACGGGGCGCAGCTAGTTAAACTCCGATTGCTTTTTACAATAACTTTATTATAATTATTTTTACATACACATTAAACTTATCTCTATTTATTATAAAACAAAATCGCTCAATCGCCATTTTATTAAATTTTTAATCGCCAAGTTATTTTCACCAATAGATGGCGTTGAAATTAACAATTTAGAAGATGAGTGAGACGAGTAGAGCTTCTGGTATAATATCTCTATTTTATGCTTATTCTAGATAAAAAGTGGCCCTCTTTTTTGATTTAGTTAAAACTAGACAGAACACTAAGTTGGACTATACAATTTAATATTGTCGATTCTATACCATTCTCTAAACTTAATTGTCTAACAGACTCAAATAATGAAAAGGGTCGACGTAATTTTAATAATTAATTTATTTTTAAACACATCAAAATCAACAACATATGTGACGCACCAAAAAGGTTATAAAAACTTATTTAAATGTTATAGACAATTCAGTTTTTATTCAATCTTTTTGCTTTTTTAGGAATTTGGCACCGCACATTTTGTTCATTTGTAGTGTCAAGTCTATTATATTTTTTTAATAAATATCGTCAAACAACTCAGTCACAGTTAAGCTAAACTGAAGTGTGGAACACTTAAAAAAACAGTTTTGCAAAAAAAAACTTGTTTACACCATTTTATAAGTAAACGAAAATTGTTGCCATTTTTTTCCTTTCTCTAAATGAAAATTATAATTTTAGTGTTTATTTAGTTTACCGAATACAACAGAATCGACACATTTAAATCTACCTATCACTAGATGAGTCCAAAATATACATTATTATTGTATTTTTATAATTCATTTTGATCGAACTGGAGACCTAAAACTTGTCAAAAATATATTTCTTTCAATTTACAAATATTTATTACATGCATATTTAGAATACATATTTTTCTTAAGATTAAACATAATTGACGATACTTGTTTTCAGGCCTTTAAACTTAGGTCAAATCAAATAAAACATTTTTTTTTCTTATTCTAAATATGTATATTAATTATAAGACATTTGGCTGCGATTCAGTTCTACATTATGTAAACTAAACCAGTGAAAGTGGCAACACTAAAATTATCTGCCTCTCTTTTCATTTCAATACATGAGAAAAGAATGGCAAGATATTAAGGTGCTCGCGTTTATTTTAGTTTAGAAAACGTACAAAATCGATGCCACTTACGGATAACAAAGTTATTTCTAAAAAAACATTAACTATTCGTTAATGGTAAAAAAACTTATACAAAATATATAACAATATAATTTGTCTGAGGCCTTTAAACCCTGACACTAGGGCTGGCCACTACGAATTTAATACAACCCAACATTTTAGTCTGACCGAAGTCTTTTGATTTGTACCAAATCAAGTATTCAAAAACGACAGCAAAAAAAAAACACGACCTGTGCTGCCACCTCTTATTCGAAACGAGGCAACTTTCGTCAAATTTGGGCCTGGAGCCAAAATGAGAACCAATTATGATATGTATGCATCTTTGCAAGTTTCAACGGCATTTCTTGAGAAAATCCAATACTTCTTGAGGGTAGTTCTGCCTTGTGGTCGATTTTGTGGCAGAACGGGCGTATTCGAGGGGAGTCACCGAGCTGTCGAATAAAAAAAAAACAGTGTTAAAAAGTTTGATTTGATGAAATTTGTATAGGATCAATCTGAAAGTATTCAATTCATTTATTTAGACCAATTATTCAGATCATACAGAAATAAACATGAAATTTGGTATAAATAATAATACTATAATTAAAAGCTAACACGCACTTTTCACCATTTGCTTGTTAGTCAGTATAAGTACCATTGAACAATGTTTGTCCTTTCTAATAAAAAGGAATTTTCAAATCAGATAACACATGACGGAGTTCTGAGGAAACAAACTAAAAAAAACACAACCAAATTGAGAACACCTCCTTTTTTGAAGTCGGTAAAAATATGAATTTTACTGGATTACTCTGAATCCCGATATATTACCTCATGTTCTGGCAATGTGCTAGTTTCTTCCACATCTTGCGGTCGATTTGTTTGAATATCATCATGATGACGCGCAGGTCGCAGTTAGCCGAGTTGACCGCTAGATGGAGCGCCGTGTCGCCACCTTTCACGTCCTAAACGAATAAACAACATTAGTTCACGTCTCCAACACTAGATGGCGCGAATACCAAACATTACCATGCCTCAGAATAAATAAATAAATGGAAGCGTTATGCCTACACTTTCCCCTTTAGCACGTAACCCTCCCCCCCCCCTCGGTTGTCCATTCGTATATATTTTAATCATAAATGAAGTGTGCGTTTGTGGAATATGTCAGTGTGTGCAATACGTGTTTACGTCGCCCCCTTCAGTTTTTGGCATAATTTTGGCAGATCCAAACTATATATTATCTAAGTACCACGCTATGCTCAGTCCGTACATTCAATGAGTCCAAGGTTTTTGAACGTAAGACTGTACCAAGAACCTACACACTTTAGTGATTATACATACTTTAGTGAAATATTAAAAGACATTATAAATATGAGTGACATTAGTGAAGGACCAGTGTCCGCTAGGTGACAGTTTGGGGTTAACCAGTAAGGGTATGATACTCACTCCTTTCCAGAGGTCAGCGTGTGCGTGCTCGAGGAGTACGTGCAACACGTGCAGCCGTGACGAGCCGGCACTGTGCAGGCTGCACGCCACGTGCAGCGCTGTGTACCCTGCATAACAACCACATACTTATTGGTACAGCCGCTAATACCACAGATAAGATTTTTTTTCGGTTAAAATAGAACGGCTGTCAAGACATTTTTGTAAGAAATTTGTTATAGCCACTTGCACCCATATAAACCCATAGCAACTGTGACGCGGAGTTCGACGCGTTGACATAAATAAGAATGTTCAATCACATATCTGTCACAATACCTGGCGACAGAGTTTCCTTCTCATTTCCGTTCTATTTACTTCTCTTTTCTGTGGCTTATACATTATATTGTGAACAGTTTTTACTACGGGTCCAACCCTGATCATCATGAAAAATATCAGCTGTTCCATAAATTTTTCACCGACTTCCAAAAAGGAGGTGTTCATTTCGACTGTTTTTTTTAATGTTTGTTACCTCATTACTTTCGACAGGGTGACCCGATTTTGATAATTCTTTTATGATTTGAAAGCTGGTGCTTCCCATGTGGTCCCAAATTGGTCCAGTTATGCCATCTTTATGAAGTCGGTTTTTTAAATTGATAATTATCTATCGAACAGCTGTTATTTTGTTGCAATTTAAGGGTATGTAAGTCACACGTGAATCAACATTGCTAAACACGCCATCTGTTGTCCAAGTGGAGGTACTAACCGTCAGTGTTAGCGTGGTGCACACGGAACAGCGGTGGCAGGTCGGCCTGTACGTCAGCGCGAGTGATCTCTGAGAGGACGAGCGCGTATGCGTCGCCGGCGCGTGCGCACGCGATCACCAAGTTGTCGCCCAAAGCGTCCACCTGTCAAGAAAAACTTTTTTTTTTTACTAGAATAGGATTCAGAGATTCACACTTGTGTAACTATTATTATTAAGAGCAAATAAATATTTTTGTATTTGTTTTTTTTTTTTGTATTTTGTCATCATCATCATCATAAGCCAGAAGACGTCCACTGCTGAACATAGACCTCCCCCTTTAACTTCCACACTGAACGACATCCTGCCATCTGCATCCACTGGATGCCCGCGACTCTCACGATGTCGTCGGTCCATCTAGTGGGAGGCCTACCTACGCTGCGTCTTCCGGTTCGCGGTCTCCACTCAAGAACCTTTCTTTCCCATCGGTCATCAGTTCTTCGAGCGAAGTATCCTGCCCATTGCCACTTCAACTTGCAGATTTTAATAGCTTTGTCGGTGACTCTGGTTCTTTGTCGAATGTCTACGTTTCGGATTCTATCGCGCAAAGAAACTCCGAGCATAGCTCTCTCCATTGCCCGTTGTGTGACTCTGAGTTTTTCCAAAAGGTCAACAGTTGTAGTTTATGAATTTATTATATAAATAAATCCTGTATTATTGTGTGAGGTAAATGTAATTGATCATATCGTATTTATCACAATAAATAAATTTAATTCTTAGGGTTCCGTACCCAAAGGGTAAAACGGGACCCTATTGCTAAGGCTCCGCTGTCCGTCAGTCCGTCTGTCACCAGGCTGTATCTCATGAACCGTGATAAATAGACAGTTGAAATTTTCACAGATTATGTATTTCTATTGCCGCTATAATAACAAAATAAAATAAATATTTAAGGGGGCACACACCTGAAATATTCGCAGAATATTTAGGTATATCATCACTTTAAAAATAAATAATTAAATTAAAATAAAACAAATATTTAATGAGGGCTCCCATACAACAAACGTGATTATTTTGTAGTTAGATTAGTTTATAGATAATGGTACGGAACCCTTTGTGCGCGCCTCACACTTGGCCAGTTATTAAATGTAATGTAACGTACCTCGTGGAAGACGCACTCCTGCGCAGCGGCGGTGGTCTCCTGCTTCAACGCAGCGTATATGAAGTACACGAGGAACCGAGTCAGCTGCGGCCGGTGTGGACACCGCATCACTGCTGACTTCAGTATGCTGAGACCTGGGGAACAGGACAAGTGTTAGAAGGACTTCCTTCCGTACAAACTTAACAAATATGTGTGTAGATTTCATCCTAGCCCTGGTGCGGTCAATAGAATCATAATTTCAGTCATAGGACGTCCACTACTGGACATAGGCCTCCCCCGACGATTTCCAAAAGGACTGGTTGGAAGCGACCTGCATCCAGCGTTTTCCTGTTGTCTCTTTTAGGTCGTCTGTCCATCTTGTGTACGCCGGTCCCTGGTCAGCACTCGAGAACCTTTCGGCCCCATCGGCCAATAGAATACGGCACCGGTACCCCCTGCCTGTAGTAAGAGCCTACTAATAGGGGACCTATGGGCTCTGGATGGTCAAAGTTGGGGCTCTGACCATCCAGTTAAGCGTGCTTAGGGAGAGTACGTTGTGTGACCAACGTTGTCGCGAGTGGAGGGGCTCAGACAACACGCAGTTGTCTCGGGAGGAGCCGTAGCGCAGTGCTGACGGCTCCGGTGCGTTCCTCTGGAGATCCCAGAGCCCTCTTGTCAAGCACTAAGGCTGCACCCCATGCAGCCGGGTATCTTAGGAAGGGGAATCGAGGCTCGACGAAAAAAGGTTGAAATATTAACTTAACTTTGTAGTTGGCAAACAGAGTATACATCCCAACTATAAAATGTAAATTTATATAGCAAAAACATTTTTGAAGTGAAAACTTCTTTAGGCACGTTGAGATATTTTGGGTGAACAAAAATCATGAAACTCGCGCCATCGTCACACTATACCGTGTATTTTATAACAGCGCCATCTCTTGTAGAATAGGTGAATACCTACTTAAGTTTTCAGTTCTGACGTGCAGTCCTATGACTGATGTGTTCTTTTTTTATGTGATCAAGGATCTATCTTTTGTCGATGATGTGATGTAGATAACTTTAAATTAACTTTTGTAATTTTTACTTGATATGTAAGACCTTGCTTTTATTATATTTAGCTTATTTTTATTAGCACCAGTTCCTCCTGACAGATTTTGTCAAAATGTTGCATACATCTTCAGTTCTGTTGACAATACAATATGCAATACTCAATATTGTAATATTTTCAAATGGCCGCCACAAGATGGCGGATATTGTATATTGTAATATTTTCAAATGTCCGCCACAAGATGGCGGATATTGTATATTGTAATATTTTCAAATGTCCGCCACAAGATGGCGGATATTGTATATTGTAATATTTTCAAATGGCCGCCACAAGATGGCGGATATTGTATATTGTAATATTTTCAAATGGCCGCCACAAGATGGCGGATATTGTATATTGTAATATTTTCAAATGTCCGCCACAAGATGGCGGATATTGTATATTGTAATATTTTCAAATGGCCGCCACAAGATGGCGGATATTGTATATTGTAATATTTTCAAATGTCCGCCACAAGATGGCGGATATTGTATATTGTAATATTTTCAAATGGCCGCCACAAGATGGCGGATATTGTATATTGTAATATTTTCAAATGGCCGCCACAAGATGGCGGATATTGTATATTTTTGTTAACCCTGTTAATATGGGTATCAAATGAGCTTGAAAAGTGACATAGCGATGGCACAATTAAATCAATATGGCCGCCGCTACAAGATGGAGGATTACATTTTCTTAGCTAAAGCCAAAAGCTTGTTAAAAAAACGTTTTTTTACTATAAATTTATTTGTAAGTACTAGTCGTGTTTTTTCCAAATCCAAAATGATCCGATGTATGTATGGTAATGATAAATATATAATTTACTTGTGGGTTTTCACAAACTGCAGGTATGATGTTTTATTTTGTTTTAATGTTTAAACAAGTTTCGAGTCTCAGTGCACGAGTCAAGGACGACCACTTCCTTGGATTTCTGTACACTCAGTAACATAACGCTTCGCCGTTATTACTATAGTGGCCTTAGTACGAGAACTTGCGAAAAAGTTATCGTTACGTAAACGATAGAAAGATGTCCAATGTCCATGTTGTACCCGTACCGGTAATTGTTGGGAACGATACTCTCGAAGTTGTTGACCATTACACCTATCTTGGACAGATTGTTCAGTTAGGTAAGTCCAACTTAGGCAAAGAGGTCGCCCGAAGAATCCAACTCGGATGGGCAGCGTTCGGGAAACTGCGTGACATCTTCTCGTCCAAGATACCACAGTGCATAAAGACAAGAGTCTTTGACCAGTGTGTGTTGCCAGTGATGACATATGGTACTGAGACGTGGTCCTTAACTGTTGGCCTTTTGGAAAAACTCAGAGTCACACAACGGGCAATGGAGAGAGCTATGCTCGGAGTTTCTTTGCGCGATAGAATCCGAAACGTGGATATTCGCCAAAGAACCAGAGTCACCGACATAGCTATTAAAACTTGCAAGTTGAAGTGTCAATGGGCAGGCCACATCGCTCGAAGAACTGATGACCGATGGGGAAGAAAGGTTCTTGAGTGGAGACCACGAACCGGAAGACGCAGCGTAGGTAGGCCTCCCACTAGATGGACCGACGACATCGTGAGAGTCGCGGGCATCCAGTGGATGCAGATGTCGTTCAGAGACTTATGTTCAGCAGTGGACGTCTTCTCACTGATGACGAACAAGTTGTTTCATAAGGATAATCACAACACAACCTCCGTTGAGTTTAGTAACACCATTCCGTGTGACCTCGTACGGAGCGCCATTAAGTCCTAGTTACATAGTTGATGCGGCTCAAACCGGTCTACTATTTGCCCATATAGTTATGACCTACTTACAAAAAGCTTTGCTCGCGGGAAAATGTAGTGGGTTTTCGCATATATAACTTTAATCAACATTTACAATCAGGGAATACCAAATGCATAAATTGTTTTTCCAACATGCAGGCCGCTTCCAACTGGCCCTTTTGGAAATCGATAGGGGAGGCCTATGTCCAGCAGTGGACGTCCTATGACTGAATTGATAATGATGAAAAGCCCCCGAATAAAGAACTGATGACCTTCAAAAGGCTGAACAGATTTCCATGAATCATAAGGAACACTATCGGTCAAGTTACCTTTCAAACAAATAATTGTCAATTTTAAATACCGACTTCATAAAAATGTCAGAACTGGACCAAATTGAAATGGGACCACACGGGAAGCACCAGCTTTCAAATAAAAATAATCATCAAAATCGGTTCACTCAGTCGAAATTTCTGAGGTAATAAAAACTTGTGGGTGCTCACCAAAATGTCCATAGAAGAGCGCAGGTTCCTGAGCCAGCACTCGCTGGCAGACGAGCACGAACAGAGCCTGCTGCAGGTCGAGCTGGTCTCCACCGCGGGCTGCCTCCAGGATGATGTGCTGGAGCACTCTGGAACCGACAGATCCAGGTCACGCAAACATGTATAATTTGGACTGTTTCAAACGAAGGGTGAATAGTCCTCAAAGGTGTCTATAGGCAGCGGTGACCACTTACCATCAGGTGGCCCGTAGCTTGTTTGCCACTTATTCTATACTAGTTGCGCCCGCGGTTTCACCCGCGTGGTGATGATGATGATAAGTAGCCTATGTATTAATCCAGGACATATTTTGATCACATCACTTGCAGTTGTGTGCGCTCAATATTGAAGTGTGCGTTTGTAGAACTAGTAAGAATATGTCAGTGTGTGCAATACGTGTTACCTCGCCCCCTTCAGTTTTTGGCAGACTTTTTTCGGTACTAGCTCGAGTTTAAAGGCAGATCCAAACTATATATTATCAAAGTCTGACGTGCAGTGCAGTCCTATGGTTTTTTTGGTAAAATCATTGCATTCTCTTGTATTGGTCCACGCATTCAAGACCAACCAACCTCCTGGTTGATGTGACTTCCCTCACGACAGATGACACACACACAAACTGACTAACTCTCTTTTCTATATACTTACTAACCGTTTCGTTTATGATCTCATTTACGACTCATATAAAGTAAAACCACAATGTCCACGTTTTGATCACCTACATGAAACCGATATGGTATAATTGTATGCCTTATTAAAGGCATGTAGCGGGCATTAGGTGTTGTTGACAAATAAATAATTTGATTGTATAAGGCACGTAGCGGGCATTACTGCCCTTATAAGCCCAAGAGCGGTCTCAACCTAGGTGTATTAGGAGAAAATCAAGCTTTTGTGAAAGTTGATTTTTCATTACCTTAATCTACACTAATATTATAAAGAGGAAAGATTTGTACCTATTTTTGTATGTTTGTATGTTTGTAACGAAATAACTCAAAAACTACTGAACCTATTATAAAAATTCTTTCACTGTTGGGAAGCTACATTATCCCCGGGTGACATAGGCTATAATATATTTTGTAGCGAGGCCGAAGGCCGAGCTTACACCCGTGCAAAGCCGGGGCAGGCGGCTAGTGATATATAATTTAATTTATTTTCAGTTATGTGCCCTATGTTAGGACCAATATATTTCTTAAATATATGTTAAAAACCCAATTTTATGGTTTTTGTGTTTTTCTGAGCTACCGCTCTTGGGCTTATGAGGGCAGATTAGGTGTTGTTGACTAACAAACAAAAAAACAAAAATTTTATAACTACACCATACAGAATTCCGTAGTTTTCACGATTTATACATTCACTGCATTTTGACCGGAAATTAAATAATTATTAATATAAAAAAAAACGATTTCATTAAAATGTCGGAATCGGACCAAATTGAAATGAGACCACACGGGAAGCACCAGCTTTCAAATAAAAAAGAATCATCAAAATTGGTTCACCCAGTCGAAAGTTCTGAGGTAACAAACATTAAAAAAAAAACAGTCGAATCAAGAACCTCCTCCTTTTTGGCATTCGGTTAACAAACAAGGCAGATATACCTCAGTACAATGCTTGTCCTAATTTTATATTTATTACAAACTAGCGACCCGCCCCGGCTTCGTACGGGTGTAATTTAGAAAATAACCGGCCAAGTGCGTGTCGGACTCGCGCACGAAGGGTTCCGTACCATTATCTATAAAAAACGACAAAAAATCACGTTTGTTGTATGGGAGCCCCCCCTTAAATATTAATTTTATTTTAATTATTTATTTTAAAAGTGAATATATAACTAAATATTCTGTGAATATTTCAAGCGTCTACCTGTTGCCGTTATCAATATCGAGCAAAAAAATCACATTTGTCAGGGAGCCCCCTTAAATATTTATTTTATTATATTTTTTAGTATTTGTTGTTATAGCGGCAACAGAAATACATCATCTGTGAAAATTTCAACTTTCTAACTATCACGGTTCATGAGATACAGCCTGGTGACAGACGGGACGGACAGCGGAGCTTTAGTAATAGGGTCCTGTTTTACCCTTTGGGTACGGAACCCTAAAAAGATGTGAAAAATGTACACGTAAGCCATGTCTTCCCGTGAACATGGTGCATGTAACTGCGCCGAAATATCGGGCGCTCCTTCCACAACCTTACCACGGTAAATATCACGTAAATAATCATATAAATTTAGTGAACAACTGTAAAACAGTGTTTAAGCCAAGTAAATTAATTTTTCGGCAACTTGGTTGCAAAATATAACAGCACGGTTATGTAAAACGTCTGAACGATGTTTGGCGTTTTTTTATAATTACTGTCCAAATCCGTTGCGTGATTTAGAAGTAGTTAGCGGATATACAGACAGACACGAAAAGCGATTTGATTTCATACTATGTACAGAAGACTTTCTTTGCGCGATATAATCCGAAACGTGGATATTCGACAAAGAACCAGAGTCATCGACATAGCTATTAAAATCTACAAGTTGAAGTGGCAATGGGCAGGACACATCGCTCGAAGAACCGATAACCGATGGGAAAGAAAGGTTCTTGAGTGGAGACCACGAACCGGAAGACGCAGCGTAGGTAGGCCTCCCACTAGATGGACCGACGACATCGTGAGAGTCGCGGGCATCCAGTGGATGCAGATGGCAGGATGTCGTTCAGTGTGGAGGTTAAAGGGGGAGGCCTATATTCATCAGTGGACGTCTTATGGCTGATGATGACAGAAGACTTACCCATAAGCAGTTTTCAGTTCCATTTTGGCAACATTAAAGCACAAATTTTTCGTCTCAATCGTTTTCAATTGGCTGATATGTTCGTCGAATAACTCCTTGCAAGTTTTCCTGTTGATCTGGCAACACTCCTTCTTGGCGTACTCGTTGGAGATATCTTTCTGGAGATCCTTGAAGTTCTTCATTGTCATCGAGGATATGGAATTGTTTCTTGTCAACGACGAACCGGAGTTGACCCTTCAAAATAAACACAGCTTTTATTTGGGTTCGATTCCCACCTAGGACAAACATTTGTGTTTGTTCTATGTCTATGTTAATAGTACATTGTTATCCTAGGGGTGAAAGTAA
This sequence comes from Agriopis leucophaearia, assembly GCA_949125355.1. Lineage (NCBI taxonomy): Eukaryota > Metazoa > Arthropoda > Insecta > Lepidoptera > Geometridae > Agriopis > Agriopis leucophaearia. The sequence goes on along the minus strand of OX421290.1, from coordinate 8,168,965 downwards.
CTTATTTAGTCCCGAGACGGGGTTTGGCTAATAGTTCGAGGGACTAAATTAGTATTTAACCCCGAGGTAAACACTGTGCTTTTCATTACGAATACAATCGGTTCCTTCTAAGCGTGCTCCATCGTAGATCGCATCATCGCTTAACATCAGGCGAGCTGACGGTCAAACGCAAGCCTATTTTTAATTAATAATAATATAACAAGGAAACTAAAAATAAAAACATGAACTGACACTGGCAAATGCAAGAGAAGTGCGGGACCATAATCCTCTGACAAGAAAAAAAAGTTGGAACATGGTTCAATACAAATGTGAAAATAGAACTAGTTTTTTTTAATAATTTGAGTGTCTGTCAGTTGTCAACTGTCACTGTCGAGTGCCAAGAATCGAACCGGTTGCCGTCAGATTGTAAAGCGCACTTGCTACCGCTTGGCCATCACTACTCACCCCTCGAAATAAATAAATATCTGGGACATTATTGCACACACGGTCATCTGACCCCAAACTAAGCAAAGCTTGTAATATGGCAGCCAGAGACCGATATACACACACATATATTTTTTATTACTCATACTCAGAAAGTAGGTCTGAAGTTGCCTGAGGAGCGGGTTGAAAGTAATACATTTCAGCCCTAGGGATCACTTTCAACTAACAGTGACAGTTGACATATGACAGACACTCAAATTATAAAAAAGAAACTCTATGTTCCAACTGTTTTTTTTTTCTCCCAGAGGATTATGGTCCCGCACTTCTCGTGCATTTGTCAGTGTCAGTTCATGTTTTTATTTTTAGTTTCCTTGTATTCGTAATGAAAAGCACAGTGTTTACCTCGGGGCTTAAGACTTATTTAGTCCCTCGAAATATTAGCACCCTCGCTACGCTACTTTCACCCCTAGAATAACAATGTACTATTTTATCTGTACGTTTTTATTATATGTATAGATAGATAGATAGATATAGATGTGATAAAGATTACCTTTGTCTGTTTTGTTCATCGTTCTCTGACACTGGGGACAGTTCCTCAAACTGTGACAAGTCCTGATACCTCTCATAGTCGCTGTGGTAGGCTGGAGACGAGCGCTCCGGGGACAGGCTGTTCTCCCATGTGGCACACGTCGGCGGATACAACGAGCCCTGGGACTCCGACACGGGACTGGGCACCGTCTCTGACCGAGGCGGCGTCGGGAAGATTGACCCCATTTTCTTATAATCCGGGACATTTTCGAAGCTCAACAGAGAATTATTCAATTCCATGGTATCTTCATAGTTGGGCAAATTGTGGAACTCTGTAAACTCCTCAATAGCGTTAGGTATTGAGACCTCGTTGCAGGTAACCTCGATGCGTAAGGTCTGCTCTTCAACAAACTCCTTGAACTCTTCGAGCAAGTCCTCAGGTTTCTCTTTTTGGAGGAAGTCTTTCAGGATGTCCTCTGATGTTTGAGAGTCCTCGTCGATGAGTTCTAGAACGTCTTGCCAATATTCTGAGTGGTTGCTGGTAGTCTGCGCAAGAGTTTCGCACTGTTTGAGAGCTTGGTCCACTTCGTTGTAGTCTGAGGGAGCTGCGAGGAACACTTGTCCGCCGCACAAGGCTTGCTTGTTTACTTGATGGTTCACCTGGAAGATAAGAAAGAGATATGACTAAAGGCACAGAACACATATATGTAGTAACCTCCATAGTATCATCTCCACTCCATAGTATCCTTTCCATCCTAAGGTTGCCTGGAAGAGATCGCTTTTAGCGATAAGGCCGCCGATTGTTGCACTAGTGTTTAAGCTGTTTTATCGTGTGAACAATAAAGAGTTTATCTATCTATCTATAGTACAAGTACAGAAGGTTCACTCCGCAAGAGCATTTAAATAAGTAGCGACTCTTGCTACTACACAATAAAGTACAATTCAGGACGTGCGAGCGCTAACTACCTACAGCTATATTAACCTACAAGTTGCCTCTCTGTCTATCGCATAACTCTTGTCGCGTTATCTCTGTCTATCGCGCGGCAGCGGGCACGGCAAGTCCGACAAGACGACTACTTGTAGGTTCATACCTACAGTGTGGAGTGCGCCAGGCCTGGTAAAGGTCGAAACGAGAGGGAAAAACTTACACCCATAGATATCTATCTCTATACAGGGTAAAGCATTTAGACTGTACTTCCCCGAAAGGAGGTCATTGTACTCATCATTATAAACAACTTTTACTACGGGACCAAACCTGATATCGTGGAAAAAAAATTCTGCTGATCCATCAATGAATGTTTTAATAATTATCACTACAAAAAACCGACTTCATTGAAATGTCAAAACTGGATCAAATGGGACCACACGGCAAGCACCAGCTTTTAAATAAAAACAGAATCATCAAAATCGGTTCACCCAGTCGAAAGTTATGAGGTAACAAACATTTAAAAAAAACAGTCGAATTGATAACCTCCTCCTTTTTTGGAAGTCGGTTAAAAAGGGGGAAAACACGTGACATCCCAACATTGTACTCATTAAATATGTCTCGGTTCAAACAACGAGTACTTCACGTGCTGTCACAAACGTCAGTTCGATTGTGACTGAAGTCGATTAGGCCCGTGGGCCTAATTTGTGCGGTCCATGTCAAGGAGTTCGTCCCGTATCTTCCCATTTTTTCCTTACATCAGAGTGTTCTATACATATTTTATCGAATGTCAATGACTGTTTTCAATGGAACAGCAGATTTTTCTTTAGCGATATCAGTGTTGGTCCCATAGCAAAAGTTTTTTGGCAAACCCCACTTCAGAGTCTTTTAGATTTTCTTTGCCCAAATGCACACGATTTGTAATGCAATTTGTGCCCTGTGCGTGCCCGGGGCTTTAAAATACGGCGTCGGTATCTTCTGCCTGTAGTAAGTCTGATATAACCGACTGATGGCGGGATAACCATCACTAATTATGGCGTAGCTAAATTATCAGACTGGTGAATGACTGAAGGGTCATCATCAGTGCGAGATACTATGTCCTAATAACTATGCGACAAGATTTGTTGACAAGATAGTTTCGAGGGCGTCCGGAGAGCGTTCAGGCAGGCCTTCATTTGTAGTCCGGGTTTCAAAATTTGAAGTCTTGGGCCACCCGCGAAACAAGCACTGTGCCCGCACGCCGCTATTTTTACACTGACTATGTTTAAAAAAACCTGTTTACATGTCCGGGTTCTGGGCTCTAAAATCCGGGGTTTTCACGCGTCTTGTCCTGGTTGCCAGAGATGGCAACCCTATCCACAACCTCCCAATGGACAGACAACAAGAAAAGCCAAAGATGGGGCTGAGTGGCTGTCTGGTAGAGGCATATTTCCAGCAGTGGACTAGAATGAGCTCATTATCATTTCAAATAGTTGATTGAATCAGGCGTTACTTTGAGGAAGTCCATTTTCAAAACTGTTTTTCTGATGAATTCATCACTAGAAATTCATCAGAAAAACAGTTTTTATCATCATTTCAGCCATAGGACACCTGGGCATAAGCCACCATCGATCTCCAAAAGGACCGGTTGGAAGCGGCCTGCATCCAGCGTTTTCCTGCGGTCTCTTTTAGCTCGTCTGTCCATCTTGTGGGTGGACGTCCTACGCTGCGCTTACCGGTCCGCGGTCTCCATTCGAGAACCTTATACTGATTATAATTTAATGTATATAATGACTAATTGAAATACGAATAGGTTATAAGTAATATTATGTAAACGTTTCACACATACCTAATATTATAACAAGTATGAAATAGTCACCTTGGAAAATTCCATATACAACTGAGCAAGTTTCCTGTTCGCCTCACGTCGGCCACAGAACAGATAGCACGAGTACATGGCAACACTGTCATCGTCATCATCATCACCAGCCTTTAATTCACTAGACATAGGCTAATTGGTGGAAAAATAACAAAGCCTCGAGCACCGCCGTAAAGTAGCTTTTCTGTCTATTTTCTATCGGATACATTTCGGTGAGTGTGCGCAAAAGTTTCATGACCTTATTCCACCCTCCCCCTTTTACTACAGGACAAGTAGAAGGACTGCACACTACCACCCCTTCCTCGTGGAAATTACAAAGATTCGTACACAACGATTTGTGTCGTCATTTATGATTCGTACCGCCCAAGAATGTAACTCCCTGCCGTCCTCCTTGTTTCCTGAGAACTACAATCTAGACATCTTCAAGGCAAGAGTGAATTTTTTTTTTTAATCATCCTGTTTCATCCTCGGCCTCCATCAGGCGAGTTGGTGGACAAACGTAGATCTATTCTAAGTATATAATTATCAATATAAAAACCGACATCATAAAAACATCAGAACTGGACCAAACTGAAATGTGGCCACACGGGAAGCACCAGCTATCAAATAAAAAACTGGCCAAGTGCGAGTCGACCTCGCGCACGAAGGGTTTCGTACTATTAAAGTTATATGATTATTTACGTGATATTTACCGTGGTAAGGTTGTGGAAGGAGCTCCCGATATTTCGGCGCAGTTGCATGCATCCTGTCCACCGAGCGTCACTACATACCAAGGCTGGTAAAGGAAACTATTGAAATCTCGAAATGCCAGAATTTCAATCGAGGTGATGGTTTTCAACTCGCTAGTGCGTGGAATCCAGTATTAGGTTGCCTTAAAAATAAAAGTCCGCGTTCAAAATGTGTTCAAAATACTATACGCAGTGATACAGTGAGTGTGTTTTGTCGAGACTTAGGTTCGAGTTCGAGTTCCAGTGATAACCGTAGCAAAAGACTAAGAAAGAGGGTAGATCCTTTTGTCTGTACCTAACTTTGAACTTTTTCACCAACCACCCGCATTCTTCAGTCTTCCCGTGAACATGGTGCATGTAACTGCGCCGAAATATCGGAAGCTCCTTCCACAACCTTACCACGGTAAATATCCCGTAAATAATCATATAACTTTAGTGAACAACCGTGATAGTTTAAAACAGTGTTCGTACCATTATCTATAAAAACGGTAAAAAAATCAGTTTTGTTGTATGGGAGCCCCCCTTAAATATTTGATTTATATTAATTTAATTATTTATTTTTATAGTGAATATATAAATAAATATTCTATGAAGATTTCAAGCGTCTACCTGTTGTCGTTATTAATATCGAACAAAAACGAGCAAAAAAATCACTTTTGTTGTATGGTAGCCCCCTAAAAGTTTTTTTTTTTAGTATTTGTTGTTATAGCGGCAACAGAAATACATCATCTGTGAAAGATTCAATTTTCTAACTATCACGGTTCATGAGACACAGCCTGGTGACAGACGGACAGCAGAACCTTAGTAATAGGGTCCCGTTTTACCCTTTGGGTACGGAACCCTAAAAACAGTCGAATTGAAAACCTCCTTTTTGGAAGTCGGTTTAAAAGGGGGAAGACGCGTGACATCCAAACATTGTACCCATTAAATATGTCTTGGTTCAAACAACATTTTGACAAGTACTTCACGTGCTGTCACAAACGTCAGTTCGATTGTGACTGTAGTCGATTAGGCCCGTGAACCTAATTTGTGCGGTCCACGTCAAAGAGTTCGTCCCGTATCTTCCTACTTTTTCCTTACACGTCTTAACACTTCTTATTATTTATTGTGAGAAGGCTTTAACTTATATTAATTACTAGTCGACTGTCCCGGCTTCGCACGGGTGTAAGCTCGGCCTTCGGCCTCGCTACAAAATATAATATAGTCTATGTCACCCGGGGATAGTGTAGCTTCCCAACAGTGAAAGAATTTTTCAAATCGGTTCAGTAGTTTCGGAGCCTATTCAATGCAAACAAACAATCAAATCTTTCATCTTCATTCTTCATCTGAATTGTACATTGTGAAAATGTTTTTCCCTCGTCCCTAATAAAATAATGTGGATCATTTATATTCATCTAACGTACTTGTCAAGCCGCGACCAGACAAAACTTGGTTTAACAATCAGCGCGTTACACTTTCCACCTGGTTTCACTCGATGGCAAACATTATTGCACACATGGTCATCTGACCCCAAACTAAGCAGAGCTTGTAATATGGCTGCCAGAGACTGATATACATACATATATATTTTTAAATACATACTTAAATAGATATTAACACCCAGACATAGAACAAACACAAATGTTCATCACACAAATGTATGTCCTAGGTGGGAATCGAACCCACGCCCCCAAGCACAGAAGGTAGGTTCACAACCAACTGAGCTAACGGGGCTGTCATTTTAAACGAGCTGATAATTTTGAAACTGCAGAATAGATCTTTTTAACCGGCTTCCAAGAAGGAGGAGGTTCTATATTCGACTGGTTTTTTTTTAATGTTTGTTACCTCAGAACTTTCTACTGGGTGAACCGATTTTGATATTCTTTTTTTAATTTGAAAGCTGGTGCTTCCCGTCTGGTCCCATTTATTTTTGGTCCAGTTTTGAAATTTTTATGAAGTCTGTTTTTTACATTGATAATTATTGAATTTTGGCTAAGAACACTCGCTATCAAGCAGCCTTTCAAACAAACAAAAAGTTGGCCGTCACAGGACGCCCGGCTGATGTGAAACATGACGGCATAAGACAGCTTTATGTTGATTGCCGTCACGTCATACTAGTCGGTTTTATTACCAAGGCGCGCCAACAGTTTTATACAAAAAATTACAAATCAATATCGGTTCAGCCGTTTAGGAACTACAATGCCACAGATGATAATGCCTTTTTTTGTAGTGGTAGGACTCTTGCAGGGGCCCGCCTGGGGAAGTACCACCCACTCCTTTGCCAGTTATTCAACCGCCAAGCAATAGTGTGCAAACACTGCTGTGTTCCGGATTGAAGGGCAATGTTTCCAACAAAATTACAGGGCACACAGAGATTTGACATGTTATATCTCGGGGTGACGAGCGCAGTGCATTGCCATCCAGGGTTTTGAACTGTTGAAGTTTAAAATTCTGAGTGGCGTTGAGCTATCACCACTCGTCACCTAGTATCATAAAAAAAGCCGTGTATCACTCGGGGACTGCCGCGGTAAAGCTATTGCATAGCATTTTTTATCAACTTATGCAATTATAATTATTTATTTACTTGTAACAAATAAAATTATGTAGGTTTTACAACTCTATGTATGTCGTTCTTTTATCAAACATATTTTACAACGCCATCTAGCGGTGAGAGGTCGGAGTGGGGGGTGTCAGGTTATTTTCATTATGGAATTTCTGGATTCGGTCTCCACGCTCAAGGCCCGCGATAGAAGCTATGCAATAGCTTAAAAACTTATAACATCCCATTTTTACGTCGGGAGTTATCTGTACTGACAAACATCACACATTTTACGTCAGGAGTTATATGGACTGACAAACATCATACATTTTACGTCGGGAGTTATATGGACTGACAAACATCATACATTTTACGTCGGGAGTTATCTGTACTGACAAACATCATACATTTTACGTCGGGAGTTATATGGACTGACAAACATCATACATTTTACGTCGGGAGTTATATGGACTGACAAACATCATACATTTTACGTCGGGAGTTATCTGTACTGACAAACATCATACATTTTACGTCGGGAGTTATATGGACTGACAAACATCATACATTTTACGTCGGGAGTTATATGGACTGACAAACATCATACATTTTACGTCGGGAGTTATCTGGACTGACAAACATCATACATTTTACGTCGGGAGTTATCTGGACTGACAAACATCATACATTTTACGTCGGGAGTTATATGGACTGACAAACATCATACATTTTACGTCGGGAGTTATCTGGACTGACAAACAGCACATATTTTAATTAGCATTAGCTTGGCTATAAAAGTTGAATTTCTGTGCGAGGAATACCAATTTTCTTCCATGTCGTATGAACGGCAGTTCTTCAGTATTCTATATGCTAATCATCTGCTTGTTGGCGCTGCGGAGCTGATAAATCACGAGTCTCATTGTCCATGGAGATATACTACACGCGTCTGCCGGGTTCACGCGGGTGGACAATTACAGCGGGTACTGAGACTACACGGGCCTTACCCCTAGCTACTTATATTAGCAGCCCAAGCAGGTAGACGCGGCGTGGGCTTGCAACCACTCGAGATTGTTTCGACCCCTCATCTATTTTAAGTGTGTTACATCTAAGTAGGTTAAGATTTTAAAAGGCATTAAATAAGCTCATGTCCTTCTGAGCGGACCTCTACATCGGTTTTTAATTTAATCATAATTTTAATATCACCATCGCGACGCTCCCTGAATCTTGACTAGCTTCACTTTTGCGAGCCAACTTTTAGTAGGTACCTGATAGGTACCTAAAATTAACCAACTCATTTAAGCTGCATCGTTTAAAAGCGTCTAACTGGAATAGACGAAAATCCGTTTTACTATGCGTGTGTGCGTGAAAAATAGCAAAGCTAGGCGGCTATCAAACAACTACCGCTTATCGTAGTTGATGGTACCGTTTAGATAAATAACACCTATGCGGGTCAACTTTTCGAGCTAGGGGTAAGGCCCCAGGGCCCCGATTCTACTAAACCAATTGTTTTTTAATTGTTAATGAATTGCCTCTTTTTTTTACTTTTGACATTTGATCTATACCAAAAATGTCAAAAGGGCAATTTTTGATTATCTATACAGTCAAAAGGGCAATTTTTGATTATCTATACAGTCAAAAGGGCAATTTTTGATTATCTATACAGTCAAAAGGGCAATTTTTGATTATCTATACAGTCAAAAGGGCAATTTTTGATTATCTATACAGTCAAAAGGGCAATTTTTGATTATCTATACAGTCAAAAGGGCAATTTTTGATTATCTATACAGTCAAAAGGGCAATTTTTGATTATCTATACAGTCAAAAGGGCAATTTTTGATTATCTATACAGTCAAAAGGGCAATTTTTGATTATCTATACAGTCAAAAGGGCAATTTTTGAGGCAATTCATTAACAATTTAAAAACGATTGGTTTAGTAGAATCCGGGCCCTGAGCTTCGGGGGGCAATCAGATGAATGTTCATCTTGGCTCATACAGGTCTTTTTTAAGCCATAGGTGGCAAACAAGCAGACGGGCCGCCTGTTGGTAAGCAATCACCATTACCTATGGATACCTGGAACACCAGGGGCATCACAGATACGTTGCCGACCCTTAAGTACTCTATTAGCAGCCCTTTTGAAGAACCCCATATGGAAGCTACTCGGAAATGCCGCAGGAGGGAGCTCATTCCACAAATCGCAGGTGTGAGGCAAAAAGGAACGCGTAAAACGCACAGTGTGCGATTTCCACCGATCTATGATATGTGGATGAACTTGCAGACGGTGGCGGCTGGTGCGATGATAAAACCGCTACACTGGCATCAGATCGAGCAGTTCTTCAGTACATTTCCAGTTGTAAATGAAACAAGTATAAAAACTACTACTAATACTAATACTACTAATAGCCCACAGCTCGTCCGACATTCTACTTGCCTAACCGGCCCATTTACATTGTAATGGACAATCATCCTTGACATTTAAGAGGATAAGCCCTTTGTCTCTTGGATTCCCCGTTTCAAGGAAATCGGGTAAAGTTCCCAACATCCTCACGGAAGACGTAACCAAGACTCGCGATTCCAACCATGATTGTTATTCATGGTAAAACCGCGGCAATGAGCAGTCATATGTACAGAGCGCGCATATGTATATACTTATTACAAAATGCATCGTTATGCGAACTGCTAGTCTGTGGAATGCGCTGCCTGAATGTGTGTTCCCCGATAGCAGCCCTGGCGCACTCCGCACTGTAGGTATGAAGCTACAAGTAGTCGTCTTGTCGGACTTGCCGTGCCCGCTGCCGCGCGATAGACAGAGATAACGTGACAACAGTTACGCGATAGACAGAGAGGCAACTTGTAGGTTAATATAGCTGTAGGTAGTTAGCGCTCGCACGTTCTGAATTGCACTTTATTGTGTAGTAGCAAGAGTCGATACTTATTTAAATGTTTTTGCGGAGTGAATTTTCTGTACTTGTACTAATATTTGTTCTGTGCCGATAGTTACAATCTGGGTGTCTTCAAATGACGAGTGAATCAGTTTCTTCTACACAAACGTGCTCCATCGTAGACCGCATCATCGTGGTCCCGTTTTACCCTTTGGGTACGGAACCCTAAAAAACGACGACAAAACTAACGAAAGCACGATTTCTAAGAATGTTACCAAAATATCTGACAGACAATATGTTTAACGTACTAATTGACAGGTGTGCTATTATTTATTCTGTATTAACAGCAATATAAACAAAGCATTTGACAGCCACACAAACTGTCATACAACTCATACATTCCACACAAACATGATGTATTGACGTCAACACGATGCTGCGAAAAATTACGTCATTCGAAGTTATTTTAGGATTAAACATGGTTCCTTTTTACCCGAAGACGTACAAGTAAATTAAGTTATTAAAAAAAAAAACTTGAGAGGTGTCAAGGGACACCCGGATGGAACGAAGTTCCTTTCTATAAGAGAGAGAGAGACAGACAGAGAAACATGCGACGCCGCACAGCTTACAATACTATAGCAAAAAGTGTCGTGACAACTTTTCGTAAGATTTTTTTCCGTCTAGCCCCCTTTCACAACGCGCGATAAGGAACTTCGTTCCAAAAAAAAACTTGACTGCTTTGCATAAATAGTAGGTAACTGAAAAGTAACTAAGGCTTAGCTTTCGGAGGGCTAGGTTAGGTGCCGTGCACCGGGGCCCCTAACCTCGTGGGGCCCTCGGACCCTGACCAGCAAACTTCAAACTGAACTCGCGGAAACTTTTCCCTTCGTACACATAGGTACAATATGTAGTAAGTACAGAGTCACTGACATTGCTATTAAAATCTGCAAGTTGAAGTGGCAATGTGCAGGCCACATCGCTCGAAGAACCGATAACCGATGGGGAAGAAAGGTTCTTGAGTGGAGACCACGAATAGGAAGACGCAGCGTAGGTAGGCCTCCCACTAGATGGACCGACGACATCGTGAGAGTCGCGGGCATCCAGTGGATGCAGATGGCAGGATGTCGTTCAGTGTGGAGGTTAAAGGAGGAGGCCTATGTTCAACAGTGGACGTCTTCTGGCTGATGACGAGTTAGCTTAGTATTTATATGTTTACTTAATAAAACCTAACCTGTTTAGATAGGGTCCCATTTTTTTGGACCATGTCCGTTGTACCTAGCTACGCCACTGGCAGAGAGCTGAAGACCTCGCTGGTGCCGTACCAATGTCGCGAATACAGGTTAGCCGTGAGATCGGTCACCGACAATCATTTGGTGTCGTACCTTCGGTTATTGACCTACCTCACTTAAAAGGCTGTGCGCTGACGCAGGATTACAGGTACGGCAACTCGGATACATAACTTCCAGAAATAAATTGGCCAAGTGCGGGTCGGGCTCGCGTACTGAGGGTTCCGCACCACCACAAAATACAATAACTATCAATAAAAATACCGACTTCAAAATTAGTAAAATGTGTCATTTGGATTCGGAGATGGGGGGGATGAAAATACTCTTTCCGAGATGGGGGGATGAAAAACACATTTATTTCGAAAAAATCAAAGTAATAGGTCGGGGAAAAAGTCTTTTCGTATTTTGTATGTATAAAGTTGTAGTAAAAATCTTATCCGTTGTACTGTTTGTATCTAGCTGGTTTTGATACCATTAAAAAGATGACATTTTAAAAAAGGAATACAAAACGTAAAAAGCAATTTCCCGCCATTTTTCAATTGTTTTTTTGTTCGATAAAATGAGTGAATCTAACGAACAAATTCGATATATTGTGAAATTTTATAACAAAAAAGGGAAAAATGCGACACAAGCCGCGAATAAAATTTGTGACGTTTATGGACCTAATGCAGTGCCATCAAGAGTAGCACAATGTTGGTTCAAGCGTTTTCAGTCCAGGAATTTTGATGTCAAAGATGCAGCTCGCTCTGGTCGCCCTGTTACGGATAAAGTCGATGCCATTTCTGAAAAAGTGGACCAAGATCGGCATATTAGTAGTTACGACGTAGCTGAAGAACTGGGGATTGACCACAAAACAGTTTTGACCCATTTGAAAAAAACTGGGTATACAAAAAACTCGATATTTGGGTGCCACACGAGCTCACTGAAAGAAACCAAATGAATCGTGTACTCATTTGCGATTCTCTATTGAAACGTAACGAAACCGAACCGTTTTTGAAAAGATTGATCACTGGTGATGAAAAATGGATCACCTACGACAAGAATGTGCGCAAAAGATCATGGTCAAAGGGCAGTGAAGCACCACAGACTGTAGCGAAACCCGGATTAACACGTAATAAGGTGATGTTGTGTGTATGGTGGGATTGGCAGGGCATCGTTCATTATGAGCTTTTACCGCCGGGCAAAACCATCGATTCGGATCTCTACTGCCAACAGCAGATGAGACTCAAACAAAAAATTGAGAAAAAACGGCCGGAATTGATCAACAGAAAGAGTGTGGTCTTTCATCATGATAACGCCAGACCGCACACATCTTTGGCCACTCAGCAAAAATTTAGAGAGCTTGGTTGGGAAGTGTTAATGCATCCACCATATAGCCCTGACCTTGCACCCTCAGATTTCCACCTGTTTCGATCTCTTCAGAATTCTTTGGGTAGTGTTAGATTAACATCAAGAGAGGACTGTCAAAACTACTTGTTGCATTTTTTTGATCAGAAGTCCCAAAAATTCTACAGCAACGGGATCATGTCACTACCTACAAGATGGCAACAAGTTATCGAACAAAATGGCACATATATATTATAATTAAATGTAATTAAACTTGAAAAAAATATGTCTTGAATTTGTTTAAAAAATACGAAGAAACTTTTTCCCCGACCTTATATAACGACTGACTACAATATCTACTTGCTTTTTAGCTTTTCCATGCGCAAAGCTACTCTACGCTCGCGAGAAAATAGTGCTCTGTCAAGGTCCTAGGGGCCCCATTATCGTAATGTATCCAGGGCTTCCAATAGGTTAAAAACAGCCCTGATTGTATTATCACCAGAGCTTAAGGTTTATGCAACATTTCAGCAACTGGGTTTAAGGAAACTCAGCTTGAAACAAACTAACAAACAACAAGAGTTATATGATTATTTACGTGATATTTACCGTGGTAAGGTTGTGGAAGGAGCTCCCGATATTTCGGCGCAGTTACATGCACCATGTTCACGGGAAGATGATGTTGATGTCTTCCCGTGAACATGGTGCATGTAACTGCGCCGTAATATCGGGAGCTCCTTCCACAACCTTACCACGGTAAATATCACGTAAATAATCAACTTTAGTGAACAACCGTGATAGTTCAAAACAGTGTTAAACAACAAGCGCTTGTAAAAAATGGGAAAGCCACTGCAAAACTAAAAACTGGAACGGCGGCGCCGGCGCAGGCGCAGGGAGCTCAGTACATACATTGTAAATGTTGTCTCAAAGTTATGTTATTCTTGGACAGTTTCCTCTCAATGTTCTCCTTCAGTTTTGAACGTCGGCTATTCCAAACGATTTATTAAACTGATCGCTAATTAAACCATGCGGCAAATACTTCATTGGCCCTAATCTCTACATAGTCTACACTAATACAGTAGAACTCCAATTATCCGAACTCCGACTATCCGAATCGCCGATTATCCGAATCACAAACAAAAATTCACAAAAATTTGGAAGATGCCGTGTTTAAATGGTTTTTGCAGCAACGTTCTATGGGAAATCCGATTTCAGGTCCAATCCTTTGTGAAAAAGCCAAAATCTTAGCAGAAAAGCTTGGTTATTCATCTTTTAAGGCAAAACAGCTTACATTGACGGAGATGTTTAAAAAACAATGATTTTTATTTCTAAACTTGTACATAAGTACATTTTATTTATATTTAAAACATGTGAAAATTTCATCAAAACGTAGCTTTTATTCTCTCCAATGGCAATTTTTTTTTTTAAAATCCGATTATCCGAATATTTGATTATCCGAATGGGTCCCGGTCCCCATTAATTCGGATAATTGGAGTTCTACTGTATTATAAAGAGGAAAGATTTGTACCTATTTTTGTATGTTTGTATGTTTGTAATGAATAGGCTCCGAAACTACTGAACCGATTTGAAAAATTCTTTCACTGTTGGGAAGCTACACTATCCCCGGGTGACATAGGCTATATTATATTTTGTAGCGAGGCCGAAGGCCGAGCTTACACTCGTGCGAAGCCGGGGCGGACGGCTAGTATAAAATAAAGTTGCTTTCCGCGTCTGTCTGTATATCTGCTAACTCCTCCTAAACCACGCAACGGATTCTGATGCGGTTTTCGCCATCAGTTAACAATTTTTCATGAAAGGTTTATATATATAATAAAACTCACACCCTTACGAAGCCGGGGCGGGTCGCTAGTTCTACAACACGCCAACAATATGTCGTAAACGTGTTATGACATGTGTTTTTCGTGCCTAAAGACAAGGATCTTTGACCAGTGTGTGTTGCCAGTGATGACATATGGTACTGAGACGTGGTCCTTAACTGTTGGCCTTTTGGAGAAACTCTAGAGTCACACAACGGGCAATGGAGAGAGCTATGCTCGGAGTTTCTTTGCGCGATAAAATCCAGAACGTAGATATTCGCCAAAGAACCAGAGTCACCGACATAGCTATTAAAATCTGCAAGTTGAAGTGGCAATGGGCAGGCCACATAGCTCGAATAACTGATGACCGATGGGGAAGAAAGGTTCTTGAGTGGAGACCACGAATAGGAAGACGCAGCGTAGGTAGGCCTCCCACTAGATGGACCGACGACATCGTGAGAGTCGCGGGCATCCAGTGGATGCAGATGGCAGGATGTCGTTCAGTGTTACGGCTTTAAGAAAAGACCTTACCTGTCGTGCTGCGTATGGCTCCACATTGTAATCGCTGAGTTTAGTCCGTATAGGAGCCCTCGAAATCACAATGTCTCTCAGTTTCTTCTTCTTGTTCTTATCATCTTCTTTTTTCGACTCGTCCTTCTGTTCTCGATCTACTATTTTCAATTTATCAAAAGAGTCTATAACTTCTTGATCTTCTTTAGAGTATTCTTCTTTTGTCTCTGAATAACCGCTGTCTTCTGAAGAATGTCTTGTTCTGTCATCTTCTATCACTTTAAAGTTGAAGTGGTTCAAGTCGTCTTCTGTTGAATTGTTGGGTTCTTTCGTCTTTTCTTCTTTGCTTTCCACTTTAATGTCAAGATTTTCGAATCTTTTAAGAATGTTTGCGACTGTCACCTCATTTTCGTTTTTGTTTTCAGTTTTCACGTCATCAGGTTTTGTTCTTTCTTCTTTTCTCTTTGCATCTTTCGCGTATTTGCCCTTTCCTTTCTTCTTATTTTTATCAGTATCTTTGAAAAAGTTTATGATAGAAGAGAGGAGGGGGTTTTTGACCGGGTTGTTTTCCATTTGTAGTTGTCGTTTGGCGTTTGATACTTTGGGACTACCCATAGTTCTGACACTGTCTTTGTGGTCGATACTTCTTGCTTCGTTGTGCTAAGATTCGATCATCTGAAAAAAAAAACGAAAATATTTTTATTAAGTACAACAAATATTATATTTAGGAATACAGGTGACTGACTAGTCCGTTAACAGGGTCTTTTTTAGGGTTCTGTACCCAAAGTAGGTCCAGTGCGTGGGTTCAAATGCCTATTACATTCCTATAGTAGACGCGACCATTTGGATCTTCTTTAGACCTTCAACGGTCTATGCAGTCTGTTTTTGTAGTGTTAGGGCCTTACTTAAAAACGTTACTCAAGTTGATCTATGTTTTAAAATGCTCTCTCAACTTCTCGCTGACGGCAATAGTCACACGCGAAAACAAGACGGAGCATATTTAAGCGTATGTCAACTTGAGTAACGTTTTTAAGTAAGGCCCTTTGTGTTAGCTTGTATTTTTAACCGATTTCTAAAAAGGAGGAGGTTATCAATTCGACTGTTTTTTTCTTCTTTGTTCTGAACTTTCGACTAAATGAACCGATTTTGATGATTAATTTTTTATTTTGAAAGCTGTCGCTTCCCTTGTGGTCCCATTTCAATGTGGTTCAGTTCTGAAGTTTTTATAAAGTCGGTTTTTAACCAACTTACAAAAAGGAGGTTCTCAATTCGACTTTTTTATATATTGATAATTAATTATGGTTTATTATTATTTGGTACCATAGAACATCTGATGGAGTTGTTGATATGTGTGATTTGATCAAATGAGATAACTTAACTTTTCAACTGGCACATGTAAATGTTGCTCGTAAAATAGTGTAGTGGCGCCCTCACTGGGTTCAACGGTACGTTGTCGTACTATAAGGAGATGTAAAGCCAATGACCACAGAACATAATTGTTGACCGCATGGAAAGCGAAAGCATCTTGTTATTTTTTTGTGCACTTATGCTAAATGATACGCCAAATCTCGAAACCACAACTTCGGATGTGTAGTGGCCACAATCTAATACCTAACTGTCACAAAAAAAAAAATGGAAACTGACGTGGTTTTCACACATTTTATTTATATTACACGGGAACGCGCGCGCATTCACCTTGATAAAGGCCGCCGTATGCGGTTGAAACTATAGTCGGACTAGCCGGCCTAATCTTACGTGAGTAATTCCCGTGTAATAAAAAAAAAAAAGTGTGTGTGTGTGTGTCAGCTACGACGCACGATTGGAGTTTACTCGGCAGCAGAAGAATGAGATGGAATACATGTGTTGCGCGCAGGCGCGCAACACATGTATTCCATCTCATTCTTTTACACGTTCAATCCTACAGATATATATGTTTGTCTCTTTCTACGTAACGCCTCAACTTTTCGTGTTACACTTGATTTTACTCCTCATAAAATTTCCGTACCGGGCCTTATAACTCAAATCGTTTCTTAAGGAGTAAACTCCAAAAATTTGTTTAAATTAGAACGGCTGTCAAGGCATTTTTGTAAGAAATTTGTTTTAGCCCATAGCAACTGTGTTAGCAACTGTGACGCGGAGTTCGACGCTTTGACATACGAATGATCTATCACATGCCTGGCGACAGTTTTCTTCTCATTTCCAATCTATTTACTTATCTTCTCCTGTGGGTTTCCCGATATATACTCTGATCTATGGTGACTGGTCTAAAAACTAGCATGCATCGTGTGGTAATATCGTACGTATATATTGTAAACTAATTTAAACCCATGTCACTTTGAAATATTTATTAAACCTTTAATTTACATCATAGAATTAAATAACAACTTTACATTGACATAGTTCTACAAGTCTCTCCCAACCCAAGACAAAATAAGTAGGTTATAAGCCACTAGCCGTCCGCCCCGGCTTCGCACGAGTGTAAGCTCGGCCTTCGGCCTCGCTACAAAATATAATATAGCCTATGTCACCCGGGGATAGTGTAGCTTCCCAACAGTGAAAGAATTTTTCAAATCGGTTCAGTAGTTTCGAAGCCTATTCATTACAAACATACAAAAATAGGTACAAATCTTTCCTCTTTATAATATTAGTGTAGATTGATTTCGACAGGGCACTTCAATAGTCGATAATCTGTAAACCCATGTCACAGCGTGTGAATTACTTAGTAAATACTTTACATCATCGAATTGCATTTACATTTATTATGACAAGGTTATCTTTAGAGATGCCGCGAATATGTTATGGCGAATAATCGATTAGCGTTTAATCGTCATTCCTTATGGCGAATAATGGAATTCGACATTATTAATCGATGTAAAAATTTGATATTATACCATGGATTAACGTACTTGGATAAATATTCACTGAGAAAACTGCGTAGACGCTCTCGATATCTCCAAAGTGATCGTTGAGATGGCGATAGTAGTGTCCAATTAGACATTAAAATGAACTAATACACAGAATACAGTAATAGTTAGTATTATGGCACCGAAAACTTTACTTTACCTCGCATTTAAAGATAATCGACGTTGCTAGCGCCTTTAGTAATACAAGTCAAATACAGTAGATGGCGCTTTACTGTAAATAATAGTATGCAATGATTTTGTATTTCATTTTAAAATGCCTAACAATCCGTTGTTTTAGTGAAATAATTTAGAATAGAAGTAAATAACATTTAATTAAAATAATACCAGGATTTTCCACATCACCATTGTTTTTTTTCCATGGATAACAATCGAACGTAGGTAGGTACCTACGTAGGCAACATTTGATCGAAGTAGCTATGTTTTCTTGATTGCAATGGGTTTATGTGAAAATAACAGGTGACGAACTTCGACAAATATAAAGTAAATGGACATGCCCAGAAGAAGAACATTTTTGAAGATCACAAGTTTCAGTCGGTCTCTAGCCGTGGGAAGTGCAACACAAGATTATTGTTACATGATAACGAAACATCTGACAAAAATATGCCTTCGTGTGTTTTCCGGAAGTGTAAAAACACAACAAAAACACAAAATAAAAGTTCAGGTGTCACTTTTCACTCGTGAGTATTTATTGATCATTCTATTTTGTCATAAAATGTAAATTAATTTCATCAAACATCGCTAATTAGTCCCCATTTTGTTTTATTCCATCGTTGCGGGATAGAAATATACGCATATACTTAGTGAGACAAGGAAAGCATCACTATGTTCGACAATCTTCACCGCACATCGGACATGCCGAACTTGAGGCGAATGTACCGACAGCAAACTAATTTCGTAAATTATCAAATTATACTTCGGTTAAATGTTATTTTCAAACTGTTTTATTTTTACTTTTAATATTATTTATTGTAGATTTCCTAGTGATGTTGCCATGCACAAGAAATGGTTGGAAAAAATACGGGCAGTGAGACGAGATGAAGTGGACTTCAAATAAATACACCCGTGTATGTTCTAACCACTTTACACCCGATGAAATGTACACGACGAAAATAGGAAGACGAAAAATACTTAAATAAAACTGCTATACCTCATCAGGTAATAGTTATGATAAATATTATTTTGTTCTTGATTCTGTAGTCCAACAAAGAAATCTTATAGTTTCGCCAGGTCTGTCTATTTGTCTGACCCGTTTTATAAGACACTACGAATACAAAAAACCGGACGAGTAGGAGTAGGACTCGTGCTCTGAGGGTTCCGTTGGAAGGAACCCTCAGAGCGCGAGTCCAAAAAAACAACTAACTGAAGTTGAAATATTTAAAGACAAACTTAGCTTCATAAGTTTCATAACCAGCAAAGATGTATTTATTCTGTACTGATTGAAATAAGCTACAGGTCAGTGAACTTAAGTTGTCGTTGGAACGTTCATTCGATCGAAAATAAATTGACGAATAGCAGCAATTCCCATACGCACCGCATGCCTAACGCGCGTCGGGCACTTTTCTCTTACGCCGACAAGCGGTCCGTAACACACTTGGAGGGTTAAGTTATAATAAGTTTTGCGTAAATTAATCCTCAGCTGACATGTATAGGCACAGCCGGTAGATTTTAAAACAATTTTTTTTGTGCTTACCCCTGTACCCATCCCTCTAAAATAACAGAATAATAATAATATTACCAACTTATTTACCAACATGTCTTTCCCCCCTACGCTTATTACACCTTCTTTAGTAAAAGATGTTTTTCAAGTAGCGAAGTAAACACTGATTTATTAGTCACGTGACCAGTCACGTCCATCCACGGCGAGACGCAGTGAATAAGCGATCGGTTTTGCTAACGCTACTCAACATGTCTAGCCGCCTGGTGCCTGTGAATGTCAAACGGTTCAAGAGCAATAGACAAACACAGGTGTTCTCTTTTACTCACGTAGTTATTATATTAGCTATCTATTTTTTGCAACAAATTTACTGTACATGGTTACAATTAGGTATTGCAGTATATGTCCGACGGTTTTGACTTGTTTTTACTGTGAAAGTTTAATGGTTATGGCATGTCCATTTACTTTATATTTGTCGAAGGTGACGAATCGAATTATAAATGTATGATTATTATTGGTATATCAATTCAGCTGCCATTACTCACATTTTGTAACAATGAAAACCATAACTGTGGCAGAAGTTAGTCACCTATCGTTCGCGCAAAACTTTATGAGCCCTCTGAAGTTAGGCGCGAGGCCTCCCCGACGCCCTGTAAAGTCCCTCGGATACCTATAATATGCATACTGCGCAGCCACTGGGCCTAACTTCAGAGGGCTCATAAAGTTTTGCGCGAACGATACCCTATCTATGAATTGATTTAGTTTTTTTTTTCTTGAAAAGTACTTTAATAATTAATATAATTATATGTTGTTTTGTTATTAATAAAACGAACTGTTGTGTTTTTTATTTAAACATTGTTTTACTTCCCTAAACTGAGTATTTTGGAGTTTTAAGCCCATATACCACGGCCAAGAAATTTGATGAATAGGTATTTAGAAACTCTATTGCTGTCTCGCTGCGCCCTGACAAGCGAGCTATCGACGTGTGCGTGTCGAACAGACTGTGCGTGTGTGCGTGCCCGCCCGTGCTCCCGCACTGAATGCCTAGTTGCCTACAAATTCATTTCGCCTCGCAGTCTACTCGGCTAGTTGATATCGGCGTTTGCCGAATGTCGAGTGATTTTTGTTATTATGCGATCTGCTCATATTTTACTAACCGACTACGCCAAAAGGTTGGTTATGATTTTGACAGTCTATGTTGTATGTATGTATGCTCATGACTGTATTCCTCTCATCCAGTGTTTTTCAAACATTTTAACGACGCGACCCCTATAGTATGAATAAAAAATTCGGGACCCCCTACCTTCCATAGTTTATAATCTGTATTTTATTATATTATAATTATGAAATAAGTACCACCTTTTTTTATAATTACTCATTAATTAATTTTTGTTAGTAAAAATACTTTTTTTACTTTGTTTTTTTTTCTTTTACCGAAGCTTCGCTACCCCCGCGATCCCTCATAGGGGCATGGCGACCCCTCAGGGGGCCGCGACCCACAGTTTGAAAAACACTGCTCTAATTTATTTATAATTTATTATTAATAGCATAGAAAAATGTTGTTATATTTATGTCAATGTTAATAGTAAATTTATTATTTCATTTAAAATTATAATTTATTTATAAAAAATTATACTTAATAGTAATAATTTGCAACTCTTCTTATATCCCTGACAAGCACACGTTTCCTGTAGTAAAACTACTTATAATCTATTGGTTTGATAATAACCAAGATAATAATAATTATATGTTGGTTAATATAGTTTGATGGATTTGAATGAAGTTCCTATAGATAGATAAATAGATAACTCTTTATTGTTGACACCAACAATTACATAGGTACATAATAATGACAAAAACAACTTAAAACTAGTGAAACAATTGGCGGCCTTATCGCTATAAGCGATTTCTTCCAGGCAACCTTAGTATGTAAAGGACATACAGAAGAGGTAAAGGACGGGGTGTGATGTAATAATGGAATAACTGGTATGTAAAGCATATACATACATTATAATAATACACTAATACCTACTGAAACAATATATTGACAGCCCGTTAGCTCAGCTGGTAGTGTACCTGCCTTCTGCGCTTGGGGGTGTGGGTTCGATTCCCACCTAGGGCAAACATTTGTGTGATGAACATTTGTGTTTGTTCTGTCTGAGTGTTAATATCTATTTAAGTATGTACATATTTAAAAATATTTATATGTATGTATATCAGTCTCTAGCAGCCATATTACAAGCATTGCTTAGTTTCGGGTCAGATGACCGTGTGTGCAATAATGTACCAGATACCAGACCAGATACAATAATAATATACATACATAAATAAAAATATTAAATACATACATACATACTTAAAAACATAAAGCGAGATAATAACGATACAGTAGCTACTCCGAGATATAGTGCAGTTTCACACGACGCTTGAAGACTACCTGTGAGGGTGCCGGTCTGTAATATGATGATAGTTACGGATAGGATTACCATGTACATTTCCTATGGGATAACTGTAACTATAATCTTATAATCTAAAGTAAAGTAGAGGTGTTGTATGAGGACTTGAGAAGATATCCGAGACCATACATACCTCCGTTACATACTTCACTGTTGTTATGGGTGACTTCAACGCAAAGGTGGGCACGCGGAATGTTGATGAGTTAAGAGTGGGGTCATATGGGTATGGACAGCGGAATTCGAGGGGCCAGCGGCTGGTTGACTTCATGGAGAAGGAGGAACTCTATTTGATGAACTCCTTGCAGCGACTATGCAGGAAGTAGACGTGGATGACCCCGATGGTTCGACCAAAAATGAGATTGACTTCATCACGACGGCCAAGAAGCGAATATTCAATGATGTCTCTGTGATCAGGAAGGGGAAAACCGGTAGTGATCACCGTATTGTCAGAGGCTCATTGAATATCAACAAGCTCGAGAGGTCGCGTCTGGTGAAGTCCACGCTCCGTTCTGGTCATGGTCAAATCCAAAACCCCAAAGACTTCCAACTCGAACTGCATAATCGCTTCCAGGGCCGAAAGCGGAACTATGGACGAACTACAATGGGCTGGTGGAAACTGTCCAAGCAGTGGGGTCCAAGTTTTCTAAGACCCCACGCCGGACCGGACTAAGATGAGACTGCAATCTTCAGCTGATATGCCGGAATATGGCAAACTTAATAGACGAATCTCGAAATCAGTGCGACACGATCTGCGTTCCTATAATACAAGATGTATTAGGGACGCAATCGAGCGGAACCAGGGCTGGTAAGTGTTCGCAAAGAATTCGTCTGTTGGGAAGAGCCAAATGATGAAGCTGAAGATCGAGGATGGCAGTATCATTTCATCAAAGCCGGAGATTCTGAGAGAACTCGAGAGGTTTTACGGACAGTTGTACACCTCGACACGACAGCCTAATTGTCGGTACAGCTCTGGACAAGAGAGCTAAACTGACCCGACACTACACTGAGGTCATCCCAGACATCAGCTAGTACGAGATTAGAATGGCTTTGAAACAGCTCAAGCTCTTGGACTGGAACGGATTCGGCATCAACATCAATGGTGAATAAATCATTCACCTTCGTTTTTCCGATGATATAGTCAGCATGGCAGAGTCGCTGGAGGACCTCAATGCGATGCTCAGCGATCTCAGTAGCCTTTCCCAACAGGTGGGTCTTAAAATAAACATAGACAAGACAAAAATCATTGCCAATGTCCATGTTGTACCCGTGCCGGTAATCGTTGGGAACGATACTCTTGAAGTTGTTGACCATAACACCTATCTTGGACAGATTGTTCAGTTAGATAAGTCCAACTTAGGCAAAGAGGTCGCCCGAAGAATCCAACTCGGATGGGCAGCGTTTGGGAAATTGCGTGACACCTTCTCGTCCAAGATACTACAGTGCTTAAGGGGCAATTTGGGCAGCGTTTAGTCCATACAAACTTATTCTCCTGTTTCCTCCCTGGATAATACCGCTAGAGCTATATATTATTTTTTTATCAAATTTATCTCATTTATGGTCAGGCTTGTGTCATTTATTTTTTCTCGTAAGTTAAGTACTATAAGAAATATGAGCCTTTAAAAATCCCAAAAAATATCAAATTTTTACCTCCGTGTTCAGACGTCTCTCAAACAAAATTTATGAGTTTGTAAAACAAAAGTAAATGACAAAAGCCGAGATCAATCTTTTTTAAACAATTAATTGAAAAAAATAATGAAATCGGCCTATTTTTGAAAGAGGAAACAGAAGAATCCGAGACGATGGTTTTGTCTACTTTTCGTAGGTATAAATCGATCCGAGCTGCAGTTGTCCTTATTGCGCTCTACGGGCAGAGGCTCGAGGTCAGGGGAGGGTCGGTCTAATACGTATACAGTTAGAGAAGAGACATGTAGTCGATAATTGTATCGACACATTAGTGCTGTCCATCGATATCGATATGTGACGGTTCTCGTCTTTAGTTAGTGTTTTGTGCGTGCAGTGAATTTAGCACATTACTGCAACGGCCAGCAAGTTAGGATTTGGACAAAATTGTTGACGCACAACATGATTTATTTTTACTATGGAAACTGACATGGTTTTCACACATAACACATTTAAGTACGAAAAGAAAGAATAAAAAAATATATTGTAACTTGTGTATCAGGAATATCAGGATCGTAACAAGTGGAAAAAATTATAAATAAATAATTCTCTTAATATTAGTTAATTTTGTTGAGATATTTTTTCAAAATTTTATTCAAATACATTTGGTTATTACGTTGCTAAGTGATTAGATTATAGCTTATCATCATCAGCCAGAAGACGTCCACTGCTGAACATGGGCCTCCCCCTTTAACCTCTATACTGATAGTGATCGACATCCTGTCATCCACTGGATGCCCGCGACTCTCACAATGTCGTCGGTCCATCTAGTGGGAGGCCTACCTACGCTGCGTCTTCCGGTTCGTGGTCTCCACTCAAGGACCTTTCTTCCCCATCGGTTATCGGTACTTCGAGCGATGTGGCCTGCCCAATTGCCACTTCAACTTGCAAATTTGAATAGCTATGTCGATGACTCTGGCTCTTTGGCGGATATTCACGTTTCGGATTTTATCGCGCAAAGTAACTTCGAGCATAGCTCTCTCCATTGCCCGTTGTGTGACTCTTGAGTTTTTCTAAAAAGCCAACAGTTAAGGACCACGTCTCAGTACCATATGTTATTACTGGCAACTGGCAACACACTCTGGTCAAAGACCCTTGTCTTTAAGCACTGTAGTATCTTGGACGAGAAGATGACACGCAATTTCCCAAATGCTGCCCATCTGAGTTGGATTCTCCGGCTTCGATGAAATGATACTGCCAACCTCGATTTTCAGTTTCGACATTTGGCTTTTCGCAATAGACGAATTCTTTGCGAACACTTTCGAGCCTTGGTTCCGCTCAATTGCGTACCTACTACATCTTGTATTATAGGAACTTAGATCGTGTTGCACCGATTTCGAGATTCGTCTATTAAGTTTGCCATATTCCGACATATCAGCTGAAGGTTGCAGTCTCATCTCAGTCAGATCTTTCATTAGCTTAATCTGAGAGCTTCTGAAGTCTTTTCCGGCGTGGGATCTTAAATAACTTGGACTCCACGGCTTGGACAGTTTCCACCAGCCCATTGTTTAGTACGAACAGTTCCGCTTTCGGCCATGGAAGTGATTATGCAATTCGAGTTGGAAGTCTTTGAAGTTTTGGAGTTGAGTATGATCAGAATGGAGCGTGGAGTTCACCAGTCGCGACCTCTCGAGCTTGTTGATATTCAATGTGCCTCTGACAATACGGTAATCGCTACCGGTTTTCACCTTGCTGATCACGGAGACATCATTGAATATTCACTTCTTGGTCGTCATGATGAAGTTGATCTCATTTTTGGTCGAACCATCGGGGCTCATCCACGTCTACTTCCTGCATGGTCGCTTTTGAAAGAAGGAGTTCATCAAATAGAGTTTCTCCTTCTCCATGAAGTCAACCAGCCGCTGGCCCCTCGAATTCCGCTGTCCATACCCATATGACCCCACTCTTAACTCATCAACATTCCGCGTCCCACCTTTGCGTTGAAGTCACCCATAACAACGGTGAAGTATGTTACGGCGGTATGTATGGTCTCGGATATCTCCTCAAGTCCTCATACAACACCTCTACTTTACCTACTTTACTTTAGATTATTAGATTATAGTTAAAGTTATCCCATAGGAACTGTACATGGTAATCCTAACCGTAACTATCATCACATTCTAAACCGGCACCCTCACAGGAAGTTTTCAAGCGTCGTATGAAACTGCACTATATCTTGGAGTAGCTACTGTATAGTTATTAGCTCGCTTTATGTTCATAAGTATGTATGTATTTAATATACATACTTATAAACGTGTATATTATTTTAACCAAAAACTTGGCTATTTGAATTTTTCACATAATTTTGAGGTTATGTGAAAAAAATATTGTGCCAAAAGTTGTTGATCTTTTTATTACCTACAACTTTGCCATAAAGTTTTTTCCATAGAACTTGTAGTTTTGCCGGAAATCGAGATAAACCATTTTTTACCCTTAACCTCCCCCCCCTCCCACGAAGGGGGGGGGCTCCCACTTCCCGAACTCAGATCGCCCGTAATTAGGGTTCCGTAGCCCGACAAGTAACCCTTATAAATTCGTTCTGTCCGTCTGTCTGTCTGTCTGTCTGTCTGTCTGTCTGTCCGTCCGTCCGAATTTTTTAAAACCTAACTTCTGTAATTATTAAGATAAAAAAATTAAATTTAAATAATAATTACAGTAATATAATATAGATCTCAATTTTAAAAGTATAAAAAATATATTATATTGCATTTTAGGGGTGGCACTCGTACATGTGAAATGGGGATGAAATTGTTTTTTTAATCCACTTACTCGTGTGGGATATCGTTGAAAAGGTCTTTTAAAATGAAGGTAAAGTTTGATACATCACTTTTATTATAAAGTCTATACTTTGCGAAATATGGCCCGCCAAAGTGGCAAAAAGTTGCCCCCCCCCCCCCTGCATTTCTAAACTAGACATAGAAACTTGAGTCTTACAATACAGATAGGTCATATTTAAAACCTTCATTCAAAATTATTTTGAGCATTATCTGATGATGACTTTTTGAGTAACAGCGATAAAACTGTAATAAATTCAAAGCGTATCCAAACAAATAATGTTTTTCAATCAGTTTTCTCTATGTTTAAACCATAAAAAGTATAAAGCTATGTCGGGATGGTACATCTCTGAAATTTGGCTAAGTCCACAGAGCTTCGTTCGTTCGAATTTTTCTATAACTATAAATTTCTGAACTATTACTACAATTATATGGCTTTAGTTAAGGAACCCTACCATATGCGTATCTCGACACTCTCTTGGCCAATTATTTGTTTTTCCTTTCGTTTTTATCATATTCTCCTCCTTTTCTAATGGGTTTCATCTTCCATCCTAATTTGATTTTTTTTGTTTCAAAAATTATCGACCATGGTCTATTTGGCGTAGTCGGTTAGTAAAATATGAGCAGATCGCAAAATTACAAAAATCACTCGACATTCGGCAAACGACGATATCAACTAGCCGAGTAGACTGCGAGGCGAAATGAATTTGTAGGCAACTAGGGAGCACGGGCGGGCACGCACACACGCACAGTCTGTTCGACACGCACACATCAATAGCTCGCTGGTCAGGGCGCAGCGCGACAGCAATAGAGTTGCTAAATACCTATTCATCAAATTTCTTGGCCGTGGTATACCGGCTTAAAGACAAGGATCTTTGACCAGTGTGTGTTGCCAGTGATAACATTTGGTACTGAGACGTGGTCCCTAACTGTTGGCCTTTTAGAAAAACTCAAGAGTCACACAACGGGCAATGGAGAGAGCTATGCTCGGAGTTTATTTGCGCGATAAAATACGAAACGTGAATATCCGCCAAAGAACCAGAGTCATCGACATAGCTATTAAAATTTGCATATTGAAGTGGCAATAGGCAGGCCACATCGCTCGAAGAACCGATAACCGATGGGGAAGAAAGGTCCTTGAGTGAAGACCATGACCGGAAGACTCAGCGTTGGTAGGCCTCCCACTAGATGGACCGACGCCATTGTGAGAGTCGCGGGCATCCATTGGATGCAGATGACAGGATGTCGTTCAGTATGGAGGTTAAAGGGGGAGGCCTATGTTCAGCAGTGGACGTCTTCTGGCTGATGATGATGAGCTATAATCTAAACACTTAGCAACATAATAACCTAATTAATATTAAGAGAATTAATTTTTCCACTTGCTATGATACTGATACACAAGTTTTATTTTTATTTTTAATTCTTTCTTTTCGTACTTAAATATGTTAAATGTGTGAAAACCACGTCAGTTTCCATTGTAAAAATAAATCATATTGTGCGTCAACATTTTTGTCCAAATCCTAACTTGCCGGCCGTTGCAGTAATGTGCTAAATTCACTGCACGCACAAAACTCGAACTAAAGACGAGAACCGTTACATATCGATATTGATGGACAATACTAATGTGTCGTACAATTATCGACTACATGTCTCTTTTCTAACTGTATACGTATTAGACCGACCCTCCCCTGACCTCAAGCCTCTGCCCGTAGAGCGCAATAAGGACAACTGCAGCTCGGATCGATTTATACCTACGAAAAGTAGACAAAATCATCATCTCGGATTCTTCCGTTTTCTCATTCAAAAATAGGCCGATTTCAATATTTTTTTCAATTAATTGTTTAAAAAAGGTTTAATCTCGGCTTTTGTCATTTTCTTTTGTTTTAGAAACTCATCAATTTTGTTTGAGATACGTCTGAACACGGTGGTAAAAATTTGTTTTTTTTTGGGATTTTTAAAGGCTCATATTTCTTATAGTACTTAACTTACGAGAAAAAATAAATGATACAAGCCCGACCATAAAAGAGATATATTTTATAAAAAAAAAATATAGCTCTAGCGGTATTATCCAGGGAGGAAACAGGAGAATAAGTTTGTATGGACTAAACGCTGCCCAAATTGCCCCTTAAGGTGAAACGTTTCACGTTTGGCGGGAAATTCAAATTTCAAACAGTTTTTTTTTGTTCTTGTAGCTAGGCCGAGTAATTATTGTAAACGATCATGATGTTTGTGAAAATTGATTATTATTCTTAACAAACTCGCGTAAAATCTCGTATCGCGTATCTCCAATGCACATTACTACTTACATTTGTCAATAAACAATTTTTTTCTGTTATAAACGGTTTATTGCCAAATGTAAGTAATACGGTGAGTAACTGATTAATAACTGTACATGACGACCAACAGTTTTCGCAAACACTGTGTCATTTCACAATAATTACCAGGCCTAGCTACAAACACAAAAAAAACTGTTTGAAATTTGAATTTCCCGCTAAACAAGAAACGTATCACCATAGGGCCTTACTTAAAAACGTTACTCAAGTTGATCTATGTTTTAAAATGCTCTCTCAACTTCTAGTTGACGGCAATCGTCACACGCGAAAACAAGACGGAGCATATTTAAGCGTAAGTCAACTTGAGTAACGTTTTTAAGTAAGGCCCGAAATTTATAATAATGGTGGATTATCATAACCCTTCGGGTACGGAACCCTAAAAATAAAAGTAGCAAAACGCACGACTGTGTGTAAGCGCCATGGTCTTGCTCCACTAAATGCGACTTTAATACAACATTTTAAGCCTTATGGTTATCTGTAGTAACAAGCAATGCTTAAAAGTGAGTAAGCCTAGCCTTAAGGCTAGGCTTAGATATTAATGTAAATAAATATAGATATAGATTACGAAGCACATACTTATGTTATGTATAATGTACGAAAAATATATTGATTGTTTTAAAATATTTTTATTTCATTTCTCGAATTCTGGACGCTTTAAAATTTATTTAGAATTCATTCCGGACAAAATCATTTAAATAAGTAGGACTGTTACTACACAATTTAGCGTAATTCAGGACGTGCGAGCGCTACCTACTTCTATATTAACCTAGAAGTTTCCTCTCTGTCTATCGCGTAACTCTTGTCGCGTTATCTCTGTCTATCGCGCGGCACCGGCACAAGTCCGACAAGCCGGGCTAGCATGCGCACCGCAACAAAATCTTGTCGTCACCTCGTAGAGCAAGAATGTAACAAGGTGCCTAGCCTATTTGTGCTTACGGTTTCATATAGCTTGTCTCGCTTTGGAACGATAAAAAGAGTCGTCAACATTTTGTCACAGCGCGCATGCTAGCCTGGCAGACGACTACTTGTAGCTTCATACCTAAAGTGCGGAGTGCGCCAGGCCTCAGGTCTGGTAGAGGCAACTAGGTATAGGTACTAGCAGTTAGTACCTTCACAACAGAACAAGGGCCTTACGCCCAACTCTAAGCACGGGCCTAAATAAGTGCAGTTTGCAAAATCACGCGACCGCAAACCGTATCTCGGCGCGGTAAGTTTCGCGTGATTTTGAAAACTGCAACTATTCGGGCCCGCGTTTAGAGTTGGACGTAAGGCCCTAGGTCCTAAAGTAACAAATAGACGTGTGGAACAGATCGCCGCCCCTTCCAACTTACGGGAGAGAAAGAGTGAGAATAACATATTTCCCTCTCTCCTGTTGGTCAGACGGCGGTTGAGGTCAACCAAATCCACACGGAATGTAGGTAGGTATTTGTTGCACCAAAATTGATTAGTAGGATTAATTTAATACTACCTCGAAATTTCAACAGTGACCATCTGAGAATTGGCATACTCAGAAGAAAACCGGAATTATTAGAAAAACAGGCTAATCTTTATTATAATAACTAGGTAGTTTCAGAAACATGAACTAATAAACTAACAATAATAAATATAATTATTGTAGTAAAGCATATCTCCTTTGTTTGTCTGATCTGAGGGCCGCGTACCGTCACGTGTTTAGGCAAATTTTAGATGATTGCTAAAAGTTGCGCAAAAGCAATCCATATCTCGGCGCATTAAGGTTCAAACTGAATCGTTTATAACAGGTAGACTTCGGCCCCGAATGGCGAACGAGCATGTTTAAAGGTCACGTTAATGAAACATTTCTAAAAAATACAAAAATACAATGCTTTTGCACAAGTACTTACTGTATGTATATAATATAAATTTAGTTTTATGGTTTTATGAAAACATATCGAGGCTGGTCGCGGCATCCGAAGTAAAAAAATAATAATAGCGCCAAAACTGTTTTAATGATGAATTTCTAGTGTAATTCCGCTTCTACGTCGCTTCAAGTACAATAAGGAATTTGTGATAAAACAGTTTTGAAAATGGGCTTCCGCAAAGTAACGCCTGATTCAATCAACTAATAATAGCGCCATCTACTGGTTTCGTTGCGCTTCTCTTGAAATGCTGCAAAACTTGTCTGCTAATACTAGTTGAACCTTTTAGAACGCTAGCTGACTGTAGCGCTTACGGAAGTTCGAGACAACCTATAACACGATCAAATTGTAGCGCCATCTAAGTTTAATCCGTTATTTTGGCATATTTCCGATCTACGCCATAATGAACCGCTATTAATAGTCTCACTATAATTTGTCGATGATTATACTTAGCTAGCGACCCGCCCCGGCTTCGCGCGGGTGTAAGTTTTATCAAACATAAATAAGCCTTCCATGACTTTTTTTCTAACTGATGGTGAAAACCGCTTCAAAATCCGTTGCGTGGTTTAGGAGTTAGCGGATATACAGACAGACAGACGCGAAAAGCAACTTTATTTTATACTATAGATGTAAAAATAAGTAATAAACAATAAATAAATAAAAAAGACAAAAATATCTGGGACATTTTTGCACACATGGTCATCTGACCACAAACTAAAAAGACGCTTTAAATGATTTTGGATCTAACTTTATTATTATTTTTAAAAGATATCCAAATTATAATGCGAATACTGAATAAAAAGACTTGACTTGTTAAATCTGACTGATTTATTTGTTAATTTTTTTATAATTAATTTGTTATCCTGTTGATTGTACAGAACCATAAATAAGCATAATGACTAATATTATTTCATTACCTCATAAAAAAGCTGACCATCAATATAAATAAAATAAATAAATAAATATGTGGGACATTATTGCACACATGGTCATCTGACCCCAAACTAAGCAAAGCTTGTAATATGGCTGCCAGAGACTGATATACATACATATATATTTTTAAATACATACTTAAATATATATTAACACCCAGACATAGAACAAACACAAATGTTCATCACACAAATGTTTGTCCTAGATGGGAATCGAACCCACGCCCCCAAGCGCAGAAAGTAGGTTCACTACCAACTGAGCCACCGGGGCAGTCACTGAGCCACCGGGGCAGTCAATAGAGCCTACCAACGATTTTTTTTAAATTAGTTCGAAAATAAATAAGTTAAGTATTTTAATTTCATGCTAGACAGAGAGCGCACTATACTGAGCTATGACGTCACGCCTCAGGCGCGACATACAAATGCTATACTAACACACACTTTGCGAGAAAGGGACGGAGCATTTCCTCTCTATCACCACCTAAAACTTTAAACGCTCATATGTCAGATATTAATCAGCCGATTCAATTTATATTTTCAGTATGTGTAATGTATTTAGTTATATTCATCGCTAATCCTGTTATCCAAACTAATATTATAAAGATGAAAGATTTAATTGTTTGTTTGCATTGAATAGGCTCTGAAACTACTGAACCGATTTGAAAAATTATTTCACTGTTGTGAAGCTACACTATCCCCGGGTGACATAGGCTATATTATATTTTGTAGCGAGGCCGAAGGCCGAGCTTACACCCGTGCGAAGCCGGGGCGGACGACTAGTTTGTAATAAATTAAACATTAGGCCACATGCCTATTATATTTTGATTATTTTAAATCTGTACCTACTGTAGTTTATTTTTGTCATTTAAAAATCATTTAAGACTAATGTCGAATATAAGAATATATTATTCGACGAATAAATTCGAATATCGAATATTATTCGATATTCGAATTTATTCGTGCAAGTAATCGCGGCATCTCTAGTTATTTTAGTCGGTGACGGCTGTCGAACTCATGAATACGGTATGACGTCAGTTTGATTTTATTCATGCTAATTTTAGTTCACGATCCGAGGCACCAAAACCAAAATAAGTATCGCATTATGTTCTTGAAAATAAGAATAAACAGAACTTGTTCTGAGAAATTAATCAGAGGTTAATTTGTCACTTATCTTTTTTGACCGAGCAAAGAGGTTGCAGATTGTAATAGGACAAGGTCGGCGTTTCTATGTATGTATGTAAGTATGTGTGTGGTGTATTAAATTTGATCGACGACATTGCGTGTCGGTGCTCCGATCTTAACGACATTTAATTCATTCAATACATTTTTTAACCTCCAACATACAACAGTTATATGATTATTTACGTGATATTTACCGTGGTAAGGTTGTGAAAGGAGCTCCCGATATTTCGGCGCAGTTACATGCATGTCTTCCCGTGAACATGGTGCATGTAACTGCGCCGATATATCGGGAGCTCCTTCCACAATCTTACCACGGTAAATATCACGTAAATAATCATATAACTGTAGTGAACAACCGTGATAGTTTATAACAGTGTTCTCCGACACACAGTCGTCATAATAATGGCGACATATAAAGTGGGAAAGATTTTTTCAAACTGCATCCTGTCATGTAATTATATCATTTAATAGATCTTTTAATTTGAAAACGAGATTTGATTCATCATTATTATTCTGGTTGGTTACCATCATCTCAAAAAACATTCTTATAATAATAACCTTATTTTTGTTTTTTAGCAAGTTGAAGTGGCAGTGGGCAGGGCACATAGCACGCAGAACAGATGGCCGACGGGGCCGAAAGGTTCTCGAATGGAGACCGCGGACCGGTAAGCGCAGCGTAGGACGTCCACCCACAAGATGGACAGACGACCAAAGAGACCGCAGGAAAACGGTGGATGCAGGCCGCTTCCAACCGGTCCTTTGGGAATCGATGAGGGAGGCCTATGTCCAGTAGTGGACACCTATGGCTTTCCTATGGCTGATGATGATGACTTTGCTCTCTCATTAGCCGAAAGAGCGCAACACAATTCAATGCAAGGTTATTATCAGAAAAAGTTTTTAATATTATGATAACCCAGCCCACCCCATGTACTGTTTGCGACATGTGATTCGCCAAAAACACCGCTGTCAAGTTATTTTTTTTTTTTAATAAACTGTCTTGTAATACAATTTCGCTGCTTGTAATAATAAACTTAGGTTTGGCTTCACACCTAGAGCCGCTCAGCATGCGCAGTGTGGTTGGTTTTCTCTGTATCTTTTATCACATTTACAATGGGGAGTGTTCTGAAGAACTATTCGATCTGATGCCGGCGTCGCTTTATCATCGCACTCGCCGCCACCGTTTGAAAGTGCATCTACATATCATAGACCAGTGGAAATCGCATACTCTGCGATTCACACGATCTTTCTTGCCTCACACTTGCAAGATGTGGAATGAGCTACCTTCCACGGTGTTTCCGAGAAGCTACAACATGGGGTTCTTCAAAAGGCTAGTAATAGAGTCTTAAAGGGTCGACAACGTATTTGTGATGCCTCTGGGGTTGCAGGTATTCATAGGCAACGGTGACTGCTTACCATCAGGCAGCCCGTCTGCTTGTTTGCCACCTATGGCATAAAAATTTTGTTATATGTATCACCAATCACTAGATACTAATTCCCCGAAACACACACTCATAACAATATGAAAACATTTGTAAATGTTATCGTTCCAATCAGTGACAGATTGTACCGGCCTGACTGAATGCAATATGATAGGACGAAGTGGATCGCCTTGTATCAATACACAGATAACATAATTGTTACTCTACGTGGAAATGATTCGGTTTGTTATTCCATTCATCTTTTTATAAGCTTCTATTTAACTTGCCCTGATAGTTAGTATGTATGTCATCATCAGTCAGAAGACGTCCACTGCTGAACATAGGCCTACCCCTTTAGCCTCCACACTGAACGACATCCTGCCATCTGCATCCACTGGATGCCCGCGACTCTCACAATGTCGTCGGTCCATCTAGTGGGAGGCCTACCTACGCTGCATCTTCCGGTTCGTGGTCTCCACTCAAGAACCCTCCTCCTACTCCTTTATGTATGTATGGGTAGACAAATCTTGCAACTGAATTTTCGACCTGTATGGGTGAACCCTCACAATACACAGGCATTTACTACGTTTTTCATATATTTTTGATGTTTGAATGTGATCCACTTGCTTAACGATGTTTTATGTGTACTGAGTGTAATTAATTGAGTGCCACATTAACGGTTTTGTAAATGGTTTCGTTTCCGTGGAAAACGCCTGCGCAAGAGCATTAAGTACAATAAATCTACAGTTTTTCGAATGCATCTGCAAATTGTTACGTCCGACTATCACACTGAAGCGAATGGAAAAATAAAATAAATAAATATCTGGGACATTATTGCACACATGGTCATCTGACACCAAACTAAGCAGAGCTTGTAATATGGCTGTCAGAGACTGATATACATACATATATATTTTTAAATACATACTTAAATAGATATTAACACCCTGATATAGAACAAACACA
The DNA here is from genome assembly GCA_949125355.1 of Agriopis leucophaearia. Taxonomy (NCBI): domain Eukaryota; kingdom Metazoa; phylum Arthropoda; class Insecta; order Lepidoptera; family Geometridae; genus Agriopis; species Agriopis leucophaearia. The sequence continues at coordinate 8,133,972 of OX421290.1, read as the reverse complement.
AATGTTCATCACATGAATGTTTGTCCTAGATGGGAATCGAACCCACGCCCCCAAGCACAGAAGGTAGGCACTACCAACTGAGCCAACGGGGCTGTCAAAGCAGTCGGTTAAAAAGTTTTCAATAAGGGTTGTTTAAAAAAAAAAAAACTCAGAGTCACACAACGAGCAATGGAGAGAGCTATGCTCGGAGTTTCTTTACGCGATAAAATCCGGAACGTAGACATTCGCCAAAGAACCAGAGTCACCGACATTAAAATCTGCAAGTTGAAGTGGCAATGGGCAGGACACATCACTCGAAGAACTGATAACCGATGGCGAAGAAAGGTTCTTGAGTGGAAACCGCGAACCACGGAGACCGGAAGACGCAGCGTAGGTAGGCCTCCCACTAGATGGACCGAGGACATTGTGAGAGTCGCGGGCATCCAGTGGATGCAGATGGCAGGATGTCGTTCAGTGTGGAGGTTAAAGGGGGAGGCCGTCTTCTGGCTGATGATGATGAGATATAGATAGAAGATAGGTAGATATGACTTGATGCTCTTGTATTTAGTAACGGTGTGACTGCATCCCGACCTCATTCCTCTGGCTCACGGCTCATGGCTCACGGCCAACACAGTGTTTACATTTATACGCGGTGTTATCTGGTTCCTGGAAACGTGGTAATCCAGCGACCTTCAGACTGCTGGACCATCTTTACTATCTGCCAACTCGATAACATTTAGAATACAAGATAAAAGAAAATTGAATAGTATCTTAACCAAGGACAGGACTGCCTACTTTGGTCCAGTAACAACTCGACATTTTCTTGAATTCGGCACATTTCTTATTTGGACACATTCCTATCTTGATACTTTTCAGTCACTTACAGTTTTGCTGTCAATCTTTTTAACCGACGATAGTTATTAATATAAAAAACCGACCATAAAAATTACAGATCTGGACCAAATTGAAATGGGAAGCACAAAGCTTTCAAATAAAAAAAAAATCATCAAAATCGGTTCACCCAGACGCAAGTTCTGTCAGTGGTAACAAATATAAAAATAAAACCCGGCCAAGTGCGAGTCGGACTCGCGCACGAAGGGTTCCGTACCATTATCTATAAAAACAGCAAAAAAAACACGTTTGTTGTATGTGAATATAAATTAAATTTTATTTATATTACACGGGAATCACTCACGTAACATTAGGCCGGATTCTCCGACTATAGTTTCAACCGCATTCGGCGATCTTTATCAAGGTGAATGCGCGCGCGCGGCTGCGTCTCGGTAATAGGGTCCCGTTTTACCCTTTGGGTACGAAACCCTAAAAACCTCTGTGTCATGTAAGTATTTACGTAGTATATAATTAAGTTACAAGTTTGTTTTTGTTGTTAATAATATATCTAATCAATGTGACGGCGGGTTTTCCATATCGGAACTGTTATGACTTGCGTGTATTTTATTTATTATTTAAACAATAATCGCGGTCATTTTTAGCTTATTACTATGTCAAGTATACACAAGTGTACAGAGGCCTTAGTACGAGCACTAGCGTAGTGTTGTATTGATAGGACTCTTGTGCACTTCCGCCTGGGGAAGTACCACGCCTTTGCCAGTTATTCAACCGCCAAGTAGTGTGCAAACACTACTGTGTTCCGGATTGAAGGGCAATGTTTCCAGCGAAATTACAGGGCACACAGAGATTTGACATCTTATATCTCGGGGTGACGAGCGCAGTGCATTGCCATCCAGGGTTTTGAACTGTTGAAGTTCCAAATTCTGAGTGTCGTGCTGTTATGGGCAAGCGTGAAGAGCCATCAGGCGAGCGACTTCGCTCGTCTCGTCACCCAGTATCATAAAAAAAAGGAATTTTAGCGTATATTACAGGAGCCATACAAAATATAGTTTTTTGCATGTCCGTGTATTCGTGTCTTACGCTGCGTGTACCGGTTCAACTACCAGTGGTGTTCAATATGGCTCGATACGCAACTGCTCCAAATGATACAACTTTCACCGCAGATACCCGTCCTCGGGGGCCCATTCTGGCGCACTCGAGTTTATATCGAGTCTCGATTCTAAGTAGCTTCCCTCAGTCCGTCCCTATATATGCTTAGATCTTTAAAACTACGCAACGGATTTTGATGCGGTTTTCACTATCAGTTAGATAATTTTTCACGGAAGATTTATATATATAATAAAACATATACTCGTGCGAAGCCGGGGCGTTTCGCTAGTCATAGTATAAAACAAAGTCGCTTCCCGCTGTCTGTCCCTATATATGCTTAGATCTTTAAAACTACGCAACGGATTTTGATGCGGTTTTCTTTAATAGATAGAGTGATTAAAGAGGAAGGTTTATATGTATAATACATACATAATATAGTAGAGAAACACTGATCATTTAGAGGTTTCTAATGTGATGTTGTAAATAAACACATTTTTTTGCGCTAACATTGCAAACGCTGGCTGAACCCTACGAGATAGATCAAATTAATGTACTACAGTATTGTACACCTTGAAAAGGTCTACAAAAAAGTTCGCGATGGTATATGTTTATCTCTTAGGGATAATCCACAATAGCCATTTTTTATCCTTTACTTTTTACGAGAAATAATGGCTTATTTACGAAGCTATTTTAAGCAATACAGCATTAATCCTTATCCCATACACATGACAGAGAAAGTGCAGGGAAGCCAATATTACGGTGAGGGAACTCTTTGATGAAACGCACTATAATAATAAATTTTATTTTCATTACTCATACTCGGAAAGTCGGTCTGAAGTTGCCTGAGGAGCGGGTTGAAAGTAATACATTTCAGCCCTAGGGAGTATCACTTTCAACTGACAGTGACAGCTGACAACTGACAGACACTCAGAATATTAAAAAAACAGTTCTATTTTCACATAAATTTGTATTGTATGTTCCAACTTTTTTCTTTCTCCTTAGAGGATTATGGTCCCGCACTTCTCGTGCATTTGCCAGTGTCAGTTCATGTTTTTATTTTTAGTTTCCTTGTATTCGTAATGAAAAGCACAGTGTTTACCTCGGGGTTACAGACTTATTTAGTCCCTCGAACTATCAGTCCCCACCCCGTCTCGTGACTAAATAAGTTACTTTCACTCCTAGGATAACAATGTACTAATAATTTCATATCTCGATCATTCTCATGAGGTTCTGGTGAGAGAGAGAGGCCTAGAGAGACTCAAGCGCACTAGAACAGATGTTTACCAACCGCGGACAGAATGACGTGTCCTATTCAGCCTCTTACTATGCTAAGAGTCAACGCACTCTTTATATATTTTCTAAGAAAGGTGTGAATTATATATATGCGATTAGATTTTTTTCTACAATTTAAAATCCTGACAATAGGTGCTTTTGCCAGATCGTATTTAAGAAACGAAAGAAATATATTTATTTTGTAACAGCGCATTTAAGTTTTATCTGAGAGGTGAGCTATTGTAAAAATAACCGGCCAAGTGCAAGTCAGACTCGCGCACGATGGCTTCTAGGGAACATTATCCATAAAAGCGTCAAAAAAGAAAACACGTTTTTTGTAAGGGAAATATTAATTTAATTATTTATTTTTAAAGTGATAATATAACTCAAAAATCTGTGAATATTTTAAGCGTCTACCTGTTGCCGTTATCAATACCGAGCAAAAAAAATCACGTTTGTGTTATGGGAGCCACCTTAAATATTTATTTTATTCTGTTTTTTAGTATTTGTTGTTATACTGTGGTCTAACTATAACGGTGCATGAGATACAGCCTGGTGACAGACGGACTTTCAGACAGACAGACAGACGGTCAGCGGAGCCTTAGTAATAGGGTCCCATTTTACCCTTTGGGTAAACCCTAAAAACAGTGGAACATACTCGTAGGATCGCCTCTTTTAGCAATCGGTTAAAAATAAATAGCTGGTCAAGGAATCTAAATGATTTTAATTAAATAAGGACAGAGTTATTATTCTCTTATCAGTTGATACTTGTCCACTAACTTGTTTATTGTGAGTCTAATTGGGTGTGTAATTAATAAAACCACGACTTAGTTTATTTATAAATACCTACCCAGTTCAACAAACTATACGTCGCAGCCTCGGCCGGCATAGTGGCGCTATCTGTCGGTGGAAACGTCAAGTGGTATTACGATGGCAACACATTCGGTGTTTGACAAGGGATATTTCTGACGACTGACATTTCGGACATATGACATTTAGAGAAAAAGGCGAGGTAGCCCGCCGGGCATCGGGCATTAAGGTAATACGTTTCTTGTTTGGCGGGAAATTCAAATTTCAAACAGTTTTTTTGTCCTTGTAGCTAGGCCGGGTAACTATTGTGAAATGGCATAATGTTCGCGAAAATTGTTGGTCGTTCTTTACATTATCATGTACAGCTATTAATCAGTAACTCACCATATTACTTACATTTGGCAATAAACTGTTTGAAACAGCACAAATTTGTTTATTAACAAATGTATGTAATAATGTGCATTGAAGATAAATAACTTTACGTGAGTTTGTAAAGAATAATAATAAATTTTCGCGAACATCATGATCGTTTACAATAATTATCCGGCCTAGCTACAAGAACAAAAAAACTGTTTGAAATTTGAATTTCCCGCCAAAGTGAAACGTTTCACCACAACGTTTCACGTATTGAGTATTACATTACATTATCTATTTAAGTACGTATTTAAAAATATATATGTATGTATATCAGTCTCTGGCAGCCATATTACAAGCTTTGCTTAGTTTGGGGTCAGATGACTATGTGTGCAATAATGTCCCAGATATTTATTATTATTTATTAAAGGTCGGGACACGAACAGGGACGATTGTTGCCTCGTGGTATCAAACTCGCCACGTTTCCGTTGAGTAATCCGGCTATATCAGTGCCATCTAGTATTATTTTGTGAACTAATTAATTGTTTGAGGTAATAGAACATTTAAACTAAGTGCTTGACGTTTTATTTCGGATCCTCTGCCATGACCGACCCATATGATAGCGAGGCTCAGCCCTCCGCCCTCGTTATATATATTTTAATCACTTGGTATACTTGGTCATCCATTTGATCATCTTGTTTGCAGTTGTGTGCTGTACCCTTAGTACAAGATTTGACAGTTTTCGAAAACATTTTTCGTTTCCGTATTGTCCCATACATTTTAGTAAAGCGCCTCTAGCGGAAACGCGGATGAACTAAAATTGGTAGTAATCGGCAGTATAGATTGCTTCACTCAAATACGAAAAATAGTTTCGAATAGCTTTCAGCCCAGCAATGTATGCATCAAAACGAAAACGAAAAAAGTTTTTCGGTATTAGCTTAAGTTTAAGGCAAATCTCAAGCTATGGAGAGGGTTATGCTCGGGGTTTCTCTACGAGATCGAATCAGAAATGAGATCCGTAGACGAACGAAAGTTACCGACATAGCCCACCGGATTAGCAAGTTGAAGTGGCAGTGGGCAGGGCACATAGCACGCAGAATAGATGGCCGACGGGGCCGAAAGGTTCTCGAATGGAGACCACGGACCGATAAGCGCAGCGTAGGACGTCCACCCACAAGATGGACAGACGACTTAAAAGAGACCGCAGGGAAACGCTGGATGCAGGCCGCTTCTAACTAGCCCTTTTGGAAATCGATGGGGGAGGCCTATGTCCAGCAGTGGACGTCCTATGGCTGAAATTATGATAATGATAAAGGAAAACCCAAACTATATATTATTTAAGTCACGAGAGTAGTAAAACTGTCTGTCCTGTGAATCAGTGCCGTAAATAAGGCTGTGCCAGCGGCTCCCAGGCATAGGGCGCAGAACTTTTTGTAGTGGTAAGACTCTTTTGCAGGGGTCCGCCTGGGGAAGTACCACACCTTTGCCAGTTATTCAACCGCCAAGCAGGAGTGTGCAAACACTACTGTGTTCCGGATTGAAGAGCAATGTTTCCAGCGAAATTACAGGGCACACAGAGATTTGACATCTTATATCTCGGGGTGACGAGCGCAGTGCATTGCTATCCAGGGTTTTGTACTATTGAAGTTCAAAATTCTGAGTGGCATTGAGCTGTTATGGGCAAGCGTGAAGAGCCATCAGGGAGCGATTTCGCTCGGTTCGTCACTCAGTATCTTAAAAAAAATGACTGCACCAGGACCAAGTTTTGTTTTCAAGGGCGCAGTTATAGAAGCTCGCATAAAAGGCTAGTTACGGCACGGCTGCGAATATCACCGAAATTCCGTCTGCGGTCTGAGTGATACCATCTCTCAACACTGGTAAAGACCTCTCGTTAGCCGCAACATACATGTTGCACTTTCCAAGTACAGATAGTGATTTATATCTTACGTTGACATCATGGAAGCGAGTCATACTTGCTCCAATGTTTTTCTTTACAGTTTTGATCGAAAACAATATAGGTTTTTTTTTATGATACTGGGTGACGAGACGAGCGAAGTCGCTCGCCTGATGGCTCTTCACGCTTGCCCATAACAGCTCAACGCCACTCAGAATTTTGAACTTCAACAGTTCAAAACCCTGGATGGCAATGCACTGCGCTCGTCACCCCGAGATATAAGATGTCAAATCTCTGTGTGCCATGTAATTTCGCTGGAAACATTGCCCTTCAATCCGGAACACAGTAGTGTTGCACACTACTGCTTGGCGGTTGAATAACTGGCAAAGGTGTGGTACTTCCCGAGGCGGACCCCTGCAAAAGAGTTCTACCACTACAAAAGTAATTTATTTAGGTACTGAATAAGTGATTAGTGCAGTGACGTGGCTCGAACCAGGTGCCATCAGATTGTAAAGCGCACATGCTACCGCTCGGTCACCATCGCTATAAATTTAGTTATAAGTAATTAAGTATTGACACTTAAGTAAATATAAATCCAATAATTAAGTACTTATCAATAAAAAAATCCGACTTCATAAAAATGTCAGAACTGGACCAAATTGAAATGGGACCACACGGGAAGCACCAGCTTTCAAATAAAAAAGAATCATCAAAATCGGTTCACCCAGTCGAAAGTTCTGAGGTAACAAACAAAAACAAAAAAATAAAGTCGATTTGGGAACCTCCTCCTTTTTGTAAGTCTGTTACAAATGGGACACATTAGATATATTGACCGGCGCACGAGTTGAACGCGCGGTTTTCCCCGTGCGCGTGCGTCACTCGTATGCAACTCAGTTGATCAACTCGTTTATATAATTAACATAAGTTGGAAACTGCTGTGCTCAATATAAATTCTAGTATCATGCTATCTTTAAAATGCATACGTCATGCACTCAGAATATATAGCCCCGGTGGCTCATTTGGTAGTGTGCCTACCTTCTGTGCATGGCGTGGGTTCGATTCCCACCTAGGACAAACATTTGTGTGATGAAAATTTGTATTTATTCTATCACATCACATCATCAGCCAATTAACGTCCACTGTTGGACAAGGCCTCCTTCCTAGAGTGTTGCCATAATCCCGACGCTTGGCAGGCGGCTTGTGGATCGCAGTACGTTCACCGTGTACTATTAGGACGCTGCTGCTCATCCTCCGGTGGTTCTGGTCGCAGTTTTAGGACATACCCGGGTCCATTCTTCTATATCTGGGTATAAATATCTATTTAAATATGTATTCAAAAATATATATTTAAGTATATGTATATCAGCCTCATGCAGCCATATTACAAGCCTCCTAAACAGAATCGCTTAAAACAAGTAGCCGTTAGGCTCTTGAACTCAAAAGTTGCAAAAAGACGACGAAGTTTAAAATGCTATAAATATAAGATGTTTTTAAAATGTTTTAAAATCATCATTAACCTGATAAATGACGCACTTACAATTACATACATGTAAATACAGATATTTTCATTCTACTACGTAGTAATGTTATCATTAATCATGACAAAACCGACAAGGGATGTATTTTGTGTAAACAAGGGATGTATTTTTTGCTTAGAACCAAAACAGTGCAGAAATGTTATATGAAATCTCATGGTTGCACAGTTTTTCTTTAAGGTGAAACGTTTCACTTTAGCGGGAAAATCAAATTTCAAACAGTTTTTCTGTCCTTGTAGCTAGGCCGGGTAATTATTGTGAAATGACACAGTGTTCGCGAAAATTGTTGGTCGTTCTTTACATTATCATGTACAGCTATTAATCAGTTACTCACCATATTACTTACATTTGGCAATAAACCGTTTGAAACAGCATAAATTTGTTTATTGACAAATGTATGTAATAATGTGCATTGGAGATAAATAACTTTACGCGAGTTTGTATAGAATAATAATAAATTTTCGCAAAAATCATTATCATTTACAATAATTACTCGGCCTAGCTACAAGAACAAAAAAAAACTGTTTGAAATTTGAATTTCCCGCCAAAGTGAAACGTGTCACCTTAAGGCTTTTTTGTGTTTGCTCCATTTAATATATCTTTGTACATATTCCTTTTTTGAAGTCGGTTAAAAATAAAGATCTGTTTAATTGATATAGGTTTATTCTTCTTCTTCTTCACGTGCCTCTCCGCTACTGGAGGTTGGCCGTCAGCTCAGCGAACTTCTGTCTGTCCTGTGCTAAGCGGAATAATTGTTCAACGCTAGCTATGCTGGTACACTCCCGGATGTTGCGTAACCACGATTTTTTCCTTCTTCCAGCGCGTCGTTTGCCTTAATACAATTAATTGATATAGGTTTATTAATAGGAGGAATGTGTGCATGACAATCAAATGGTACGTAGTATGGAAGAGTGTTGCTAGGTCTCAATGGCATAAGTAGGCTTATACATAAATGTTGCTAGTTAATAGACATTAAAATTATACAACAGTAATAATTCACCAAAATTCATTTTCTCAAAGTGTATTTAACCGCCGACACAAAAAGAAGGGTTTATAAGTTTAACTTTTGAGTCTGTGTCATCAGGAGAGGTGTTTAATAGATATCGCCGACTCGATCGTTACAAAACGAGTAAATTTTGATTAACATCGCCCTAAACACAAAAATAAAATCTTTTAAAAACAAACCAATATACTAAAAATGTCAGGACTTTTATCGAAATACCCGGCTTTAGGTCTGGACTTTACAAATTTTGATAAGGTAACCCTGCACTAGATGGACCGACGACATTGTGAGAGTCGCGGGCATCCAGTGGATGCAGATGGCAGGTTGTCGTTCGATGGCAGGTTGTGTGGAGGTTAAAGGAGGAGGCCTCTGTACAGCAGTGGACGTCTTCTGGCTGATGATGATGACCCTACACACATCCACATGTGTGAAACCGTAGTGTGGAGCTAGTATTAAATACGTGTTATAAATAGAAGGCCGCCATATGGTAATCATATTAAGGTAAAATGCCATCAAAATATTATTATACCTACAGAATAATAAATTTTGTATGCAAATATTTAGAGGAAAATTGGTAACGAAAACATTGTGTGCCCTCAATTATGCATCAATACGGGTCCGAGCTGACAACTCTGTAAGTAGACATGTTCGCCATCATCAGCCAGAAGACTTCCAGATTATTAACAGTGCCGTAAATAGGGCTGTGCCAGCGGTGCCCAGGCAGAGGGCGCAGACTCTGGAGGGGCGCAGAAAAGACCACACCAGGACCAAGTTTAGTTTTCAAGGGCGCAGTTATAGAAGCACAGGGCGCATAAAGGGCTAGTTACGGCACTGATTATTAATATAAAAAACAGACATAAATATTTCAGAACTGGACCAAATTGAAATGGGACCACACGGGACCATATTTATTTTCAAATAGAAAAGAATCCTCAAAATCGGTTCACCCAGTCGAAAGTTCTGAGGTAACAAGATTTAAAAAAAAATATAGTCGAATTGAGAACCTCCTCCATTTTAGAAGTCGGTTAAAAAGCAGTTCTATTGCTTTTTACAAGATTTTATTTAGTTTCCCCTGTCCATGTCTGTCTGTAATCAAATCTTGCAAGTAAAATTTGACCCATTTCCCGGTGTTTGATTGATCTGAAATTTGTCATACTTGTCAAGTTTTGTGGCCCTAGTACGAGAACTTGCGAAAAAGTGTTCGTTCAGTAAACGATAGCAAAATGTATGAAAAATTCAGTTTCCCTGCACGTCCGATAGAGGCGCTGTTCAATTTTTCATACATTTTGCTATCGTTTACGGAATGAATATACTGTTTCGCAAGTGCTTGTACTAGGGACACAGATGACAATACAATATTACGGTGACAGCGATCTGATGTGATGATGGTGATGGTGAACAGCGGCACTCCTCGATGGATAATAGTAGACTGGTAGTATTTGGACTTATTTTGATCACTTCTGTGGTTTATTGGTCATGAATAAATAAATATTCGGGACATTTTTGCTCACACGGTCATCTGACCCCAAACTAAACAAAGCTTGTAATATACATACAGACTTACGTAAACATAATATATATATTATATATTTTTAAATACATACTTAAACAGATAATTCGTAATTTTTTTAGTTTGTTTTAGACGAATGTTAGGTTCACAGAACAGCGGGGTTCAGTTCAGAAGTTCAAAGTTCAGTTTCCTTTCACGTCCGAAAGAGCGCTGTTAAATTTTTCATACATTTTGCTATCGTTTACGTAACGATAACTTTTTCGCAAGTGCTCGTACTAAGGGCACTGCACTCACAGCTACTAACAAATAATGAAAAAAAAAAATTGCAAGAAATTCCGAACTCTTCGATTATTCATAATGCGCGCGCGTTTTTCTTTTTGTGTACCATGATGTGCCAGGCACTTAACATGTATTCGATTCATCCACACAGCCTCAAAAAAATAACTGTATAACCGTTCTAAAGCTACCGAAAATGGCTATCAAATAATTAACTGTATGCATCTTCCAATAAAAAAGTGAAGGCCTATTTAATAGCGCACTCACCTCGAGTTCACAATGCGACAAACAACAGCTTGCAAAAAAATCCTTGAAAGTTTTTTCGTCAAAACACTGAAACCACCGCAATCCAGTTAAATATCACTATAGAAATCACATAGGGAACGTGTGACGTATGTTATGTTCGAGGTTACAAGCACAGTTCTAGGAAAATGTAGTTGTTTTTATTTGCAAATTGTAATTTCGCGACGCGAATTCGCGTGAACCAGCGCGAGACACGAGCTATGATTGCGTAGGCGGCGCGGCGCAGCGCGCGGGCGGGGTGTGAGACGGTGTTGCTAGATAGAGAAATAATATCTCCTTACCTTACCCATACCCAAACGCGTGGTTATATGCAGCGAATATTCCAAAAGTGATTGTTCTAAAATTGCTACGGCGTACATTATTTGCCTATAATAATTAATTATAACAACGTTATAATGTTATAAAATGTAATTGTATAATATTTATTATACGAGCAATTCTTCTATATACATTTATTTTTGAATCTCGGAAACAGCTCTTACGATTTGGGTGAAATTTTGTATTAAAATAAGGATTTGCTTTATTGGATTTGATTTAGGTTTCCTTAAATAATCTTTAAAAAAAAGCAAAGCCGCCCAGTTAGGTACTAAAAAGTGTGTATGTTAATTTTTCACGCAGTATCAGTTACACGGAATGACGTGATTTTTTGAATTGACACAGTTGCGAGGCCGAGTGACTTAAAGTAGAGGCAATTTATTAGATTACATTTGACTGTTCATCAAAATTATTCACTTATTTTTTATATTATATTCGCTTAAATTTTTCATTTATAAATTTAAATAAATAATAATGAAAAAAATAAGCAATATATTTAAAAAAAAATTTTTTTTGCTATTTTACGATAGTAATAAACAATAGACTTTCTATCCCGGCGAAAATATGCGTTTTCTGAGGGATTGTCTACGCGGATACACCGCGTGGGGTAATAAAAAAGATAAAATGACATTACATTATGCTAGTGTCTGATTATTTTCATTTCGAAAGAGTTGCTACTACCTACCTACATAATATCATGAATAGTAACAATAAATAATTATCGTTGACACAAAAATTTAGGATTAAAACCTGTAAATAATATGGGGAAACTTCTATGTCTGGCAACATTATTCTACCTGTCAGTTTAATTTAATCATGCGTCACACTTCATTGGAATTGAAAGAGATAGCAACACAACCCACCAACATGAGAAACAGAGATACAATTAATTTCATAAATGTTTGGTAATTTGGTCGTACTTTTGGCGCCAACGTGAAAAAGCATGTCGTCTCATTGTATTATTTTCTTAAACATTTGTATATTTTCGAGTGTTATTGCGTCATAATAGTCAATTATTATTTATTAAGTGGAGGTACTCGAGTGTAGAAAGTGATATTACGTGGCACTTGTATTTTCGTGTTGTTTTCAGAGCTTCATAGAAGCCTCTTGTAAAGTTTTCACCACTTTACTAGGGCATGAGTTTGACTTGACCGTGACTAACTTTGCTTGACTCTGACTGACTCTGTTTAATAACAACATGGCTAGCATGCGCACAGCGACAAAATTTATTTTCATCCTGTCGAGCGAGAACGCGACAATGTGCCTACGGTTTCATATACGGCTGTCTTACTTTGGCACGACAAAAAGAGTCGACAAAACCCTGTCGCGGTGCGCATGGTGTGCGTGATATTTTAATACTTGACACTGGCAAATGCATAAGAAGTGTGACGCCAAAATCATCACAGAGGAATCAATTAAAATAATACAGAAATTTAAAAATATAATAATATTGTCAAAAACATCTTTTAGCGGCGTAGAGAGACTTGGGGCCTTACCCCTAGCTCGAAAAGTTGACCCGCATAGGTGTTTTTTGTCTAAACGGTACCATCAACTACGATAAGCGGTAGTTGTTTGAAAGCCTATAACAGCCTCGACTATCAAACGACTACCGCTTATCGTAGTTGATGGTACCGTTTAGACAAATAACACCTATGCGGGTCAACTTTTCGAGCTAGGGGTAAGGCCCTTGGTCTATGTTTAGCGGTTATAATTCAGCCTATCATGGTCCTCATGCTAGGCTAGGACACAGAGGACACTGGCATTCTAATGCTAGGCTAGGACACAGAGGACACTGGCATTCTCTCAGAGAGAGAGAGGATTGGCCTAGCTAGATCCACCATGCTGTCCAGTGCATGATGGTGAATGCCATATATTATATCTTTGAATTTTTGTTGTTCTTGGACATACCAGTTTCTTAACGATATTTTCCTTCACCATGATTGAGAGATGGAATCGAAACGGCACATAATTTATGTAAGTAATAAATAAATGATTGATGCAGAGCCGAGGATCGAACCGTGTGCCGTCAGATTGTAAAGCGCATAATTATATATGCTACCGCGCGGCCACTATCGCTGCTTTTTGCAGTAGTCTGATAAAAAACATATTATCAAGTTAATAATAATGAGTTAATAACGTTAGTACAATAAAAATAATAGTAAAAACTTTACAACCAAGTTTTATTAGTTGCGTCCAGATGAAAACAGATTTTATTTGAAATGTTATTTCTACTTTTTATATCGGGTGAGCAATCTGTAACAAATCCTTATCGTAAATTTGCGATTTAAAACATTTTATATCGAAAATTTACGAAAAATTAGTTAATAGTAGATAGTTCGTGCTAGGGTTAGGGATATTTTTAGGTCCCGACGCAAAAAGACGGGTGTTATAATTAAGTTTAATGTGTGTCTGCATCTGTCTGTGGCGTCGCAGATCCCAAACGGCTGAATCGATTTTGATTTAGTTATTATTCAAGCTTAGATTTTGATATAGTTTTGTTGCGACAAAAAAATCAACCAATTGGAGGTGAGGCGAGACGGAATGAAAAGATTCTATTGGTCGATTTTTAGGGTTCCGTACCCAAAAGGTAAAACAGGACCCTATTACTAAGAGTCCGCTGTTCATCTGGTGACAGACGGATAGACAGACGTCTATCCGTCTGTCACCAGGCTGTATCTTATGAACCGTGACAGTTAGACAGTTGAAATTTTCACAGATGATGTATTTCTGTTGCCGCTATAACAACAAATACTAAAAAACAGAACAAAATAAATATTTAACGGGGCTACCATATAAAAAACGTGATTTCTTGCTCGATATTGATAACGGCAACAGGTAGACGCTTGAAATATTCACAGAATATTGTTATATATTCACTTTAAAAATAAATTATTAAATTAAAATAAAATTACTATTTAAGGGCTCTCCCATACAACAAAAAAAAACGTGATTTTTTGCCGTTTCCATAGATAATGGTATGGAATCCTTCGCGCGCAAATCCGACTCGCACTTGGTCATGCAAAATCTTTAGATCCATGTCTAATCAACGCCATCTATTTCATTTTTGTGTTATTTTTTAAATTGCTTATTGGAAAACCTCCCATTATTAAAACATTGATACTTATCGCTTTATTTGCAAGGTTTTATTTTCGCTTCATTTTTTAATCGCTTTTTTCGCTTTCTCTTCAAGTTGCAGTGGCAATAGGCAGGCTACATCGCTCGAAGAAGTCATAACCGATGGGGAAGAAAGGTTCGTGAGTGAAGACCACGAACCGGAAGACGCAGCGTAGGTAGGCCTCCCACTAGATGGACCGACGACATTGTGAGAGTCGCGGGCATCCAGTGGATGCAGATGGCAGGATGTCGTTCAGTGTGGAGTTTAAAGGGGGAGGCCTATGTACAGCAGTGGACGTCTTCTGGCTGATGAACGCTTTGTTTATGTTCCAGGTTTCTCGTTGACAGTAATCCAGTGCGAAGCATACGTTCTGCTGCAAGTGCGCAAACAGGATGCAAACCATTCAAATGTAGACGCGCTCATTCACAAGGTGGTGTCCTCGGACATGTTCGACAAGTTCGCCGCGAAGATGGGACAAAAGACCCTACAAGGTAAGATAGACCCCTTTATTCCACAAAAAATGGTTTTGGTAAAATAGTTTTATTTCGATACTAGTGACGCGCCCCGGCTTCGCACGGGTGTAAGCTCGGCCTTCGGCCTCGCTACAAAATAGTATCCTATGTCCGTCTCCTGGTTCTAAGCTACCTCCCCACCAATTTTCAGCCAAATCGGTTCAGCCGTTCTTGAGTTATAAATAGTGTAACTAACACGACTTTCTTTTATATATTATATAGATAAATTGTATACATACAGCTATGTTTATATATGAAACTGCGGACGTTAACTGACTGTACTTTTGTACGCGTTGTGACTTGTATCACAGAATACATATAAGTATCTACAAGTACAGAAGGTTCACTCCGCAAGAGCATTTAAATAAGTAGCGACTCTTACTACCACACAATAAAGTACAATTTAGGACGTGCGAGCGCTAACTACCTACAGCTATATTAACCTACAAGTTGCCTCTCTGTCTATCGCGTAACTGTTGTCGCGTTATCTCTGTCTATCGTGCGGCAGCGGGCACGGCAAGTCCGACAAGACGACTACTTGTAGCTTCATACGTAAAGTGCGGAGTGGCCTGCTTGTATGTATAAAATTTTGAAGTTTGCAATACTAAATCTAAGTATAATTTTTTCAGTACGAGCCCAAAACAGCCACCCTGTCAACAGAGCCATAGAATCTGAAGAGGAAGCAGCCAACAGCGCCGGGCTGGCCATACCAGCACCAGAACAAGACAACGAGCCAACTTTATCAGACCTGATCACCATGGTCGGCCGGAAGTTCGCTAGAGGTCCTTCGGGACCGATGTTCCGCTCCAAGTCGGACGGATATTTGTTCAGTAAGTTTTCATCATCACCAGCCAGAAGACGTCCACTGCTGAACAAGGGCCTCCCCCTTTAACCTCCACACTGAACGACAACCTGCCATCTGCATCCACTGGATGCCCGCGACTCTCACGATGTCGTCGGTCCATCTAGTGGGAGGCCTACCTACGCTGCGTCTTTCAGTTCGCGGTCTCCACTCAAGAACCTTTCTTCCCCATCGGTTATCAGTTCTTCAAGCGATGTGACCTGCCCATTGCCACTTCAACTTGCGAAGTGTAAACTTACGAAATAGCGAAGTTATATGTTATCGCAAATTAATATTTTTTCGAACCTCAATTTACGACATATACACAGACGACTGGTTTTTTAACTGTCCTATTAAAATGTAGCCCATAAATATAGCTGATTAAAGAAAACAAAATGAAAATCTGATCAAAAGTAAGCAACTTAAAAACATTTTAATATCATGCTAGACAGAGAGCGCAAAATAGCAAATTATGACGTCACTTCTCTGTACGTCATATCTACACTAATATTATAAAGAGGAAAGATTTGTACCTATTTTTGTATGTTTGTATGTTTGTAATGAATAGGCTCCGAAACTACTGAACCGATTTGAAAAATTCTTTCACTGTTGGGAAGCTACACTATCCCCGGGTGACATAGGCTATATTATATTTTGTAGCGAGGCCGAAGGCCGAGCTTACACTCGTGCGAAGCCGGGGCGGACGGCTAGTAAATTATATTCTGAGAAGTATGGCGTGTTGAATAATGCTCCTATTGGGAATGTTATTTGTTTGTACAATGGTATCCCCAATATTGTAGGTCTGTATTATTTGTGACGTTTGTAAATCTTCCTTTCTCTGTCACACAATATATATTCATGTATTCTCTTTGTATATATTGTTCTCTCTCGATTTCATGGCCGCCCGCGTTAAGTGTGTTTTTGTGCACCTCGTAAATCTATTTACATCTTAGAAGTTATTACTATACAGAAAGTCCTGAAAACACAGAAGTACAATCATACAGTGCATCTAACTTAAACAGTGTATTTATTTTGTTTCCTAAACTCTGTTCCCACACTGCATCACGCATTTTATCCACTGCGCGTGCCAGCCGCAGAGCCGCTGGCGCCGCTGCTCTGTATAACATGGCGCACAGAGGCGTGACGTCATTTTTTGTTTTGTGGAAAAGGGAAAGTTTTCTCTACCAAAAAAATGCCTCTTAAAAATGACTCTACCAGCCAACTTCCATACGTCTGTTACGGGTCACAGACGTATCGAAATTGGTATATCAGAACATTAATAATAATAACTGAAATAAATTATTTTTACAATAAACATATATATTTAGTTAAATTGTTCATCAAAGCTAAATATAAACATCACTGTTTTAAACTATCACGGTTGTTCACTAAAGTAATATGATTATTTACGGGATATTTACCGTGGTATGGTTGTGGATGGAGCTCCCGATATTTTGATAAGACCAAGAAAGAAGGTAGACCGTATTGTCTGCACCAACTTTGAACTTTTTCGCCAACTACCCGCATTCTTCAGTCTTCGCTGAAATATCGGGAGCTCCTTCCACAACCTTACCACGGTAAATAATGATATACCTAAAGTCAGTCAGTCATCTACCCTATTGACGTATTGTATATGGTGTTGTTTCAGAGCCTGAAACAGTGCACCTGAGGAGTGGTCAGTCCTCCGTGTACAGCGTGCGTCCCGACACCGTGATAGTCGCTCTGAGAGAGCTCCTCTCCTCTCTCACTCTCAGGAAGTATCTGGACAAGTTGAGTAGGAAGGCTGCGGTGGTGTACAGGACGGTGGAGAACGACTTGCAGCCTATCGCAGCCAACTTGTTACATTACAAGACATAATATTCAAAGCTGTTTCTTTGACGAATCTAATGCATTCCCACAGAAGAGGAAAAAAACGTTTAGGTATTTCAGCTTATATGTTAAATTATTTTTCACTAGCTGCGTCCCACGGTTTCACCCGCGTGGTGATGAAAAGTACCCTATGTGTTAATCCAGGACATAAGCAATATATATTCCAAATTTCATCCAAATCCATCCAGCCGTTTCTGTGTGATTGAGTAACAAACATCCATCCAAACTTTAACATATATGATACTAGCCGTCCGCCCCGGCTTCGCACGAGTGTAAGCTCGGCCTTCGGCCTCGCTACAAAATATAATATAGCCTATGTCACCTGGGGATAGCGTAGCTTCCCAACAGTGAAATAATTTTTCAAATCGGTTCAGTAGTTTCGGAGCTTATTCATTACAAACATACAAAAATAGGTACAAATCTTTCCTCTTTATAATATTAGTGTAGATGTAGACTAGCCGTCCGCCCCGGCTTCGCACGGGTGTAAGCTCGGCCTTCGGCCTCGCTATAAAATATTATATAGCCTATGTCAAATTGGAAGAATGTAGCATTCTATTGGTGAAAGAATTTTTTAAATCGGCCCAGTACTTTTTGAGCCTATTCATTACAAACATACAAAAATAGGTACAAATCTTTCCTCTTTATACTATTAGTGTAGATTAGTGTGATTACTCATACTCGGAAAGTAGGTCTGAAGTTATGCCTGAGGAGCGGGTTGAAAGCAATACATTACAGTCCTAGGGAGAATCACTTTCAACTGACAGACACTCAAAATATAAAAAAAAAAGTTTTATTTTCACATTTGTATTGAACCATGTTCCAACTTTTTTTTTTCTCCTCAGAGGATTATGGTCCCGCACTTCTCATGCATTTAGGTTACTTGTATTCATAATGAAAAACACAGTGTTTACCTCGGGGTTAGACTTATATAGTCCTTCGAATAGCCCCTTCGCTACGCCGCCACATCCTGCCTCGGGACTAAATAAGTTACTTTCATCCCTAGGATAACAATGTACTAATTACTCAATAGTAATTTGAATTTAGCTTATCCAGCACGGCTAGCATGCGCACCGCGCAGGGCTGTCTTTAATCTATTGGTGACCCTGGGCTCATTAGGATAATGGGGCCTTTATGACTTTGATAGAGCACTATTTTGTTAGAATACCTAGACAAAAAAGTACAAGCTAGGCATTTTCAAGTGAGTGAATAGATTTCTTCTAAATCAACGTGTTCCATCCTCGGCCACACCGGCGCTTACCATCAGGCGAGTTGGTGGCCAAACGTAGATCTATACTAATATTATAGAGAGATTTGATTGTTTGTTTGTTTGCATTGAATAGCTCCGAAACTACTGAACCGATTTGAAAAATTCTTTCAATGTTGGGAAGCTACACTATCCCCGGGTGACATAGGCTATATTATATTTTGTAGCGAGGCCGAAGGTCGAGCTTACACTCGTGCGAAGCCGGGGCGGACGGCTAGTTATTAATAAAGTAGATAAGCTTATTTTTGGGTCAGAGTAGAGTATACGCATGCAAAAGCTAATAAGCAAGTAGGTAGAATTAGAAAGAAATATGTTTTTCGGTAATAATCAGTTATCGTTTGAAGACTGATGGGGAAGAAAGATTCTTGAGTGGAGACCGCGAACCGGAAGACGCAGCGTAGGTAGGACTCCCACTAGATGGACCGACGACATCGTGAGAGTCGCGGGCATCCAGTGGATGCAGATGGCAGGATGTCGTTCAGTGTGAAGGTTAAAGGGGGAGGCCTATGTTCAGCAGTGGACGTCTTCTGGCTGATGATGGAAATAGAATTGTCATTCAAAAAAAACCTCAATAATTTCCAAACATTTATTAAATCTCTTGGTGCTTAATCAAACTATGTTTGTACAAGTCTCATTTCACAATTCGACATTACTCTGACCAACGCACATTGAAAAAAAACATGCCCATGCGCATTTTTTGGTACATAGACTAACCAAATAATTATCAATAAAAAAATCAACTTCACAAAATTAGCAAATTCAGTTACTTGTATGATCATCTCAGCCTGGTAACAAAATTAAAATTTTTGGTAAAAAAAGGAATCATCAAAATCAATCCATAATTGGCGATTGGAGAAATCGGTGAACATACATTTAAAAAACATAGGATTATAAGGAACATAGAACCTTCTCCTTTTTTGAAGTCGGTTAAAACCACAAAATTGACGCCTTTAAACTTAAAACCAATATTAAAATAGACTAATTTCTACAAACTAAATAAAATATCACAATCAATATGAAACTTGTCTTACAATTAATTCTGGGAGCAAAGCTCCCCAGGTTACGCATAACGGTGGTAAGTCGAAAGGAGGTCAAAGTCCTCATCATTACAAACAACTTATACCTACTATACTTATATGGCACAAAATGAAAATGTCGGACAAAACTTAGCAGAGGCCAACATACGTGACTCCATAAACGCTCAGTTGCTGCCAAGTCTTATATAATACTTTTCTCAAATAATGCGTGAATATTCACGTAAAAATAAATCTCGCAGTATTAAAAACTAAAAAACACGCGTTATTGCATTGTCATCAGTCCTTGATAAGTGTGCAAAGTTTCAAATCAATCCGTCGTTTTGAAAGGGGTGAAAACCATGTTCAAAAATTCCGTTACATACCAAGCTAATAAAAGCGTGTTAATGAAAAAAAAAAGAAATTCCAAAAAAAATATGGAATTTTTGGATTACATCAAATGTTGCCTAGCAATAGAACTAAAAAAAAAAAAAAACTATGACTAACTATCAACCAATCACAAAACAATTTGGGAATGTATTTTTTTTATTATAATATAAATAGGAGAAAAAAAATTGGACTCAATTTACTATACTTTATTTACTTTAGGACCCGGGTATGTCCTAAAACTGCGACCAGAACCACCGGAGGATGGGCAGCAGCGTCCTAATAGTACACGGTGAGCGTACTGCGATCCACAAGCTGCCTGTCAAGCGTCGGGATTATGCCAACACCCCTCTCCATGAGGGAGGCCTTGTCCAACAGTGGACGTTAATTGGCTGATGTATGTGTGTGCGAGGCCTATTACTATTATTTTTATACAGTTAAATAACTTACTTTTTGACTCTTTTTGTAATTTATTTTTTATTAATGATAAAATGCAGACTCTTACAATTAATTATCAAACTAAATTGGCAATTTTATTTTTTAAACTACAAAAGGCAAATAACAAAATCTATGCTATATTTTTTTTTGTTAATTGACAAAAAAACTTGAGATTTTTTATTGCATTTTATCATATTTTTTTTTTTTTTTTGTTAATTTAAATTATCATACGGGCTGCCTGATATGGATACAATATTGAATGAGTGTCAACGGTAGAGTGGACCTCACCCGAGTGGAACGTCGGAAGATGTATCGTCCCCCGAGTGTCCGCTATATGTTGAGGTAGTCCTCGTAGCAGTCTGCGTACGAGTCGGAGTGCGAGGTGTCGCTGAGGATGGTCTGCTGGTTCTTGCAGTGCTTCCTGCCGCTGGTGTGTTCCAGGATCATGTACTCGCTGTTCGGCAGCTCCAGATTGCACGTCATGCAGTTCACACTTGACTCATTTATCTAAAATTAAAATTATTGTCATATTTAGGCTTCTTCAGACAGGAGGCAGATTTCAAATGCACCATGGTTTATCAGAACCACAGAGGTCCAAGAATATCTCGACATGGCTATGGTAGAGAAAGAAACAGTTACAGTAATATTTTTTTTACCTATATTTAATATATGTATTTTTTTTTATGTGGGACATTATTGCACACATGGTCATCTGACCCCAAACTAAGCAAAGCTTGTAATATGACTGCCAGAGATTGATATACGTACAAGTATATTTTTAAATACATACTTAAATAGATATTAACACCCAGACATAGAACAAACACAAATGTTCATCACACAAATGTTTGTCCTAGATGGGAATCGAACCCACGCCCCCAAGCGCAGAAAGTAGGTTCACTACCAACTGAGCCACCGGGGCAGTCAAATATTGCGCGATAAGTCCCGATAAATATAAAAAACAAGAAATAGTTTCATGGAGAAAACTACAAATTATGACTAGAAAAACACCCGAATCAACTTGCGGGTCAACTAACTATCCCTGAAACCATACGCCGGCTCAAAAAGAGGCGGGACATCTTCGACCAGTATAGTCAGACAATCTGACTGTGCAAAAGGGCTGGCTTCACTGGGAGCAGCGCCCTCCACGTCAGGAACCCTACACCTCATCTGCTTATAGTCAAAAGACTGATCGCATGATAAGAATACAAAAAAAAGGCTAGCCTTCTCATTCAATTCATCATTATGTACAACATTTTAACCGACTTCCAAAAAGGAGGAGGTATTCAAATCGTTTTTTTTTATTTTTGTTACCTCAGAACGAGAAGCTGCACTTTTTTATTTGTAAGCTGGTGCTTCCCGTTTGGTCCCATTACAATTTGGTCCAGTTCTACCATGTTTTATTTGTTTACAATGTAACAATTAAAAAGTCATTTCCACACAAATATTATTAAAAGAGACATCTGTCGGAACACCTCAGTACTAAATCAGGCATGCGCTCTCTAAAACCGATAGTGCCTAATTAATGCACGCGCTATGGGATAGAGGGCGCATAATTGGACCAGTTCTGAAATTTTTATGAAGTCAGTTAATTATATTGATAATTATGGTATGGTACCAACCCTGAAATAGCGAATAAAAAAACAGCTGTCAATGTCAATGACCGTTTTCAATGGAACAGCTGATTTAATTTCACGATTTCAGGGTTGGTCTCATAGTAAAAGTTGTTTATAATGATTAGTACAATGACCTCCTTTCGGCTTAGTACAGTTTATATGTGTAACCCTGTATAATTATAAATGAAACAAACCTTCCTGACGAGCGCTGGGTAGTAGGCCTTCTCGAACGTCTTGCCGAGCGCCACGGCGTGGTACTCCGTCTCCACATGCTCGAACACCTTGGAAACAAACAGACATACATACGTTACTTATATATTATTATTTCATAGACTACTATCTGTTATAGTAAATTAAGAATCCTGGGCCTTTTCAAGGCAAGACTGAATAGGTATCTTCTAAGTCTGCGTGCTTCATCTTCGACCACATCGTCGCTTACCATCAGGCGAGTTGGTCGTCAAACGCGGACTAATCGCGGAAAAAAACTTTTATCATCATCATCAGCCAGAAGACGTCCACTGCTAAACATAGGCCTCCTCCTTTAACCTCCACACTGAACGACATCCTGCCATCTGCATCCACTGGATGCCCGCGACTCTCACAATGTCGTCGGTCCATCTAGTGGGACCCAGTGGTTAGTCACCCAGTCAAAAGTTCTGAGGTAACAAACAAAAACAGTCGAATTGAGAACCTCCTCCGTTTTGGGAAGTCGGTTAAAAATGAAAAGCATGAAGGATCTGTTCCTACCTCGTCCGGAGTTAGTTCCACTTGACAGATGATACACTTGGTGATGTTCTTGGCGGAGGTGATGCCGTGCCACTGGACGAATGACATTTTCATGACCACGTTGTTTTGAATCACCATCTTGTTCTTCTTGACCACGGTGGATGTAGACCCTCTGGCTGGCCGGCTGTCCAGACCATCTGAACACAATTTATACTAATATTATTATTTGTTGTGAGAGTGAAGCGAACGGTACAGCCGATCTATTCTGCAAGCTAAGTGAACGCGCAAGTGAGGTGATAAGCTAAGTGAACGTGTATTTTCTTTGTCGATTAATATAGAGAAATGTCAAAATGTCGAGTGATCACCCTTGACTGTAGTCCCTTACCCTTATAATTAATTTCGGAGAATGTGCATCGGAGCTATACGACCTCACCCTAGTACAGGACAAGTAGGAACGGCCCTTTACCATGCACCCATACATTGTGGACTTTCCTTGGATACGTACCAAACGTTTCGATTCTACGTTTCTATTCCGTACGGCCAAGGATTGGAACAACCTGCCGGCTTCCTTGTTTCCTGAGACATATAATCTGTGCCTTTTTTATGATACTGAGTGACGAGACGAGCGCAGTCGCTCGTCTGATGGCTCTTCACGCTTGCCCATAACAGCTCAACGACACTCAGAATTTTGAACTTCAACAGTTCAAAACCCTGGATGGCAATGCACTGCGCTCGTCACCCCGAGATATAACATGTCAAATCTCTGTGTGCCCTGTAATTTCGCTGGAAACATTGCCCTTCAATCCGGAACACAGTAGTGTTTACACACTACTGCTTAGCGGTTGAATAACTGGTGTGGTACTTCCCCAGGCGGACCCCTGCAGAGTCCTACCACTATAAAGTTTCTATGTGTTACCTTTTTTCACATCTAAATTGGGTACAATATGATATGCAGCCCGGAGATGGTAGTTGGGTTCCTTTACATTATGGAAGATGGCTTCTTTCTGCGTCTCTACCACGTATTCTTTTAAACCTGAAATTTAATCTTCTTTCAATAATAAGTTAATAGCAAAAATAGGCTTTATGAATGAAATAATTATTAATATAAAAAACCGACTTCTACAGAACTAGTCAAATTGAAATGGGACTAAATGGGAAGCACCAGCTTTCAAATAAAAAAAGGTTCACCCAGTCTAATGTTCTGAGGTAACAAACAATAAAAAACAGTCTAATTGAGAATCTCCGCCTTTTTGGAAGTCGGTTAAAAATAGGAAAAAATGACCAGAAAATTCGGGAAAAACTGAAACTGCTTTATCTGAAAGAAAAGTAGGAAAAGTTGCCCGGTAAATTGGAAAATTTACTGTGAGTCACTGTGTTCCAAAAAAGATACTTATTTAATAATTGCTACGAAAAATTAAACATAGAAGTCACAACGCGTAGAAAATTATAGTCAATAAACGTCAGCAGTTTCATATATAAACATAGCTGTTTACAATTTATATCGAAACAAAACTATTTTACCAAAACCAACCGTATATCAATACATTTACAGCTCAGTTCTCTAATGTCTGTTCGATTTGCACAACATCGTCAAAACTCGTGAACCGTCGCTAAGCAAGCGAGACGGCGATTATGTCTGAATCGCAAGTGGGAACTTCTCTCCCAAGAGAAAGAGACAATTTTCTCTTTCTCTCCCGTTGGTCAGACAGTGGTTCGTCAGCCAAGTTGACGTGTCTGTTACGGCTTGTGCAACTATCGCGTGACTGTGGATCCAATCTGGCTGCGTATCCAGCCAGATTGAGTATTGCCGCGATTAGCGCGTCATTGTGGCATCTTCGTATTTTTTGTATCGATGAAATGATGTAAATACCTGATTTAAGTTCCTTCCGGTTCTTCTTATTGAGAATCAAATGTGCTGCATCGTATTCCTCTACGTGCACCGGCCACTCCAGGTGCAGTTTGATCTCCTTCCGAGTCATGAGCTCGTTGCAGATGGCGCAGTGGTATATCAGATACATCTGTCATTACAGGGAACCATTATATATATTACTAGCCGTCCGCCCCGGCTTCGCACGAGTGTAAGCTCGGCCTTCGGCCTCGCTACAAAATATAATATAGCCTATGTCACCCGGGGATAGTTTCCCAACAGTGAAAGAATTTTTCAAATCGGTTCAGTAGTTTCGGAGCCTATTCATTACAAACATACAAACATACAAAAATAGGTACAAATCTTTCCTCTTTATAATATTAGTGTAGATTGCCAGTACTGAGACGTGGTACTTAACTGTTGGCCTTTTGGAAAAACTCAAGAGTCACACAACGGGCAATGGAGAAACCTATGCTCGGAGTTTCTTTGCGCGATAAAATCCGGAACGTATATATTCGCCAAAGAACCAGAGTCACCGACATTGTTATTAAAATTTGCAAGTTGAAGTGGTGATAGGCAGGCCACATCGCTCGAAGAACTGATGACTGATGGGGAAGAAAGGTTCTTGAGTGGAGACCGCGAACCGGAAGACGCAGCGTAGGTAGGCCTCCCACTAGATGGACCGACGACATTGTGAGAGTCGCGGGCATCCAGTGGATGCAGATGGCAGGTTGTCGTTCAGTGTGGAGGTTAAAGGGGTTGGCCTATGTTCAGCAGTGGACGTCTTCTGGCTGATGATGATTAATATATAGTTAACTAAAAGATTGTAAATATAAATGCTAATCGTCGGTGAGTGAATCACGAGAACGTCTGGATAATATCATAAAAGACGACCCAAATCATTGTGTACGAATCTTTGTAATTTCCACGAGGAAGGGGTGGTAGTGTGCAGTCCATCTACTTGTCCTGTAGTAAAAGGGGGAGGGTGGAATAAGGTCATGAAGCTCTTGCGCACACTCACCGAAATGTAACCGGTAGAATATTGTCAGACAAGCTACTTTACGGCGATGCTCGAGGCTTTGTTTTTTTTTTTATAACTAGTTTGCTGTCACCAATCAGCCTCATAGCACGCCGGTCTACTGAATCTAAAGCTTCCAGCTGGTACTTGGCTGCTTCGTCGAATAGGTGGTAGCAGTAGCGGACTTTTGCTTGATACAAGTGAAGCAACTGCCCCGTTGGTTATGGAACCCTAATTAATATATAATGTGCAGTTTTGATGCCATCAATGGTGAAGGAAACCGGTATGTCGAAGAACCTCAAACGTTCAAAGACATATGACATTCACCAACATGCACTGGGCCAGCATGGTGGATTACGGCCCATCCTCTCTCTGAGAGGAGGCTTGTGTAGGGTTGCCAGCCGTCCGGGTTTCCCCGGATTTGTGCTAGTTTAGAGGGAGTCCGGGGAGCGTCTGGGCAGGGCTTCATTTGTAGTCCGGGTTTAAAAATGTAGTCTTGGGCTGCCCGCGACACACGCACTGTACCCACACGCCACGATTTTTACACAGACTATGTTTAAAAATAACCGGCCAAGTGCGAGTCGGACTCGCGAACGAAGGGTTCCATTATCTATAACAACGGCAAAAAAACACGTTTGTTGTATGGCTCCCATACAACAAACGTGTTTTCCCCTTAAATATTAATTAAAATTTAATTATTTTATTTTAATCTACACTAATATTATAAAGAGGAAAGATTTGTATCTATTTTTGTATGTTTGTATGTTTGTAATGAATAGGCTCCGAAACTACTGAACCGATTTGAAAAATTCTTTCACTGTTGGGAAGCTACACTATCCCCGGGTGACATAGGCTATATTATATTTTGTAGCGAGGCCGAAGGCCGAGCTTACACTCGTGCGAAGCCGGGGCGGACGGCTAGTGTGAATATATAACTAAATATTCTATGAATATTTCAAGCTGTAAAAATTTCAACTGTCTAACTATCACGGTTCATGAGATACAGCCTGGTGACAGACGGACAGCGGAGCCTTAGTAATAGGGTCCCGTTTCAACCTTTGGGTACAGAACCCTAAAAACCTGTTAACATGTCCGGGGGGTTCTGGGCTCTAAAATCCGGGGTTTTCACGCGTCTTGTCCTGGTTGCCAAATGTTTGAGATGGCAACCCTAGGCTTGTGTCCCAGCAATGGGAACATGATAGGCTGATTATGATGATAAAACTGCATCCGTTTAAATCACTCACCTGTCTAAATAGTTGCACTCCGTATTTGTCCAGAAACTTGTTCTCTGCTAAGTGATCCATGTGCTTGCGGCTTTCCACGTGACTCTTTTCCTGGGACGTGGAGACCATGGTTGAACACGCGAAGCAGAACCTGCAAAAACAAACATCATCACACTATCATATACAGTGTAAACTCTTTATAACATTATCCTCAACAATAAACTCCCTGTAACGTTGAAGTGAGCCCAACTTGGTTGGTTTGCGTTAAAACCCACATATTGAAACACTCTTTATAGCGATACGCCATTCTCTATTACGAAGAAATGTATTCATATTTTTAGATAGTAAATATTTATTATCGGTATTATTGTTTATGTTATCAGGTATCGTTCGCGCAAAACTTTATGAGCCCTCTGAAGTTAGGCCCAGTGGCTGCACAGTACGCATATTATAGGTATCCGAGGGACTTTACAGGGCGTCGGGGAGGCCTCGCGCCTAACTTCAGAGGGCTCATAAAGTTTTGCGCGAACGATACGAGTAACAAAAGACTTTGAAGCTCCGAAACATCCGAGGTTGGCCTAGCTTTTGTTATCTTTAATTGCCTTGAACACGTGCAGTATGACGCATTGTATTCTCGGAAGTGATGGTCTTCGACCAAGCATACCGGGTACCTATCGTATTATCAGTCTTAAACCTACTTTGAAACTATTAACATGGCCAGTAAACGGAAAGCGATTAGTGTTGACGAAAAAGTTTGTGTAATACGTGCGATTCGGTTGTTTTTTTGTTCACTCCATATAACGATAACTCTCTATAACGACAAAAAATGCTCAGTCCCTTGAGTTTCGTTATAAAGAGTTTACACTGTATGTGAAACCTTGGATGGATGTATGGATGGATGGATGTTTGTTACTCAATCACGCAGAAACGGCTGGATGGATTTGGATGAAATTTGGAATATACATTGATTATGTCCTGGATTAACATATAGGCTACTTTTCATCATCAACATCACGCGGGTGAACCCGCGGGGTGCAGCTATTCTTATTTATTTGCCTTTAGGTCCATTATGTCGACTTCCCGAATGACGAATTCTCAAAAGGGATATTTTGTCACGACCCAGGGGGGTCTAGAAGAGAACCACCACTTTCTGTTAGCGTTAACGCCTGCGAAAAGATAAAATTGTATAAAAATAAATATCTGGGACATTTTTGCACACATGGTCACACACACATAATCAGCCAATTAACGTCCACTGTTGGACAAGGCCTCCCTCATAGAGAGGGGTGTTGCCATAATCCCCACACTTGGCAGGCGGCTGTACTATTAGGACACTGCTGCCCATCCTCTGGTGGTTCTGGTCGCAGTTTTAGGACATACCCGGGTCCACACAGATGACACACGGTGATCTGACCCCAAACTAAGCAAAGCTTGTAATATGGCTGCCAGAGACTGATATACGTACATATATATTTTTAAATACATACTTAAATAGATATTAACACCCAGACATAGAACAAACACAAATGTTCATCACATGAATGTTTGCCCTAACTAGGAATCGAATCCACGCCCCCAAGCGCAGAAGGTAGGTTCACTACCAACGGGGCAGTCGTCACCGCTTTTGACCACCAACTCGCTTGCTGGTAAACGATGATGTGGTCGAAGATGAAGCACGCAGACTTAGAAGATACCTATTCGACAGCCCCGGTGGCTCAGTTGGTAGTGAACCTTCTGTGCTTGGGGGCGTGGGTTCGATTCCCAGCTAGGGCAAACATTTATATGATGAACATTTGTGTTTGTTCTATGTCTGGATGATAATATCTATTTAAGTATGTATTTAAAAATATATATCTACACTAATATTATAAAGAGGAAAGATTTGTACCTATTTTTGTATGTTTGTAATGAATAGGCTCCGAAACTACTGAACCGATTTGAAAAATTCTTTCACTGTTGGGAAGCTACACTATCCCCGGGTGACATAGGCTATATTATAGTTTGTAGCGAGGCCGAAGGCCGAGCTTACACTCGTGCGAAGCCGGGACGGTCGACTAGTGTTTGAATAAAGCAAAATAAAATATAAAGCTTTGCTTAGTTTGGGGTCAGATCACCGTGTGTCGTCTGTGTGGACCCGGGTATGTCCTAAAACTGCGACCAGAACCACCAGAGGATGGGCAGCAGTGTCCTAATAGTACAGCCACCTGCCAAGCGTGAGGATTATGGCAACACCCCTCTCTATGAGGGCTTGTCCAACAGTGGACGTTAATTGGCTGATAATGTGTGTGTGACCATGTGCGCAAAAATGTCCCGAATATTTATTTATTCGTATGTGACACAGATTTAATTAGAATATGGTTCTCACCTGATTCCGTTGTCCAGAAACACCAAGGTGTTATATGACATATTGGTTATCTTAAAATAAGTCGTCTTTAACTTGAGGAAAACCATCTCTTCTTCATCAAACTCTTTACATTCATCTTCACTTTCGCTGTCAGTTTCGACTTTATCAACATCATCATTGCCTTTGGAATTATCATTTTCAGATACAGAGTCCTTTCTATAAGTTTTTATGGTCTTCCTTTCTACTTCTTGGTTATTTTGAATCTTTTCACTTTGTTTCTGAGCGGTATTGGCAGGAATGTGGGGTGATTGATTAGGAGAGTTACTACGTGGTGCATTAGGGAAAGGTGATACGGCAGGCCGTGGGGCGGTAAAATTGTAGACCAAAGGTGGCCTTATAAACTGATTCTTTAAGCTTTGAGTATTGACAGGAGGAAGTGAAGGAAACATAGAATTGAACATAGGTGGAATACTTTTAATAGAATGAGCGTTATATTGAGGGCCAAGGAAACTGCGTCCAGAGTTTGAAACATTTTGAAGGGTTTCATTAGGTTGGTGTTGATTTGGTCCTGGATTTGGTAGGTGTTGCTCAAAATATGGCAGGTTTTGACCAGCATTTGGTAGGTTTGGTGCAGCGTTTGATAGATTTTGACGGTTTGGTCCCGCTTGCGGTAGATTTGGTCCACATTTTGGAAAGTATTGACTTTCTGGCTGAAAATGATGAGTTGTTAGATATTGATATTTTGGTCCAGGTTGCGGTACATTTGGTCCAGTATTTTGTCTAATGTTTAGCATATTCGTAAATAGTTTAATATTTTGCCTATTTTGTCCAGATTGGGTATTTACAATGGCGCTAGCTGTGTTACAGTTCTGTGGGGCGAAATTTTGTCCTGAATTCGCCAATGGATTATTTTGAGTTATTTCTGGTTTAATACTCGTTATCTGAGCACTAACTTGTTCAGTGAACTGATTAGATGAGACGGGCTTTACATTTTCTTTTTGAAGCCGTTCTTTTGACGGTAAATTAAGAGGTGGCATATTTTTAATATACAGTACCTGTGTTGCCTGATTATTGGCGCTATTATGGCCATAGTCGAGATTAAGCTTGGTAACCCTTTTTGTTTTTATGGGTTTCTGCGATTTTTTCATGCCCATAGCTGTGGCTAAAGGAGTAGTGTGCAGCTGGCAGATGTTGTGGTCAAATATCTCAGATAATGAGAACAGTTTGTTACATATGCTGCAGTGGTACATGCCTCTGACCTGAATCGTAACATTGCATAACATTAATTACTATAATTACAAGTATACATTGAAAATGTTAAAATAACAGAGATGTAATTATATCAATACAAAAAACCTACTTCATAAAAATTTCAGAAATGGACCAAATTAAACACTGTTTTAAACTATCACGGTTGTTCACTAAAGTTATATGATTATTTACGGGATATTTACCGTGGTAAGGTTGTGGAAGGAGCTCCCGAGTCTTCCCGTGAACATGGTGCATGTAACTGCGCCGAAATATCGGGAGCTCCTTCCACAACCTTACCACGGTAAATATCACGTAAATAATCATATAACTTTAATGGACCAAATTGTTACCAATACTACCATATTTTTTTATTTGGTGGATATTCTTTCTGATTGGTCCCATAGAAACTCAATCAAAATTGATTCAGTAGTCCATACAATATGTCATCGAAGTAAACTTTTTTTTTTATGATACTGTTTGACGAGACGAGTGAAGTCGCTCGCCTGATGGCTCTTCACGCTTGCACATAACAGCTCAACGTCACTCAGAATTTTTAACTTCAACAGTTCAAAACCCTGGATGGCAATGCACTGCGCTCGTCACCCCGAGATATAACATGTCAAATCTCTGTGTGCCCTGTAACTTCGCTGGAAACATTGCCCTTCAATCCGGAACACAGTAGTGTTTACACACTACTGCTTGGCGCTTGAATAACTAACTACCAAAGGTGTGAAACTTCCCCAGGCGGACTCTACAAGAGTCCTACTACTACAAAAAAAAAAAACAGTTATTTTAATCTAAAACCACTACTTTCTATTCATATTTTTTTACCCCCGATGCAAACATAGGAGTTATAAGTTTAACTTGTGTGTCTGTCTGTGGTATCGTAGCTTCCAAACGACTGAACCGATTTTGATTTAGTATTAAGGGAGCGTTCAAGTATTACGTAACGAATTTGGGGGGAGGCCCCCCCCCTCCCCCCAAATTCGTTACGTAAAACGTTTCTTGTAAAACGTTACGATGCGTTACAGGGGCGGGAGGGGCGGTTTGAACTACGCGTTACGTAACATGGTTTTTTTTAACTCTTCAGAACGGTTGCGTAAAGAGATTCTCTCGCGCATTTCTTATATAACAAAGGTATTTTAGCGACATTCCGGTACTTGACGCCGCATAATTGTGACTTTTAGGTAAAAATTGTCACGTGGTTGTTACGTAACGTTTTACAAGGGGGTGGGGGGGGGGGGGTGGTACAGAAACATGTTACGGCGCGTTACATGGGGGGGAGGAGGAATCCAAAATCTCCAAAAATTGCGTTACGTAATACTTGGACGCTCCCTAAGTTTGTTTGAATGGTCACATGATCGAGAGAGTTCTCAGCTATGATTCATGAAAATCTGTTCAGCCATTTGATGGTTATCAGCTCTTTTTAACCGACTTCCAAAAAGGAGGTTCTCAATTCGACTGTTTGTATTTTTTTATGTTTGTTACCTCAGAACTTGAACAGATTTTGATGATTCTTTTTTTATTTGAAGCTGGTGCTTCCCGTGTGGTCCCATTTCAATTTGGTCCAGTTCTACTATTTTTTATTTTTTTTGCAATGTACTTAGCAATTAAAAAGTCATTTGCCACCCAAAGATTATAATAAGAGACATCTGTCGGAACACCTCAGTACTAAATCAGACATGCGCTCTCTAAAACCAAGTGCCTAATTAATGCACGCGCTATGGGATAGAGGGCGCATATTTGGTCCAGTTCTGACATTTTTATGAAGTAGGTTTTTTATATTGATAATAGGGTATTTGACTATATATTAAAATATAATTAATACTGGTGTAATCCTAGAAGATTATTATTTTCAAAAAGTATTTAATGACTAAAAACCAAAAAAATTAAGTCGTATTTCTAGAAAAATACATAATAAAAATATGTTTTTCACTGATCACGTGACTTGACTGTAAACGCTCTATGTTAGCCGAATGTCCTTATGTCGTCACAGAAAAGTAAATAGAGGCAACAATTGTATGGCGAGATTAACTCGCTTGTTTATGTGTGACGTCACTAATGTCACGTGGCCCCGTGAATGTCAAAGGTAGCGTTTACGCGGTAGTTTAATAGTTTGAATTTTGATCCGTCATTTAAAACACAAATATTGAAAATTATGAGGATTAAATTACGAGAGTGCTTTATTTTAATGTAATAAACAATTTAAAATGTTTTACCCTATTATTAGATAGATAGAAACTCTTTATTGTGTACACCAGAAATAAAAATTACAAACAGATAGAAAACAGTTACGAGCTAGTGCCACAAGTGGCGACCTTATCGCTAAAAGCGATCTCTTCCACTTTTAGTGATACGATGAAATAAATATTACCAAATGATATATATTATAATATATATATAATATACATAAATATATTTATAATTGTAAGTACTTACGACTCTAGTCAAATTATTTCCGAACTGTTTCACGAACGGAGTCATTGACATCAATTGTATATGTTCCAACTCATCAACGTGCACTTTTGGATCGACGCAAACCTTATCACAAATGGCACAGTAATAATCATCATCCCTTTTCATTATCAAATTGAAATTCAACACTGGAATTCTCAACGTACACCCAAAAGGCGTCAACGGGATGTCACCGAAAACGTTGAAATCTGCGTCTAATTTAAGCGGATCCATATTAGGTTCATGGTCTAAGTTTTTATTAATAATAGCACTTTTGTAGCTTTCAGTCTTTTTAGGTTCGATAACAGTCTTTGGGCAGTCTTTTTTCTCTGTGGTTTTAGTCTTTTTGTTACTTTTTCTTGGATTTCTTGTTTCAGAGTAGTTTCTGTTTATTTTGGGATGCCAGCCATTGATATGGTCTTCCATTTGGTGTTGATATTGAAGGTAGTTGCAGTGACCACAATGGTAAAGCTTGTCGTCTACCTGTAAGAAATAATTAATTTAAAAAAACCGGCCAAGTGCGAGTTGGACTCGCGCACGAAATGTTCAGTACCATAATCTATAAAAACGGCAAAAAAATCATGTCTGTTGTATATTGGGAATACAACAGATTATTTTTAGTGGTAAACCTTACAACCTAATCTTGACAATCTTACAACCTAATCTTGACAATCTTACAACCAAATCTTGACAATTTAACAATCAAATCTTGACAATCTAACAACCATATATTGACAATTTTACAACCAATTCTTAACAATCTTACAACCAAATCTTGACAATCTTACAACCAAATCTCAACAATCTAACAATCAAATCTTGACAATCTAACAACCATATATTGACAATTTTACAACCAATTCTTAACAATCTTACAACCAAATCTTGACAATCTTACAACCAAATCTCGACAATCTTACAAAAGACATCCATACAAGCAAATCTTGACGATCGATGCTACTCCCTTACAAGTTACAATACAAAACACTTTGCCAGCACAGAAAGACACTACAAGCAATCTATATCTATTGAGCAAAAAAACACTAACTGACTGACTTTTTAAGAGATTGTCAAATAAAATAAAAAAATGGCTGAACATATTTTTAACCGACTTCCAAAAAGGAGGAGGTTCTCAACCCGATTGTTATTTTTTTATGTTTGTTAACTCATAACTTTCTGGGTGAACCGATTTTGATGATTTTTTTTTATTTGAAAGTTGGTGCATCCCGTGTAGTTTCATTTTTATGAAGTCGGTTTTTTTACATTGATAACTCTCTGTAATCATAGATAAGAATCATCGATAAAGTCACATTTCCAAAAAAACAAAAAAAAACAGCCTTTTGACAGCTACGACGTCACAGACACACACGTTAAACTTATAACACCCCTCTTTTTACGTCGGGGGTTAAAAAATAAATTTAAAAGCAGTCTTAATGCTAAAAGCAATCTCTTTCAGACGCTTTGCATACCTTTTTTTTAATGATACTGAGTGACGAGACAAGCGAAGTCGCTCGCCTGATGACTCTTCACGCTTGCCCATAACAGCTCAACGCCACACAGAATGTTGAATTTCAACAGTTCAAAACCCTGGATGGCAATGCACTGCTCTCGTCACCTTGAGATATTTTTTTTTTTTTTTTTTTTTTTCTTAACCTATACTGTCCCACTGCTGGGCAAAGGTCTCCCCCATTTCCTTCCATAAATCTCGGTCCTCCGCCGCCTCTTGCCAACCTCTCCGGAATGAGTCAAGATCGTCACGCCAGCGTTTCCTAGGCCTTCCTTGACTGCGTCGTCCATCAGGCACCCACTGTGTGACGATCCTGGCCCATCGGTCGGGGTTCATACGCGCCACATGTCCCGCCCAATCCCATTTCAATCTGGCAGCCTTTTGGCCCACGTCGAACACACCAGTTATGGAGCGCAGTGTGCTATTGCGAACTCTGTCTATTCTTTTAATACCAACCACGCTGCGCTCCATTCCTCTTTGGCAAACCCCGAGTTTGAACTTTTGAGAATCGGTCAGTGACCAGGTCTGAGCACCGTAGGTTAGGACGGGCAAAATACACATGTCGATGAGTCTACGCTTCAGTGATATCGGCAGGTCACCTTTCATCAGCTCTTTCATAGACCAGTAGCTCCTCCAAGCGTTTTCGACGCGGCGCTCAATTTCCTTGTCTTGCCGGTTCTCGAAGGAGACTATCTGGCCTAAGTACACGTACTCATCAACATATTCCAGTACTTGTCCATCTACCTCGACCCTACGTTTCGTGCTGTTGGTCATCACTTTTGTCTTCGACCGATTCATCGCTAGTCCAACCCCGAGGCTTGCTGTGCTGAGTTCTTGTAGCATATTTTGCAGTTCAGGTGCGGTTGACGCAAAGAGGACGATGTCATCTGCAAATCTCAGATTGCTGAGTTTCCTGTTGCCGACATCAATCCCTTTTGTCTGCCACGAGCTCGCCAAGGTCTTAAAAATTTCTTCGAGTGTGCTTGTAAATAATTTGGGAGAGAGCGGGTCTCCCTGTTTGACTCCTTTTTCTATGGAGAATTTAGGACCGTGAGTATTAAGCTTAATGTCTGCTGTACTATTGTCGTATATAGTTTTTATGAGATCCAAGTAAGTTTTGTCTATTTCTTGCTGTTCTAGTGCGGAATATATTGCTTTGTGTGTGATACTGTCGAAGGCCTTTGTGTAATCTACGAAAGCTAAATAGAGTGGATTGTTGAATTCGTTGTGTTTTTCGATGATTTGGTTTATTGTGTGTAAATGGTCTATAGTTGAGAAACCAGGGCGGAATCCAGCCTGCTCTGGTGGTTGGTGGCTGTCTAGTTTGCTATCTATGCGTTTCTGGATGATTTTAATAAAAGCTTTATAAAGATGTGACACTAAGCTGATGGGCCTGTAATTGTTTATGTCGCTTTTGTCTCCTTTCTTATGGAGAAGTATAATATTTGAATGGCACATTTTTTCTGGAATATTTCCTGATTGGAGGATTGTGTTAAAAAGATTGGTAATATGGGGAAGAAGGATCTGTGATCCTGCTTTTAAAGCTTCTGTTGTTATGCCATCTTCGCCGGGGCTTTTATCATACTTCATACTTTTGAGTGCATTGTGGACTTCAAATCCAGTTATGTAAGGTATGGATTCAGGGCGCGAGTGTTCAATTTGATTATCAGATTTTGATTTTGATGGGTCGGAGTATAAAGATTTGTAGAAGTACGTGCAAATTTCTAATATTTTATGTCGGCTGCCGTGTTTGATGCCGGCACTATCTTGTAAGCGGTTGATCCAAGTTTTACCTCTAGATTGACCTTGTTTAGCTGCTCTAAGAGATGAATTTTTTTCTAAAGCTACTTTGACTAGAAAAGTATTGAAATTCCTTATGTCTTGTCTGATGCTGCGTTTAACTTTCTTGTCAATTTTTCTATGTTCTTCTGTTCCTATTTCTAATTGGAGCCTTTCTTCTATTAGTTGGATTGTTTGGGGTGTTAATTTGTTTTTGTGAGGTTTGTCTGGTTTCAATTTTTTGCTGCTACTATGTATTGCGTTTACAATATTTTCGTATTGGGCCTCTACGTCATAAACATTTTCTACTTTTTCAATTTCGAGTCCGCTAAAGTAATTAGACAGTTGTAAAATATATTGGTCAGACTTATTAAATAGTGTTTGTTTGTTGACTGTTTTAAAACGATTTTTGAATAATATTGCTCTCTGGATCTTAAAATCAAAGCTGACTTTTGCTCTGACTGGTCTGTGGTCGGAAGTAAACTTGATTCTGTTGATTACACTGACGTCTTTTATCATTTGCATGTTGGGGGATAAAATGTATTCTATTTCATTCTTTGTGGTTCCATTTGGTGCTCTCCACGTCCACCTTCGTTGGGGCTTTTTTGGGAAGAAACTGTTGGCGATCTTAATGCTCTGTCCAAAGGCAAACTGGATAAGGCGAGCACCTCGCTCGTTGCGGTTCCCCAGACCGTATTTTCCTAGGATTTCGTCGCTATCAGAGTCTTGCCTTGTTCCGACTTTGGCATTGAAATCGCCAATGATCATGTTATATGTTCCTTTGTGCTCGTCATAGATCTTATTGAGATGGTCATAGAAATATTCAACCTCGACGTCATTGCGTTTTGAGGCAGTCGGTGCATACGTCTGGATTATGGTTAGTGTTTTTTTAGGTGTTAACTGGAGTTTTAATGATGCAATTCTTTCAGAATGTCCAGTAAACTCAATGATGTTATTCTTCCACTTTTTGGCCACAAGAAACCCTACTCCGTAGAGTCCTTGCGTTTCTCCATAATGATAGAATATAAGGTCATCTCGTTCTATAGTTTCTTCTCCTAGTCTTCGGACCTCTGCAAGACCGATAATATCCCAGCGAATGTCTTGTAAAGCGTTTTCCATTTCAATTAATCGGTCATCATTCATAAGCGTTTGAACATTGTATGTTAGAACGTTGAGCAAATCGGTGTCCTTTATAGCGTGAGCCGTGGTCGTTTGACGGGTTGACAACCTCGCCCGGGGATTCTTAGCACCCCTGACTCCAGTGCTGGACCGGTTGCCGTCCCCACCAGCACAGCCGCTGGAGTCGCCGGGAACTTGGGGCCTTGTATTGTTAATGCTGTTCATACTTTTCCTTAAAAGGGGGGTTTGGACCATAACCCACCGCGCTGGTCCAGTGCGTGTTGGCGGGTCGCCAGAGCCTCGTTTGTTTGTTAGCAGGGTGCACCACGGGCAGGTGAGGTTGGCTTGGATCCTGAAAGATGTTAGTTAGGACCCCTTACACCCCTTGAGATATAAGATGTCAAATCTCTGTGTGTATAATTTCGCTGGAAACATTGCCCTTCAATCCGGAACACAGTAGTGTTTGCACACTCCTGCTTGGCGGTTGAATAACTGGCAAAGGTGTGGTACTTCCCCAGGCGGATCCCTGCAAGAGTCCTGCCACTACAAAAACCTACCTTTCTTATCAAGTATTCCTGGAAAGCCGTCACTATGGTGCACTTGGCCAGTTTCTCCACATGTTCACAGCTGATGCAGTGTCGGGACTTGAACCGGATCTGATCCTTCGTGTTGCAGACCATGCAGTAATACTGGTTTGACGCGATCTTTGTGATCATATGCCACGATTCGAATTTCACTCGAACTTCTTTCGCACCTGAAAATATAAAACATTATCATGGTTTAAATAACTAATTACAATATTTTGAAGTGAAATATAGCAAGCTCAGTCGCACAACGAGCTATGGAGAGGGCTATGCTCGGGGTTTCTCTAGGAGATCCAATCAGAAATGTGGAGATTTGTAGACGAACTAAAGTCGCCGACATAGCCCACCGGATTAGCAAGTTGAAGTGACAGTGGGCAGGGCACATAGCACGCAGAACAAATGGCCGATGGGGCCGAAAGGTTCTCGAATGGAGACCACGGACCGGTAAGCGCAGCGTAGGACGTCCACCCACAAGATGGACAGACGACCTAAGAGAGACCACAGGAAAAAGCTGGACGCAGGCTTCCAACTGGCCCTTTTGGAAATCGATGGGGGAGGCCTATGTTCAACAGCGGACATCTTCTGGCTGAAGATGATGATATTTTTTAACTATTTTGATAACCCAGGCTCACGGGCTCAATAAATTAAATAGATGCCCTCTATTTCCCTGAGATCCCATCATCAGATCCTGACTTGATGACAATGGGACCGAATTGGAAGTATACCAAGCAAAATATTTTTTTTTATTGGTCAACCATTGGCGGAGAAATGGGTGAACATACATACAATATATGTATATATATATATATATATATATAGAGTGGAACATAGAACCGTCCTCCTTTTTTGAAGTCGGTTAAAATTAGATACATACCTAAGTCTATTTTTAAGAACTTCGGCAATTTTATTGTAGGCTTACTAGCCATCGACGCATAAGAAATGCCTTGAGACGGAGTGTTATATTCCTCTATTTCATACGAATACTCTTCAGTTGCTTCTTCCGCTTCACTAAACTCTTCATATTCTTCTTCTTTGTCACTAAATTCTTCCTCTTCACTGGACTGTTCATAAATATTAATGTTGTTATTGTTAATAGCATTCGCGTCGAAATGGTATTCACCATCGTTTCTAAGCGTTCTTTCCGGGGTCGACACGTTTCTATCATAACTCGACATGATTCTATCATAACTCGACGTGTTTCTACCGGAACCCGGCGTGTTTCTATCAGAACTCGGCGTGTTTCTATCAGAACTCGGCGTGTTTCTATCAGAACTCGACGTGTTTCTACCGGAACCCGGCGTGTTTCTATCAGAACTCGGCGTGTTTCTATCAGAACTAGGCGTGTTTCTATCAGAAGTCGACGTGTTCCTGCCATGGAATTGTCTGTTCTTGTAAGCTACATGTATGTCAGAATCGTACATTAAGTCGGAAACTTTGTTAATAGCAGTCAGAAGGTTTCCTTCGTGTTTCTTGCTGTTTTCGTGTATTTTAAAATCTATTATATCGAAAAGGTCGTTGCAAACGGCGCAGTGAAGGTCCGAGTTTATCTGAAATTATTAAATATAATATAAATATCTGGGACATTATTGCACACATGGTCATCTGACCCCAAACTAAGCAGAGCTTGTAATATGGCAGCCAGAGACTGATATACATACATATATATTTTTAAATACATACTTAAATAGATATTAACACCCAGACATAGAACAAACACAAATGTTCATCACATGAATGTTTGCCTTAGGTGGGAACCGAATCACAGCACAGAAGGCATATAAGTTCACTACGCACTCAGCCACCGGGGCAGTCGAAATATTTAGAAAGATAGAAATAAATAATATTCCTCAAAAGGCCAGTGACCCCACTATATCTTCACAGCCCCTGGACTGATATTGCTAATATTCAAACCTAAATGTTCTATTGGAATGAATGAATGAAATGAACTACTTGCCTACAAAACTTCACACAAAGATCGTATCAACGGTACATCAAACACACATACAAACGCGGACCTTTTCATTACAATCTGACACCTCTCTTCACTCGATTAATGAATCATCATCAGCCAGAAGACGTCCACTGCTGAACATAGGCCTCCCCCTTTAACCTCCACACTGAACGACATCCTGCCATCTGCATCCACTGGATGCCCGCGACTCTCACAATGTCGTCGGTCCATCTAGTGGGAGGCCTACCTACGCTGCGTCTTCCGGTTCAATAAATAATTAATACATCCGGAAACCTCTGAAATAAGGGCTGTAATGTTATATAGTATTTATTTTTGATTGACTTTTAATATTTTGTGGTTTATTTTTTTATTATTATGTGGGTTTTTTCAAAGGTTTATTTAATTAAAAGGTAAGGTAGTTAAATATTATTTGAACTGTATGCTTATATCCATGTGTGGGTGAATTGGGGTCCCCTGTAACTGCCCACCTAATCGTATGTAAATAAATAAATAACCCTTTTCACAAAAAGTTCTATAAACAAGATTCATCCCCTAATTTTCCACCTTTTTTTTAACCTATACTTTCCCACTGCTGGACAAAGTTCCCCTCATTTCTTTCACCATTGAAAGTGGTTTTTTTTTTTCCAATGGGACCACCCTTTAGTTTTCTTTTTATCACTAGTAAGTCAAGTATTAGAATACATTTTCATTATAATTTCTTTTATGCAAAGAAAACAAACTATATTATTAGTTGCGACGTGGCTAGCGTGCGAGCCGAGCGGCCCCTGTGTGACGTGGCTAGCGTGCGAGCGGAGCGGCCCCTGTGTGACGTGGCTAGCGTGCGAGCGGAGCGGCCCCTGTGTGACGTGGCCAGCGTGCGAGCCGAGCGGCCCCTGTGTGACGTGGCCAGCGTGCGAGCCGAGCGGCCCCTGTGTGACGTGGCCAGCGTGCGAGCCGAGCGGCCCCTGTGT
Source organism: Agriopis leucophaearia (assembly GCA_949125355.1). Classification (NCBI taxonomy): domain Eukaryota; kingdom Metazoa; phylum Arthropoda; class Insecta; order Lepidoptera; family Geometridae; genus Agriopis; species Agriopis leucophaearia. The sequence continues at coordinate 8,092,931 of OX421290.1, read as the reverse complement.
GACGTGGCTAGCGTGCGAGCCGAGCGGCCCCTGTGTGACGTGGCTAGCGTGCGAGCGGAGCGGCCCCTGTGTGACGTGGCTAGCGTGCGAGCGGAGCGGCCCCTGTGTGACGTGGCCAGCGTGCGAGCCGAGCGGCCCCTGTGTGACGTGGCTAGCGTGCGAGCCGAGCGGCCCCTGTGTGACGTGGCTAGCGTGCGAGCCGAACGGCCCCTGTGTGACGTGGCCAGCGTGCGAGCCGAGCGGCCCCTGTGTGACGTGGCTAGCGTGCGAGCCGAGCGGCCCCTGTGTGACGTGGCTAGCGTGCGAGCCGAGCGGCCCCTGTGTGACGTGGCTAGCGTGCGAGCCGAGCGGCCCCTGTGTGACGTGGCTAGCGTGCGAGCCGAGCGGCCCCTGTGTGACGCCCGTCGGACGGTGCGCCGGCCGAACGTACCTAAACTGCAGAGTGGTTTGGGGTCAGATGACCGTGTGTGCAAAAATATGCCGATTATTTATTTAGTCATCCCATCATAATTGGTAAAGCCACTCACCTTTCTAACAATGCTAAGGTCGAATCGCTTCAGAGGTTTGTATTTTTCCAGATTACGAAGATGGGCTATTGTTTCTACGTGATCTTCACAGGTCAGTCTGAAATAATATATATTAATATAATTATCAATATAATAAAATAACAGACTTCATAAAAATGTCAGAACTGGACCAAATATGCGCCCTCTATCCCATAGCGCGTGCATTAATTAGGCACTAGCAGTTTTAGAGAGCGCATGCCTAATTTCGTACTGAGTTGCTCCGACAGATGTCTCTTATAATATGTTTTGTGTGGAAATGACGTCTTAATTGTTACATTAAAAATAAAACATAGTATAAATGGACCAAATTGAAATGGGACCAAACGGGAAGCTCCAACTTTCAAATAAAAAAAGAATCATCAAAATCGGTTCAAAAAGTCGAAAGTTCAAAAACATAAATTAAAATATTAAAAAAGTCTGAGCTAATGAGGTGAACAACTTGTGGATGGAATTGCCTTATCCTGTCTCATCTCAAAATATATTTAGGCAGGTGATGACTTGCCACCCACTGAATGGGCCCCCCATAAAGGATGCCGTATCTTGGCACCGGAGGGGCAACATTGGCGTGGGTGGCTTAGGGTGTAGAGAGGTGTAGGTACTGCACTTTCACTAAGAGCTACTAGCAGCGTTGGTCCATCATTCCTACCGGCTACAACGCTAGGGTAGCTGTTGCCGCTGCCGCGCACCCGCCGCATCAGGGAGGCTACACGTTTTCGTATAATGGCTGCAAAGCCGTCTACGTCTGCCTCTGCAAACATACCTAATGAACTGCAGAAGCGCGGCAGCCCCAACAGCATCCTGAACGCATTATTATATTGCACGCGTAGGGCGTTCGCAGCCTTCTGAGTAAAGTTGAAATATGTTGCTATTAATTTTCCATCGTGTTTTAATTTCTATTGTCATGGTAATGTCTTACCTGTCACAGTAAACCTGGCAGATGGCGCAGCGAAACAGTTCACCATCAATCAGAGCCATGGTGTTCCACTGAACGTCCCAGAGGTAAACGTTGGAGTTGATTATTACACCTTGCGGTAATCTCTGAATGTGTATGTCTAACTTAGTTGTCATATCTTCTGGAAAAAAAGAGAAACAAAATTTGATTTCTTTTTCCACTTCCCCGTTCCATCAATACTTGGTGCTGCCCACAGAAAAGAGAAGTAAATAGAACGGAAATGAGAAGGAAACTCTGTCGTCAGGCATTGTGACAGATATAAATAAATTAATATCTGGGACATTATCGCACACATGGTCATCTGACACCAAACTAAGCAAAGCTTGTAATATGGCTATATGATATGGTATATCCCCACGCTTGGCAGGCGGCTGTACTATTAGGACACTGCTGCCCATCCTCTGGTGGTTCTGGTCGCAGTTTTAGGACATACCCGGGTCCACACAGATGACACACGGTGATCTGACCCCAAACTAAGCAAAGCTTGTAATATGGCTGCCAGAGACTGATATACATACATATATATTTTTAAATACATACTTAAATAGATATTAACACCCAGATATAGAATATACATAAATGTTTGTCCCAGGTGGGAATCGAACCCACGCCCCCAAACGCAGAAGGTAGGTTCACTACCAACTAAGCTAAGGGGGCTGTCAAAATTAATAAAGCAAATGGGGAAGGTTGCATGTGAAATAGTGAGAAATATAGGAACATCAGCGAATGCTTCTGTCTACCAATCCCACTTATATCATAAATGTGAAAGTTTGGATGTATAGATGGATGGATATTTGTTACTCAATCACGCAGAAACGGCTGGATGGATTTGGATGAAATTTGGAATATACATTGATTATGTCCTGGATTAACACATAGGCTACTGTTCATCACAGATTTTCATCACCACGCGTGTGATACCGCGGGGCGCAGCTACTACCACTATATTCACTGGATGGATGGATGTTTGTTACTCAATCACGCCAGAATGGCTGAACGGATCTAGATGAATTTGGCACAGAGATAAATTATAGTCTGGAGTAGCACATAGGCTACTTTAAAAATGGCTGGACCGATTTGGATGAAGTTTTGTGATCCTGGAGCGAGTCATAGTAGTGAGGCCGAAGGCCGAGATAACACCCGTGTGAAGCCGGGGCGGCTCGCTTTATTATAAATGCGAATGTTTGAGTGTATGTTTGTTACTCCTTCACCCAGAAATGGCTGGATGAATTTGAAATATACATAGCTTATGTCCTGAATTGACACATAGGCTAATTTTTATCATCTTCATCACTACGCGGGTGAAACGGCGGGACGCAGCTAGTAAATAGCTAGCTACCTGAACGGGTGTTCCCCGATAGTTACAATCTAGGTGCTCTATCGTAGACCGCATCATCGCTTAACATCAGGCGAGTAGGCGGTCAAACGCAAGCCTTGTTATGTATTTAAATAAAATGCAAAAAAACATTACAAAAAAAATATACCTACCATCATCTTCCTCCTCCTCCGTCATTCTCTCCACCTGGTAGAGCTCGTACTTCGCCAGCTCATCTGTATCATGTTGACTGCGGTGTTCCCCTTCCACGAACCAAGAGCCATTCACTTCATACACTTTGGACATCCTATTTGATAAATCGACTATTTTTATAAAATCATCATCTTCATTTTCACTTATTGGTGTAAGTTTTACGCTTATTATATAATTTTCGTTTTTATCTTCAGAGTTATCAATATCGTTTCCGTGTGTTATATTTTTATCTTCACAGTTATCAATAATGTTGTTTTCGTCTGTTATATTTTTATTTTGACAATTATCAATATTCTTTTCGTCTGTTATATTTTTATCTTCAGAGTTATCAATGTTGGTTTCGTCTGTTATATTTTTATCTTCACAGTTATCAGTGTTGTTTTCGTCTGTTAAATTTTTATCTTCACAGTTATCAATGTTGTTTTCGTCTGTTATATTTTTATCTTCAGAGTTATTAATGTTAATTTCGTCTGTTATATTTTTATCTTCAGAGTTATCAATGTTGGTTTCGTCTGTTATATTTTTATCTTCACAGTTATCAGTGTTGTTTTCGTCTGTTATATTTTTATCTTCACAGTTATCAATGTTGTTTTCGTCTGTTATATTTTTATCTTCAGAGTTATTAATGTTGATTTCGTCTGTTATATTTTTATCTTCAGAGTTATCAATGTTGGTTTTGTCTGTTATATTTTTATCTTCAGAGTTATCAATGTTGATTTCGTCTGTTATATTTTTATCTTCAGAGTTACCAATGTTGATTTCGTCTGTTATATTTTTATCTTCACAATTATCAATGTGGTTTTCGTCTGTTATATTTTTATCTTCAGAGTTATCAATGTTGCATTTGTCTGTTATATTTTTATTTTCACAGTTATCAACGTTGTTATCGTCTGTAATATTTTCAAAGACTTGAGTAGTTTTTGATTTGTCTTCTTTAAAAATGTCTTCTTCATCTGAATTTGTTTCAGCTTTCTTAAAGTTGACTTGTACAGTTTTACTTTTTAAATCAGCTTCGTCACCACTCAAGTCTTCATCAGATATTGTACTTTTCAAATTATCTTCCTTACAACTTGAGTATGTTTCATCAGGAGTCGTACTATTTGATTTGGCTTTGTTACAACTTAAGTACTTGTCATCAGAAGTTGTATTTTTCAAATCGACTCTGCTACAACACAAGTCCTCATCATCAGAAGTTGTATTTTCAATTTTGAGTTTGTTAGGCGCATTACTTTCATTGTCAGCCTCGTCCAAAGTTGTAATTTTCAAATCGCTTCCGGTCAAATGCACATCTTTTTCATCAGAAGATGTATTAGCAGCATTTTCTATGTAGGATGCTTGGTCTACATCTCCAGTCAACTCTTCTAAGTCTTCGCCAGGTGTAGATGGATTATCTGCAGCGCCACCTAAGGGATCTCTGTAAGAAAAAGCATACAAAATTTTTAAAACCCCTGACAGAGCTGATAGTCATCAAACGGCTGAACAGATTTTCATGAATCATTGCTAAGAAGACTCCTTTCAAATAATAATTATCGATATAAAAAACAGACTTCTTAAAAATTTCAGAACTGGCCCAAATTGAAATGGGACCAAATTCAAATAAAAAACCATCATTAAAATCGGTTCACCCAGTTGAAAATTCCGAGGTAACAAATATAAAAAACGAAGCGCGCCAAGAGGCTCATCAGCAACGAAGCCCTAGTTCAGACTAAGCTTCTTAGTCTTGAGCATCGACGCAAAGTTGCTAGTCTATCGGTTTTTTATCGGATACATTTTGGAGAGTGTGGATCAGATCTGCATGATTTAATTCCCTCCTGCCCTTTTTTCTATCGGACTGCCAGAGCGGGCTCGAAAAATCAACACCGGTTTATGGTTGACATTCCGAAAACCCGTATGAAGCCCTTTGATTCCAGTTTTATTGTGCGAACTGCTAGTTTGTGGAATGCGCTGCCTGAATGGGTGTTCCCCGATAGTTACAATCTGGGTGTCTTCAAGTCAAGAGTGAATCGGTTTCTTTTAGGCAAGCGTGATCCACCGTAGGCCGCATCATCGCTTAACATCAGGCGAGTTGGCGGACAAGCGCGGGTCTATTTTGCAATTTAAAAAAAATAACTAAATTCATATTGGTCCAGACGTTTGGGAGCTACGATGCCAGACCCACATGTTAAACTTACAACACCCCTCTTGATGCATCAGGTCTTAAAAATATTTAAAGATTTCTTAGGTTTAACCCATTATTACACATTGCAATTTAACACTTTGTGGATTTTATAACATGCATTTTACATTATTTTAATTCCTGACATTTCAAACACTTTGCAGTGTCCTTGGTCACAGGTACTCGTAGACTAATTGACGGGTGTCCAGTGGCGTCAATCGGAGAGCTAGGCGGTGCCGTGCACCGGGGCCCCCAAGCTCAGGGGGCCCTTGGGCCCTGATCAGCAAACCTCAAACTGAACTTGCTAAATTTTTGCCCTTCATACACGTACATGTAGTAAGTAGCTTTGAGCACAATAAAGAGCTGATGATAAAGTAGCTTTGTACCTTTAAATTATTTATATTATTATTTGATAAATCCTAACCCAGTTTAGTTTTTTTGCACCAGGGCCTTTGGTTACCTAGCTACGCCACTGCGGGTGTCTATAGAAGTATTAGAACTGTTGTGAAAATATTTACATTGAGTATTCATAAGATCTAAGTGTATAAACTGGGAGCCACGGACAGTCCACTGTGTCGTGGCTGCATGAAGGAGAAAGAAACTGTAGAGCATGTGCTGTGGCATTGTGAAGCCACAGAGGAAACTAGAATCGCTACCGGGTTGCATGAGGCTTCGCTACCTTCATCATCCACGTCACCACATCACCAGCTAGACTGCTTTTCATCGTCATCATCATTATGCACAATTCCATCTAAGCCACTGGAGCAACTGTGCCAGCGCCCCAGAGCGTCACTCCGATACTTCAAGGAATTGGGTTTTCTAGGGTAACTGCTGGTAGGGGGAAATGCACAATACACCCCAAGCGTTTTTTTTTTGTTAACCTTGTTAATCATCATCAGCCAGAAGACGTCCACTGCTAAACATGGGCCTCCCCTTTTAACCTCCACACTGAACGACATCCTGCCATCTGCATCCACTGGATGCCCGCAACTCTCACAATGTCGTCGGTCCATCTAGTGGGCGGCCTACCTACGCTGCGTCTTCTGGTTCATGGTCTCCACTCAAGAACCTTTCTTCCACAAATTTCGATAAATCAAAACCCGTTTGTACCCTATTCAAATAATGTGGTTAAAGCAAGCCTTATTGCAGAACTTGGCAGCCTTATTATTATTCAAGATGGGGAGGTAAGTCCTGCATCGATGCTCTGCTTGGGGTGTATCGTACATTTCCCCTTGCCAGCACCTACCTGACCCAACCCAGCTTTTATTAGGGATGGGAGCAGTAAGTCCTACACCGACGTTCCACTTTGGGTATATTGTACATTTCTCCCAACTACCAGCACCTACTTGAAACAACCCAGTTTCTTATATCGGAGGCTCTGGCCACTGGCGCACATTCAGTGACGTACATAAAAGTGCAGATGTGTCAAGCTGTTGGCAACCTTGCTAAAAGCACTTTCCTTCGTGCGTCCCCCGCCTAATGGTTAAAAGAATCGACCCTAGCATACCTGGCTTGGGTTGATGCTCCTTATATTAAAGCGGCTCGGCGTGTCTACATCCAGGCCCAAATCATGGGCGAGTATTTTTTTCATAAAGTCACAGCTTTGGCGGACGATGGCATGAACTAGCGCTCAAGTTATGAAGGTAAGAACTGTCTATTTTATTCCAAAGCAAAAATGACCGAATGACTGAATTTTCAATCTTCTGAACTTATGCATTCAAACTTCCACATTAGGATTCACAGCGTATTGAGTACAAATGAAAAAATCAATAATCAACTCGAAAAATTCGCCGGGTAAATGAAGTGGAAGATTTTTATGAAAATACAAGTTCACGGAACACCATTACTCGCGGAGTACAAGTTGCTAGAACATACCGGTGGTAGCTTACTTACGCTTTGTGCTGCTACCGCCGGAGTTTGATAAATTTTCAGCAGAACAAAATTAATAGTAAGGCGGAAAATAAAAGAAAAAACCTCAGAAACACAAACACGCAAAAGAATTCAAAGAGAAAAAATCGTTTGCTTTGCTATTTTGTTTTCTTTTTTTACTATATGTCATCTTGGATATTATGTGTTACCATACTATATTTTCAAAATTTACCAGTGTACTACAAAAAAGATTAGACAACGGATATAATATAATAATTTGGTTTTAATTCAATGGGTCCTTCGACAAAGAAACAATTCTATGCAGGTGCATCGCCGTCAGTCGGTCGTTTCGCATGGTTTAGCCACAGAATAGTATCCCTACTACTTTTACACATTAGCGCTTTTTAGGATTCCGTAGTCCTACAAGAAACCCTTATAAGTTCGTTCTGTCCGTCCGTCTGTCTGTCCATCCGTCCTAATTTTTTTGAATTGACTCTTCTAACTTCTATAGTTATTTAGGCAAGTGCATAAAACTGCACAATTACAGTTTTAATATAGATCTCAATTTTGAAAATATAAGAAATACTTATTTATATATTTGCCTTTTATGGGTGGCTCTGGTACATGTGAAAATGGAATGTTTTTTTTCGCTGCAGCCCTTTATGTCGGGGGTATCGTTGAATAGGTCTATCAATAACTGGCCAAGAGCGTGTCGAGACACGCATATGGTGGGGTTCCGTAACCAAAGCCATTTGATTTTAGTCATGGTTCAGTAATTGATATTTATAGAAAATTTCGAACGAACGAAGCTCTGTGGACTTAGCCAAATTTCAGAGATGTACCATCCCGACATAACATAATTATACTTTTTATGGTTTAAACATAGAGACAACTGATTGAGAAACATTACTACTTGTTAAAATAATTTTACAAAAAGGTCAATGACCTTTGAGCTAGAACGCTTTGAATTTATCACAGTTTTATAGCTGTTACTTAAAAAGTAATGATCAGATAATGTTCGAAATAATTTTGTATGAAGGTTTTAAATTTGACCTCTGTATTGTAAGTTACAAGTTTCTATGTCTTGTAGTTTAGAAATGCAGAAACCAAGTTTTTACCACATTGGCGGGCTATATTTCGCAAAGTTAAACTTTATAAAAAAGTGATGTATCAAATCTTACCTTCATTTTATAAGACCTTTTCAACGATACCCCACAAGAGTAGGTGGAGTGAAAAAAATTATTTTAATCCCCATTTCACATGTACCAGAGCCACCCTTAAAATGCAATATTATACAATTTTATACACTTAAAATTGAGATCTAAATAACAACTGTCATTATGCAAAGTTTCATGCATTTATCTTAATAATTATAGAAGTTAGGAGGTTCTATAAAATTCGGACGGACGGACAGACAGACAGACGGACGGACAGAACTAATTTTTAAGGGTTCCTTGTCCGGCTACGGAACCCTAAAAATGAAGGTAAGGTATTATCCTTTTTATCAAGTACCTAAATATATTCAGTATATTTCACGAAATATGGCCCGCTAAAATGGTAACAAGTTGGTAGCAAGAGTCGCTACTTATTTAAATGGTTTTGCGGAGATTATCTTCCGTACTTGTACTATTGTCTTCTATTACGCTTATAATGATAAAAGCCAATGTAAACGTAAAGACAAGAGATATCAATTGGGAGGGAATCCCCCTACAATCTAAATAAATGCTGGGTTATACAAAACTGGGTATTCCCCGTCAAAATATTATTAAAAAAGAGTTGCAATGCAACTACGAACCTACAGTAGGCCTACAGTAGTAAAAATAGGTCCAAAATCACTAAAAGCATCTTATTGTTGATTACTAAATGGCATGTCAACTTTTGATATCGATTAATGGCGAATAATTAGACTATTAACCGCTCTCTAGTAAAATAAATAAATAAATAAATATGTGGGACATTATTTCACACATGGTCATCTGACCCCAAACTAAGCAAAGCTTGTAATATGGCTGCCAAAGACTGATATACATACATAATATATATTTTTAAATACATACTTAAATAGATATTAACACCCAGACATAGAACAAACACAAATGTTCATCACACAAATGTTTGTCCTAGATGGGAATCGAACCCACGCCCCCAAGCGCAGAAAGTAGGTTCACTACCAACTGAGCCACCGGGGCAGTCAAGTAATAATAAGAACTTAAAAATTAACAGGTTTTTTTTCTCTTCTATACAATAGATCTACGTTTACTTTGGCCACCAACTCGCCTGATGGTAAGCCACGGTGTGGCCGATGATGGAACACGATGATCTAGAAGAAATCTATTCACTCTAGCCTTGAAGATACCCAGATTGTAGTTCTCAGGAAACAAGAAGGACGGCAGGGAGTTCCATTCTTGGGCGGTACGTATCATAAAAGACGACCCAAATCGTTGTGTACGAATCTTTGGAATTTCCACGAGGAAGGGGTGATAGGGTGCAGTCCATCTACTTGTCCTGTAGTAAAAGGGGGAGGGTGGAATAAGGTCATGAAGCTCTTGCGCACACTCACCGAAATGTATCCGGTAGAATATAGACAGTCAAGCTACTTTACGGCGACGCTCGAGGCTTTGTAATTTTTGGGCGACTAGTTTGCTGTCAGCAATCAGCCTCATAGCACGCCGGTCTACCAAATCCAAAGCTTCCAGCTGGTACTTGGCTCCACCATCGAATAGGTGGCAGCAGTACTCAACACACGATCGGACTTGTGCTTGATACAAGTGACGCAACTGCCCCGGTGAGAAGTACTGCCTGACCTTATTGAGGATGCCAAGTTTTTTACTAGCCAGTTTAGGTTTAGACTCGAGGTAGGCCCCAAAGTTCAGCGTAGGCGTTAGGGTAATTCCTAGTAGCTCTAGATGGTCTGCCAGAGGTATGGATACATCCCGGAAAGTAGGATACAAAGGAAACTGACTCTTTTTGGCGGAGAAAAGACAAGCTTGGGTCTTGTTGGTCGGAAACAACTTTCAGAGCTTGATTCATACGCTCTACCATGCCTTCTCTCAACGCCTGAATTTCCGCCTTGTTGGCCCTTGGATTAGATGTGTACTTTTCCACAGCTGTGTTGTCATCTGCATACCCAAAGATACCAGGCTTAAGCAGGTCATTAATATGCAGCAAGTTGCGAAGAGTACAGACCCTTGAGGTACGCCGGCATTAATCGCCAATTGATCAGACGAACAGCCATCAACGACCACTCGAATCGTCGTTCCCTCAAAAAAACAAACACAAAACACAATTCAATTCTCCAAATAGCTAAACAAAGAAGCGTAAATAGAGATAAAACATTCAACATTAACAATCTAAACAAGTACCTAGTCTTTACACAAATCTACCAAATTACGTATTATTAGTAGCTTTAGGATAACAACACTAAATAACTAAAACTTATAAGCTGTTTCATTTCATGGAGGATTTTCCTGGAATAAACATAATACCAACTGTACATAAGCAACGCGATAAGCAAAGTATCTACTAATACCTAAAACGAATTGAGTTGTTATCTCCATTGTTCATTCCCATGAATGTATAACATAATGAATAATCATTTAATATTGCAATTAGTTCGAAGTTTGAAACTTCTACTACATTCTAAGGTTGTTGGCTAAGATATTTTAACCTCACTTTTTTACATCTCACTGGTTGTTGGTGATTTTTTCACTAGATTAGTACAAAGAGTCGGTGGTTAACATAATACCTACGTAAATATCTTTGTCTTCTTAATACAGTTTTAGGAAATGTCAACTTTTTTCTTTTCAAACTAAGGACAAAGTTTATTAGAAATAGAAAATACGTGGTATTTATACGCACCCCCATATCGTTTCCATTGCTAATCTCTGCAAGTAATCAATAACAATAAAACAAACTATCAAGAATAGAATAAGTTCAAGCAGTGAACTGAACAAGAACTCAATCATCACTGATGATCACTGTACTTCACTGTAGCTATTGGATTGCCTCTTTCTTCTTCGGACGCCCGCCTCTTCTGTATTTTAGGGATTTTAGGCATTTAGCGGGAATTACCGTGGTCCGTGAGCATAGACTCATAGAGTTAATTTTATAGAAAAAAAAGACAAACTGTACAAAAAATGTTGCTAGCTATAATAATAAACCTTGATACAAGTCCTTGGCCCTGATTACTTAACTACAAACACACTCATAACGCGGCGCGTTAAGTTAACCATAAAAAGTTGGCCTTTATTTCCTTAGGAATTGAGGCTAAATTTTTGGAGGTTAACTTAACACTCCGTGTTACGTGCGTGTTTTATTTATGGAATCGGGCCCTTAAGATGAAAGTCCGTCACCTACATCCAAAGTGCATTGTTTTCTTACAGCCGTAACAGACGGACCAGCATGGCAGATGCCTACCCATGAACTTACTACCCAAAGGGGTAGTCTACGGGGTAGTAGGTTCATGTGCCTATCACTTCAACCAACGAGAGAAAAAGAGAGAGAAATAATGTTCTCACTCTTTCTCTCCCGTTGGTTAGACGGCGATTCGTCAGCCACAGATTTAGGATGTCAAAATTTTAGGTCTATGGTCAGCCATATTCGATGCGTTATGTTACGGCTGTTATTTGCGAACTTTGCGTATGAATATTTTTACTCACTTCCATGCCCCCGTGATGCCCCTCTTCCCTATTCCGTGTAAATAATTTTATTATCTGACACTGGTAGTGGCAAATGCAGAAGCCGTGAGTTGCCAAAATCCTCACGAGAGGAAAAAAAGCATCTTGTCATGTCAAATGTCAATGTAAAGTCAATCAATGTAAACAAAAACAAACAAAAAAACTGCTTTACTAATACTATAATTTAAGCACCGCATAACAGCTGCCGACCAACGTACAAAAGGAACCGTACAATAAAAATTGCGTTTGATGGTCTATCTACGTGACATTTGCGCAGTTCTGAGGCATCTTCACTCATAGATCAGAGTATATATCGGGATATCTTCACTTCACAATAGAAACTAGCAAGTCGAAGTGCACTCATTGTGAGTAATGTGTTCCTAAAAATATCTTGGGGTAGGACTTTAGATTAACACCAATCGATTTTGGGGGGGTGAGGAGGGTAGGGAGGTGGGGGGAGGGGTGGAGAACATCCCCCTTGAAGGAAAACTTGCGGAACCCCCCCCTTTTGGAGTTATGATTTTTTAAAGTTTCTAACCTCACTTTTCCAAAAAATGAAATTAATCGCCTAAACTGGCGGGACAAAGGGCGGGGACTTAAGGAGCGATGAGAAAAGTATGGCCAAGGGGGAGGGAGGCACCAACTTCGTTTTGTTGGATGGTCACTGTCAACCTAACGAACCTACCGAGGTCTGTGTAGGAGTCTGACCGCTGAAGTTGTCGTTTTGTTGGAAGGTCACTGTCAACCTAACAAACCCATCGAGGTCTATGTAGGAGTCGGACCGCTGAAGTTGTTGTTTTGTTGGATGGTCACTGTCAACCTCCTACAGAGGTCTTTGTAGGAGTTGGCCCGCTGAAGTTGTCGTTTTGTTGAATGGTCACTGTCAACCTAACGATCTGTCACTCATTTCAAACCTAACCAACTCAAGTCTGACTCCAGGTGGGCTCCCGCCAGAAGCTCTTGCAGTCGCCCCTGAGTGTCGCTTCGCCACACTCGACCTTCGCTACGCTACGGAGGTCGCCGGCTCGCTTCGCTCGCCACCTCCCCCCTTCGCTCCACTCGGTCTCGTATGGCTCCCTCTCACTCAGGACCTCCCTTGAGCTTCTGGCTCCCGCGCTTTTTATATACACTCTAGGGGTAGGGACCACAAGACTAGGTGGAGTCGGGGTGCTCTGTGTCGGTTCTGTGACCCATTTCGAACCTAACCAACTGAAGTCAGGGTGCTCTGAACTGCTCTGTGTGCCAAATATGCACGTTTTCATGGTCATCAATTATCATGCTGTACATTATTATGCCGTACATTATCTCCCGAACGACTGATAGCCGGCAAAAACACAAAATGGCGCCTCTGGTTACGTTTCGTTTCACAGGTCACTTATTAATGACTTTGGAAACTTGTCATTGTTTCTATGCTATTTAAACAAAGTAAACAACTGAAAAATTACCAAAGAGCCTTATTTAATGTAAATAATAATACTTTATCACAAAAACTGTCCAAATAAAATAAAATAGCACCTGATAATATTTTTAAAATAATGTACGACATTTTTACAACTGATAGCACGTAAAACGGAACGTCCAAGTAATGGACTTGTGATAAAATGTATGGTGAATTTCGTATTTTCAAAAATTTATTTCTCGAAAAGTATTAGTTTCCGCAACTTAAGACTTCGCATAAAGCCTTCATATATTAAGACCTTTCTGTGAAAAAAATATGAACCTCCAACTCGATTGGTGTTAATCTAAAGTCAAGCCTATCTTGGGGATAAGCCGGTGAGATGAGACGGGGCCAGGGTTTTCAAGCATGTGGCCAAAAAAATTTACCTAGAAATGTCTGTTTTGGGGGTCCTTTTCATGTGGCGGCCCTGGGGCTGGAGCCACTGTTGCTTTCCTCCTAAATCCGGCCCTGCACCCACTATTATGTATAAGAAAACTTTATTCACAACTCATAAAACAGAAAATTAACGAAAACTTAAAATAAATATATAAAAAACTTACTAAAAGACCATTAGTGAAGGGAAAGGTCCCAAGAATGTTGGCGGCATTGCTACTTTGAATGGCAATGCTCAATTTCTGTCCGAAATAAAAGCCAGCATTCTGAACACCCGAAGCCTCCACCAATCCTTCGTAAAGTCCCGATAAAGCCCTAAAGCGGCCGGCCTCCACAGACTCATCGTAACATTTATTTATTTATTTTATTTATTGACTATAGGCGAGCAGCATAAGCTAATGTGCCTATATCACACAGTGTCAACATTTAGTATTTATCTGTTAAGATTATCTTCTTCATTCTTATCCATCTGTCCAGTTTGTTTTTAAACGCATTTATGTATTTCAATGCGACCACATCCTCGGGCAACCTGTTCCAATTGAAAACGACTCTGTTGTTGAGGATGTGGTGTGCAGTGTTGGTCTGTGACGGCGCAGGACACAGTACAGATTTGTGACAATTGCTTTCTCTTATGTAGTCTTTTAGTGAGTAGATGTTGTGTATGTCAGGAAGGTTGTAGAACCCATTAAGAATTTTAAAGGTTTCAATCAAGTCACCGAGCAACCGTCTTTCTTCCAGAGTAGTAAGCCGCACGGCTTTTAATCTTTCTTCATTGAGCTTGCGATGAAGAGCATATGGTATTTTGGTGGCTCTTCTTTGAACACTTTCGAGCAGGTCAATATCCTTTTTGAAATAGGGGCTCCAAACTAGGAACCCATATTCCAGCAGTGGCCTTATGTACGTCTTGTAAATCTTGAGAAAAACTTCCAAAGTCATAATTTGAAAAGATTGGCATATCACATAGACGAAGGAGTTCGCTTTAAAAAAAAAAAAAACAAGTATTTTTTGTAAAACATTTATTTCTGGTTATTATATTATACTGCATTGACAAATTAGATTATTTATTGCTTCCATATAGTACAAAGGTGGTAAATAAAACATTAAAACTAGTACATAGTTCATATGGACCCTGTCGGACACAGCACAGTAGGAGTGAGGAGGCAGACTATATAAAACTCTTTAATTTATATTTTCATTTAAATATTTACCTATTGAATAATAAGCTTTTCCGTTCAGAAACTGCTTTAGATTAAGTACAAAGTTAACGTTATTTTCTGTATTTTTTACATCATCGGATAGCTTGTTGTAAATATTTACAGCCATAACCAAAGTACCAGACGAGTGCATCTTTAGACGAGACTTTGTTAGTTCTAACTGGTTTGCGTGTTGAAGTGTGTTGTCTAAGTCCGTAGGTAAAGTGCTTATTGTTTCGTACAAATGTACAAATGTCTAAAATATAGATGCATGTCAAAGTTAAGATTTTATCTACACTAATATTATAAAGAGGAAAGATTTGTACCTATTTTTGTATGTTTGTATGTTTGTAATGAATAGGCTCAAAAAGTACTGGGCCGATTTAAAAAATTCTTTCACCAATAGAATGCTACATTCTTCCAATTTGACATAGGCTATATAATATTTTGTAGCGAGGCCGAAGGCCGAGCTTACACCCGTGCGAAGCCGGGGCGAGCGGCTAGTACTGTATAAAATAAATTTACAGCTATCCATTTGATCAATATTTGCTATAATTCGAATTAGTTTTTTTTGAACTTTGAAAAGATCCTGCGCAGCGCTGCTATTACACATCAATAAACATTTTTAAATAATTTTTTCTTCTAGTACCAACATGCGTCGTGCACATACTAAGAGCTCCTTCAACGGCATCAT
Organism: Agriopis leucophaearia; assembly: GCA_949125355.1. Classification (NCBI taxonomy): domain Eukaryota; kingdom Metazoa; phylum Arthropoda; class Insecta; order Lepidoptera; family Geometridae; genus Agriopis; species Agriopis leucophaearia. Next base: position 8,077,467 of record OX421290.1, on the reverse strand, counting down.
AGCTGAAATGCCGGATGTTGCTGTGGACAACTTCCAGGACACGACCTGCAAGGCGTACTTCCTGAGCCACTGCCACACGGACCACACCAGCGGGCTGTTCTCTGAGGAGTTGTTGGAACATCTGAAGACTAACCGAGTGTATATTTACATGTCTGAGCTGTCGGCTGCTATAATAAGACATGAGAGTGGGGGCTCCGATATTGTGGACTTTATCAAGCCCCTACAGGTTGGTAAGTTTTCAACTTAACTAGTTTTTTTGCTGTCCATCCGTCCATCTGTCTGTCCGTCCTAATTTTTAGGGTTCCATACCCAAAGGATAAAACGGGACCCTTTTACTAAGACTCCCCTGTCCGTCCGTCTGTCTGTCAGTCTATCTGTCCATCCGTCTGTCTGTCTGTCCTAATTTTTAAGGTTCCGTACCCAAAGGGTATAACGAGACCCTATTACTAAGACTCCGCTGTCTGTCCGTCTGTCTGTCATCATATCTCATGAACCGCGATAGACAAATCAAAATTTTCACAGATGATGTATTTCTGTTGCCGCTATATTTTTTATTAGACTGCTACGGTGGCTCAATTCGTAGTGAACCTACCTTCTGCGCTTGGGGGCGTGGGTTCGATTCCCACCTAGGACAAACATTCATGTGATGAACATTTGTGTTTGTTCTATGTCTGGGTGTTAATATCTATTTAAGTATGTATGTATATCAGTCTCTGGCAGCCATATTACAAGCTTTGCTTAGTTTGGGGTCAGATGACCATTTGTTGATAATGTCCCAGATATATTTATTGTTATTTGTTTACACATTTCAGGTAAAACAACAATAAGTATCCCCGGGAACGAGGTGACGGAGACAGAGGAGGTGTACATAACGGTGTGTGTGATACCTGCTGGCCACTGTGTCGGCTCTGTCATGTTTCTATTCACCACCCTGTACAAGAGCATCCTGTACACGGGCGACTTCAGGATCACCGCCAACAGTGTACCCAAATACGCACAGTTACATGAATATGGTCAGATCATTCAGTTGGGTACGTATATATTTAACCGACGTCTAATAATTCTCAATATAAAAAACCGACTTCATCAGAAGTGGACCAGATTGGAATGGAACCAAATGGGAAGCACCAGCTTTCAAATAAAAAAATAATCATCAAAATCGGTTCACCCAGTCGAAAGTTCTGTGGTAATAAACATAAAAAAAAGAAATAAAATACAGTCGAATTGATAACGTCCTCCTTTTTGGAATTCGGTTAAAAAGGAGGAGGTTCTCAATTCGACTGTTTTTTTTTATTGTTACCTCGCAGCTTGTCCAGTTCTGACATCTTTGTGAATTCGGATTTTTAGATTGCATTGTTTTTAAATGTCATAAAATGGCCCACATGTAATTCCAGATGCCCTGAAGAATCGATAGGGGAGGCATATGACCAGCAGTGGGCGTCCTATGGCTGAACCGATGGTGATGAAGGTTCTTAGGCAATTTTATCTGTGAGATAAAAGCACAGACTTACGTTTTTAACCGACTTCCAAAAAGGAGGAGGTTCTCAATTTGACAGTTTTTTTTCTTCAATATTTGTTACCTCAGAACTTTTGACTGGAAAAACCAATTTTGATGATTCTTTTTTTTTATTTGAAAGCTGATGTTTCCCGTTTGGTCCCATTTCAATTTGGTCCAGTTCTGATATCTTTATGAAGTCGGTTTTTTGTAATGCGTTTTTTTTTATGTCATAAAATGTCATATAATTTTTTTTTTTTTATGTTACTGGGTGACTCGACGAGTGAAGTCGCTCGCCTGATGGCTCTTCACGCTTGCCCATAACAGCTCAACGCCACTCAGAATTTTGAACTTCAACATTTCAAAACCCTGGATGGCAATGCACTGCGCTCGTCACCCCGAGATATAACATGTCAAATCTCTGTGTGCCCTATAATTTCGCTGGAAACATTGCCCTTCAATCCGGAACACAGTAGTGTTTGCACACTACTGCATGGCGGTTGAATAACTGCGGCGGTTGTAATTCCAGATGCCCTGTACGTAGACACAACGTTCCAGTCGGACGAGCACGAAGACTTCCCCAAGCGTTCAGACAGCGTGGAGTCCGCCGTACACCACATCAGGGGCTGGCTGCAGCAGTGCGACTCCAACCTGGTGGCGCTCCACACGTCTGCTAGATACGGATACGAGTTCGTCTTCAATCAGATATACAAACAGTTGGGAGAGAAAGTATATGTCGCTGGAGATATATGGAAATTGTACAGGTAAATCTATCTATATATCTTCTATACATATAATAAAAACATAGAGATAAAAAAATCTGTAATTGTGAGATATTAAAAAAATAATAATAATAGTGATCTACCAATCTCTGACCAAAGATTAGACCGGACAGTAAAAATCCTGTTGATTTCATCGCTACCAAATTTTTTTTTTTTTTTTCTAATGTGACTTATTGCTGTTGGCCTTGCGGCCTCTACAGCTTGACCGGACTAGTTGGTGAACGCAGAGGGCGTTGGGACAACATGGTTTAGATTTTGGGCGACAAGCGCAAGGGCACCTCGGAGGTACGAGCCTCGGCTTGGACCGTCGCCGGGAGTGGGGGATTAGACTTGCCCCGGCACTCCAAAAGGGATGTGCCCTGGGGCCCTAGTAGGTTGTTGAACTGAATGATTATTTGGAGAGAATCTAACCGATCTTCTAACAGATCCTGGGGGTCTCCGATCCCGCCGGCGGGATCGTTGTGTGTGTGTGTGTGCCTGTGGTAACCGGCGCCTATACCAAAAACTGAATATTTCCTGTTGCCAGGAGCAGTCGGATCGTCTACCAAATTTCACACATCGCCTTTTATATATAACTAGCCACCCGTCCCAGCTTCACACGGGTGGAGTTTTTTTCTAAACATTCTAGTAATTAAACATAGCCCATGTTACTCAGGGATAATGTAGCATTCTAATGATGAAAGAATTTTTTTATCAGTTCGTTACAAACATTAAAAAATACAAATCTTTCCTCATTATAATATTAGTATAGATTATATATAATTACTAGCTGCGCCCCGCGGTTTCACCCGCGTGGTGATGAAAATCGGTGATAATGATATGTGTTAATCCAGGACATAAGCATTGTATATTCCAAATTTCATCCAAATCCATCCAGCCGTTTCTGCGTGATTGAGTAACAAACATCCATACATCCATCCATCCATCCAAACTTTCACATATATGATACTAGCTGCGCCCCACGGTTTCACCCGCGTGGTGATGAAAATCGGTGATGATGATGATGATGAAAAGTAGCCTATGTGTTAATCCAGGACATAAGTAATCTATATTCCGAATTTCATCCAAATCCATCCAGCCGTTTCTGCGTGATTGAGTAACAAACATCCATACATCCATCCATCCAATAAATCCATAGTGTGATTATTTAAGTATAATATTATTTACAGCCAGTTCCCAAACTCAGTGATCGGAGTGACGAACGACGCATCAACTTCAAGGATCCACCTCTGCAAGCATCGATCCGAAACCAAGCCCCACGACGACTGCCTCCCCAACCTCGCGCCATCAGCGTTCCTATACATCCACTTTTCTGCTCTCAAATGGACCGGCTACAAAACAGAAGATTCCATGATCGAGGTCAGAAAGGAACCTAATAAATATAGAATTGACGTTTGCTTCGCGACTCATTGTAGCAAAAGTGAGTTACAATATTTCATTGACTATTTATCTCCGAGAAAAGTTGTTGGTTTCCCCAACGATTATGTGATGAAGGAAAAAGATTCAAACAAGCAAAAAGTTCTTGAACCTCCAGAAGTTGTAGAGGAAGAACCTAGGATGCTCGATGAGAAGTTGCTGAGGGAGATTTTTTTTGATTAGCGCCTGTTTATTTGGCAACATCAATAATTTTGTTCGAGTGCCTGGGGCCCGATTCTACTAAACCAATTGTTTTTGAATTGTTAATGAATTTTCTAAAAAATTGCCCTTTTGACAGTATTGGCATAGATAAAGTATCAAAAGTGAAAAACAAAATTGTTTTTAAATTGTTAATGAATTGCCTCAAAAAGTATTTTTTTTACACTTTTTGTATAGATAAAGTGTAAAAAGTAAAAAAAATGAGGCAATTCATTAACAATTGAAAAACAATTGGTTTAGTAGAATCGGGGCCCAGTTGACTTGGCAACATCAATAATTTTGTTCGAGCGCCTGTTGATTTGTCTACATCAATAATTTTGATCGAGCGCCTGTTGATTTGCCAACATCAATAATTTGTTCGAGCGCCTGTTGATTTGGCAACATCAATAATTTTGTTCGAGCGCCTGTTGATTTGGCAACATCAATAATTTTGTTCGAGCGCCTGTTGATTTGTCTACACCAATAATTTTGTTCGAGCGCCTGTTGATTTGTCTACATCAATAATTTTGATCGAGCGCCTGTTGATTTGTCTACATCAATAATTTTGTTCGAGCGCCTGTTGATTTGGCAACATCAATAAAAAAATCGAGCGCCTGTTGATTTGCCAACATCAATATTTTTTTTCGAGCGCCTGTTGATTTGTCTACATCAATAATTTTGTTCGAGTGCCTGTTGACTTGGCAACATCAATAATTTTTTCGAGCGCCTGTTGATTTGGCAACATCATAATTTTAAATGAGCGCCTGTTGATTTGTCTACATCAATAATTTTAAATGAGCGCCTGTTGATTTGTCTACATCAATAATTTTAAATGAGCGCCTGTTGATTTGTCTACATCAATAATTTTAAATGAGCGCCTGTTGATTTGTCTACATCAATAATTTTAAATGAGCGCCTGTTGATTTGTCTACATCAATAATTTTAAATGAGCGCCTGTTGATTTGTCTACATCAATACTTTTGTTCGAGCGCCTGTTGATTTGTCTACATCAATAATTTTGATCGAGCGCCTGTTGATTTGCCTACATCAATAATTTTAAATGAGCGCCTGTTGATTTGTCTACATCAATAATTTTGATCGAGCGCCTGTTGATTTGCCTAAATCAATAATTTTAAACGAGCGCCTGTTGATTTGTCTACATCAATAATTTTAAAAGAGCGCCTGTTGATTTGTCTACATCAATAATTTTAAACGAGCGCCTGTTGATTTGTCTACATCAATAATTTTAAATGAGCGCCTGTTGATTTGTCTACATCAATAATTTTAAATGAGCGCCTGTTGATTTGTCTACATCAATAATTTTAAATGAGCGCCTGTTGATTTGTCTACATCAATAATTTTAAATGAGCTCCTGTTGATTTGTCTACATCAATAATTTTAAAAGAGCGCCTGTTGATTTGTCTACATCAATAATTTTAAACGAGCGCCTGTTGATTTGTCTACATCAATAATTTTAAATGAGCGCCTGTTGATTTGTCTACATCAATAATTTTAAATGAGCGCCTGTTGATTTGTCTACATCAATAATTTTAAATGAGCGCCTGTTGATTTGTCTACATCAATAATTTTAAATGAGCGCCTGTTGATTTGTCTACATCAATAATTTTAAAAGAGCGCCTGTTGATTTGTCTACATCAATAATTTTAAACGAGCGCCTGTTGATTTGTCTACATCAATAATTTTAAATGAGCGCCTGTTGATTTGTCTACATCAATAATTTTAAATGAGCGCCTGTTGATTTGTCTACATCAATAATTTTAAATGAGCGCCTGTTGATTTGTCTACATCAATAATTTTAAATGAGCGCCTGTTGATTTGTCTACATCAATAATTTTAAATGAGCGCCTGTTGATTTGTCTACATCAATAATTTTAAATGAGCGCCTGTTGATTTGTCTACATCAATAATTTTAAATGAGCGCCTGTTGATTTGTCTACATCAATAATTTTAAATGAGCGCCTGTTGATTTGTCTACATCAATAATTTTAAATGAGCGCCTGTTGATTTGTCTACATCAATAATTTTAAATGAGCGCCTGTTGATTTGTCTACATCAATAATTTTAAATGAGCGCCTGTTGATTTGTCTACATCAATAATTTTAAATGAGCGCCTGTTGATTTGTCTACATCAATAATTTTAAACGAGCGCCTGTTGATTTGTCTACATCAATAATTTTGTTCGTTCATCCTTTGTTCTTTATCAATCATGAAAGTAAGATTAAATGTTGAAATGTAAGGTTTGAAAAGTATCGCTGGATGAAGTGAGTTTGATGGATAAAATATTTATCAATATAAAATACCGACTTCATCAGAACCAACAGCTGGAAACATTGCCCTTCAATCCGGAACACAGTAGTGTTTGCACACTACTGCTTGGCGGTCGAGTAACTGGCAAAGGTGTGGTGTAATTTTTAGTGTGAACTATAGTTATCTATCTATCTACTTCCCCAGGCGGACCCCAAAGGAATATGACATCCCCAAAACATGCAGTGGGCCAGCATGGTGGATTAGAGCCCATCCTCTCTCTGAGAGCAGGCCTGTGTCCCAGCAGTGGGAACATAGGCTAAAATGATGTTCGACTACGTCGACCCTCACCAGCTCACACATTCACGCTCGCCAGATAAATTTCTTTCTCATCATCATCAGCCAGAAGACGTCCACTGCTGAACATAGGCCTCCCCCTTTAACCTCCACACTGAACGACATCCTGCCATCTGCATCCACTGGATGCAAATCACAATGTCGTCGGTCCATCTAGTGGGAGGCCTACCTACGCTGCTTCTTCCGGTTCGTGGTCTCCACTCAAGAACCTTTCTTCCCCATCGGTTATCAGTTCTTCGAGCGATGTGTCCTGCCCATTGCCACTTCAACTTGCAGATTTTAATAGCTATGTCGGTGACTCTGGTTCTTTGGCGAATATCTACGTTTCGGATTTTATCGCGCAAAGAAACTCCGAGCATAGCTCTCTCCATTGCCCGTTGTGTGACTCTGAGTTTTCCAAAAGGCCAACAGTTAAGGACCACGTCTCAGTACCATATGTCATCACTGGCAACACACACTGGTCAAAGACCCTTGTCTTTAGGCACTGTGGTATCTTGGACGAGAAGATGTCACACAATTTCTCGAACGCTGCCCATCCGAGTTGGATTCTTCGGGCGACCTCTAAATTTCTTTCTATCTTCTTGAAATGTACGAACCACCTAAGCACCCCTATCTCTATTTAAGTCACCACATCATCTACCACACCGCAACGCTTACGCTGTTCCTTATTAACCGAGTTGCAAAGAGGGGGAGGTTATCAATTCGCATGTTTTATTTTTAATGTTTGTTACCTTAGAAGTTTTGACTAGGTGAACCGATTTTATTGATTCTTTTTTTTATTTGAAAGCTGGTGCTTCTCATTTTGTCCCATTTCAGTTTGGTCCTGTTCTGATGAAGCCGGTTTTTTTAAACTGTTAATTATTTTATAGCGACGTTGTTATTAATGTATGTATTTTATAATGGATGCTTGTATAGCCTGAGCTGTATGGCATGTATGTACAAATAATCATTAAATTAGCAAAGTAAAACCTGTGATTTGTGAGTAACTTACAAAGTTATGTGCTGTATGTAACATGTTGGTGGTTATTTTTTAAGATTAAAATAAATGTTGAATTAAGTATTATTTAAATTAGTTTTTTATTTAAACACTATTGCTGTTTTAGGCCGACGTTAGGCCTGGCGCACTCGACACTGTAGGTATGAAGCTACAAGTAGTCGTCTTGTCGGACTTGCCGTGCCCGCTGCCGCGAGATAAATATCTGGGACATTATTGCACACATGGTCATCTGACCCCAAACTAAGCAAAGCTTGTAATATGGCTGCCAGAGACTGATATACATACATATATATTTTTAAATACATACTTAAATAGATATTAACACCCAGACATAGAACAAACACAAATGTTCATCACACAAATGTTTGTCCTAGATGGGAATCGAACCCACGCCCCCAAGCACAGAAAGTAGGATCACTACCAACTGAGCCACCGAGGCGATAGACAGAGATAACGTGACAACAGTTACGCGATAGACAGAGAGGCAACTTGTAGGTTAATATAGCAGTAGGTAGTTAGCGCTCGCACGTCCTGAATTGTACTTTATTGTGTGGTAGCATCGACAAATTATAGTGAGACTATTAATAGCGGTTCATTATGGCGTAGATCGGAAATATGCCAAAATAACGGATTAAACTTAGATGGCGCTACAATTTGATCGTGTTATAGGTTGTCTCGAACTTCCGTAAGCGCTACAGTCAGCTAGCGTACTAAAAGGTTCAACTAGTATTAGCAGACAAGTTTTGCAGCATTTCAAGAGAAGCGCAACGAAACCAGTAGATGGCGCTATTATTAGTTGATTGAATCAGGCGTTACTTTGCGGAAGCCCATTTTCAAAACTGTTTTATCACAAATTCCTTATTGTACTTGAAGCGACGTAGAAGCGGAATTACACTAGAAATTCATCATTAAAACAGTTTTGGCGCTATTATTATTTTTTTACTTCGGATGCCGCGACCAGCCTCGATATGTTTTCATAAAACCATAAAACTAAATTTATATTATATACATACAGTAAGTACTTGTGCAAAAGCATTGTATTTATGTATTTTTTAGAAATGTTTCATTAACGTGACCTTTAAACATGCTCGTTCGCCATTCGGGGCCGAAGTCTACCTGTTATAAACGATTCAGTTTGAACCTTAATGCGCCGAGATATGGATTGCTTTTGCGCAACTTTTAGCAATCATCTAAAATTTGCCTAAACACGTGACGGTACGCGGCCCTCAGATCAGACAAACAAAGGAGATATGCTTTACTACAATAATTATATTTATTATTGTTAGTTTATTAGTTCATGTTTCTGAAACTACCTAGTTATTATAATAAAGATTAGCCTGTTTTTCTAATAATTCCGGTTTTCTTCTGAGTATGCCAATTCTCAGATGGTCACTGTTGAAATTTCGAGGTAGTATTAAATTAATCCTACTAATCAATTTTGGTGCAACAAATACCTACCTACATTCCGTGTGGATTTGGTTGACCTCAACCGCCGTCTGACCAACAGGAGAGAGGGAAATATGTTATTCTCACTCTTTCTCTCCCGTAAGTTGGAAGGGGCGGCGATCTGTTCCACAAGTCTATTTGTTACTTTAGGACCTAGGGCCTTACGTCCTACTCTAAACGCGGGCCCGAATAGTTGCAGTTTTCAAAATCACGCGAAATTTACCGCGCCGAGATACGGTTTGCGGTCGCGTGATTTTGCAAACTGCACTTATTTAGGCCCGTGCTTAGAGTTGGGCGTAAGGCCCTTGTTCTGTTGTGAAGGTACTAACTGCTAGTACCTATACCTAGTTGCCTCTACCAGACCTGAGGCCTGGCGCACTCTGCACTTTAGGTATGAAGCTACAAGTAGTCGTCTGCCAGGCTAGCATGCGCGCTGTGACAAAATGTTGACGACTCTTTTTATCGTTCCAAAGCGAGACAGGCTATATGAAACCGTAAGCACAAATAGGCTAGGCACCTTGTTACATTCTTGCTCTACGAGGTGACGACAAGATTTTGTTGCGGTGCGCATGCTAGCCCGGCTTGTCGGACTTGTGCCGGTGCCGCGCGATAGACAGAGATAACGCGACAAGAGTTACGCGATAGACAGAGAGGAAACTTCTAGGTTAATATAGAAGTAGGTAGCGCTCGCACGTCCTGAATTACGCTAAATTGTGTAGTAACAGTCCTACTTATTTAAATGATTTTGTCCGGAATGAATTCTAAATAAATTTTAAAGCGTCCAGAATTCGAGAAATGAAATAAAAATATTTTAAAACAATCAATATATTTTTCGTACATTATACATAACATAAGTATGTGCTTCGTAATCTATATCTATATTTATTTACATTAATATCTAAGCCTAGCCTTAAGGCTAGGCTTACTCACTTTTAAGCATTGCTTGTTACTACAGATAACCATAAGGCTTAAAATGTTGTATTAAAGTCGCATTTAGTGGAGCAAGACCATGGCGCTTACACACAGTCGTGCGTTTTGCTACTTTTATTTTTAGGGTTCCGTACCCGAAGGGTTATGATAATCCACCATTATTATAAATTTCGGGCCTTACTTAAAAACGTTACTCAAGTTGACTTACGCTTAAATATGCTCCGTCTTGTTTTCGCGTGTGACGATTGCCGTCAACTAGAAGTTGAGAGAGCATTTTAAAACATAGATCAACTTGAGTAACGTTTTTAAGTAAGGCCCTAAGGTGATACGTTTCTTGTTTAGCGGGAAATTCAAATTTCAAACAGTTTTTTTAGTGTTTGTAGCTAGGCCTGGTAATTATTGTGAAATGACACAGTGTTTGCGAAAATTGTTGGTCGTCATGTACAGTTATTAATCAGTTACTCACCGTATTACTTACATTTGGCAATAAACCGTTTATAACAGAAAAAAATTGTTTATTGACGAATGTAAGTAGTAATGTGCATTGGAGATACGCGATACGAGATTTTACGCGAGTTTGTTAAGAATAATAATCAATTTTCACAAACATCATGATCGTTTACAATAATTACCCGGCCTAGCAACAAGAACAAAAAAACTGTTTGAAATTTGAATTTCCCGCCAAACGTGAAACGTTTCACCTTAAGGGGCAATTTGGGCAGCGTTTAGTCCATACAAACTTATTCTCCTGTTACCTCCCTGGATAATACCGCTAGAGCTATATTTTTTTTTTATAAAATATATCTCTTTTATGGTCGGGCTTGTATCATTTATTTTTTCTCGTAAGTTAAGTACTATAAGAAATATGAGCCTTTAAAAATCCCAAAAAAAAACAAATTTTTACCACCGTGTTCAGACGTATCTCAAACAAAATTGATGAGTTTCTAAAACAAAAGAAAATGACAGAAGCCGAGATTAAACCTTTTTTAAACAATTAATTGAAAAAAATATTGAAATCGGCCTATTTTTGAATGAGAAAACAGAAGAATCCGAGATGATGATTTTGTCTACTTTTCGTAGGTATAAATCGATCCGAGCTGCAGTTGTCCTTATTGCGCTCTACGGGCAGAGGCTTGAGGTCAGGGGAGGGTCGGTCTAATACGTATACAGTTAGAAAAGAGACATGTAGTCGATAATTGTACGACACATTAGTGTTGTTCATCAATATCGATATGTAACGGTTCTCGTCTTTAGTTCGTGTTTTGTGCGTGCAGTGAATTTAGCACATTACTGCAACGGCCGGCAAGTTAGGATTTGGGCTGTCAATATATTGTTTCAGTAGGTATTAGTGTATTATTATAATGTATGTATATGCTTTACATACCAGTTATTCCATTATTACATCACACCCCGTCCTTTACCTCTTCTGTATGTCCTTTACATATTAAGGTTGCCTGGAAGAAATCGCTTATAGCGATAAGGCCGCCAATTGTTTCACTAGTTTTAAGTTGTTTTTGTCAGATTATGTACCTATGTAATTGTTGGTGTCAACAATAAAGAGTTATCTATCTATCTATCAATAGGAACTTCATTCAAATCCATCAAACTATATTAACCAACATATAATTATATTTATCTTGGTTATTATCAAACCAATAGATTATAAGTAGTTTTACTACAGGAAACGTGTGCTTGTCAGGGATAAAAGAAGAGTTGCAAATTATTACTATTATAATTTTTTATAAATAAATTATAATTTTAAATGAAATAATAAATTTACTATTAACATTGACATAAATATAACAACATTTGTCTATGCTATTAATAATAAATTATAAATAAATTAGAGCAGTGTTTTTCAAACTGTGGGTCGCGACCCCCTGAGGGGTCGCCATGCCCCTATGAGGGATCGCGGGGGTAGCGAAGCTTCGGTAAAAGAAAAAAAAACAAAGTAAAAAAAGTATTTTTACTAACAAAAATTAATTAATGAGTAATTATAAAAAAAGGTGGTACTTATTTCATAATTATAATATAATAAAATACAGATTATAAACTATGGAAGGTAGGGGGTCCCGAATTTTTTATTCATACTATAGGGGTCGCGTCGTTAAAATGTTTGATAAACACTGGATGAGAGGAATACAGTCATGAGCATACATACATACAACATAGACTGTCAAAATCATAACCAACCTTTTGGCGTAGTCGGTTAGTAAAATATGAGCAGATCGCATAATAACAAAAATCACTCGACATTCGGCAAACGCCGATATCAACTAGCCGAGTAGACTGCGAGGTGAAATGAATTTGTAGGCAACTAGGCATTCAGTGCGGGAGCACGGGCGGGCACGCACACACGCACAGTCTGTTCGACACGCACACGTCGATAGCTCGCTCGTCAGGGCGCAGCGAGACAGCAATAGAGTTTCTAAATACCTATTCATCAAATTTCTTGGCCGTGGTATATGGGCTTAACACTCCAAAATACTCAGTTTAGGGAAGTAAAACAATGTTTAAATAAAAAACACAACAGTTCGTTTTATTAATAACAAAACAACATATAATTATATTAATTATTAAAGTACTTTTCAAGAAAAAAAAAACTAAATCAATTCATAGATAGGGTATCGTTCGCGCAAAACTTTATGAGCCCTCTGAAGTTAGGCCCAGTGGCTGCGCAGTACGCATATTATAGGTATCCGAGGGACTTTACAGGGCGTCGGGGAGGCCTCGCGCCTAACTTCAGAGGGCTCATAAAGTTTTGCGCGAACGATAGGTGACTAACTTCTGCCACAGTTATGGTTTTCATTGTTACAAAATGTGAGTAATGGCAGCTGAATTGATATACCAATAATAATCATACATTTATAATTCGATTCGTCACCTTCGACAAATATAAAGTAAATGGACATGCCATAACCATTAAACTTTCACAGTAAAAACAAGTCAAAACCGTCGGACATATACTGCAATACCTAATTGTAACCATGTACAGTAAATTTGTTGCAAAAAATAGATAGCTAATATAATAACTACGTGAGTAAAAGAGAACACCTGTGTTTGTCTATTGCTCTTGAACCGTTTGACATTCACAGGCACCAGGCGGCTAGACATGTTGAGTAGCGTTAGCAAAACCGATCGCTTATTCACTGCGTCTCGCCGTGGATGGACGTGACTGGTCACGTGACTAATAAATCAGTGTTTACTTCGCTACTTGAAAAACATCTTTTACTAAAGAAGGTGTAATAAGCGTAGGGGGGAAAGACATGTTGGTAAATAAGTTGGTAATATTATTATTATTCTGTTATTTTAGAGGGATGGGTACAGGGGTAAGCACAAAAAAAAATGTTTTAAAATCTACCGGCTGTGCCTATACATGTCAGCTGAGGATTAATTTACGCAAAACTTATTATAACTTAACCCTCCAAGTGTGTTACGGACCGCTTGTCGGCGTAAGAGAAAAGTGCCCGACGCGCGTTAGGCATGCGGTGCGTATGGGAATTGCTGCTATTCGTCAATTTATTTTCGATCGAATGAACGTTCCAACGACAACTTAAGTTCACTGACCTGTAGCTTATTTCAATCAGTACAGAATAAATACATCTTTGCTGGTTATGAAACTTATGAAGTTAAGTTTGTCTTTAAATATTTCAACTTCAGTTAGTTGTTTTTTTGGACTCGCGCTCTGAGGGTTCCTTCCAACGGAACCCCAGAGCACGAGTCCTGCTCCTACTCGTCCGGTTTTTTGTATTCGTAGTGTCTTATAAAACGGGTCAGACAAATAGACAGACCTGGCGAAACTATAAGATTTCTTTGTTGGACTACAGAATCAAGAACAAAAGAATATTTATCATAACTATTACCTGATGAGGTATAGCAGTTTTATTTAAGTATTTTTCGTCTTCCTATTTTCGTCGTGTACATTTCATCGGGTGTAAAGTGGTTAGAACATACACGGGTGTATTTATTTGAAGTCCACTCTTCATCTCGTCTTACTGCCCGTATTTTTTCCAACCATTTCTTGTGCATGGCAACATCACTAGGAAATCTACAATAAATAATATTAAAAGTAAAAATAAAACAGTTTGAAAATAACATTTAACCGAAGTATAATTTGATAATTTACGAAATTAGTTTGCTGTCGGTACATTCGCCTCAAGTTCGGCATGTCCGATGTGCGGTGAAGATTGTCGAACATAGTGATGCTTTCCTTGTCTCACTAAGTATATGCGTATATTTCTATCCCGCAACGATGGAATAAAACAAAATGGGGACTAATTAGCGATGTTTGATGAAATTAATTTACATTTTATGACAAAATAGAATGATCAATAAATACTCACGAGTGAAAAGTGACACCTGAACTTTTATTTTGTGTTTTTGTTGTGTTTTTACACTTCCGGAAAACACACGAAGGCATATTTTTGTCAGATGTTTCGTTATCATGTAACAATAATCTTGTGTTGCACTTCCCACGGCTAGAGACCGACTGAAACTTGTGATCTTCAAAAATGTTCTTCTTCTGGGCATGTCTATTTACTTTATATTTGTCGAAGTTCGTCACCTGTTACCTATTTTCAAATAAACCCATTGCAATCAAGAAAACATAGCTACTTCGATCAAATGTTGCCTACGTAGGTACCTACCTACGTTCGATTGTTATCCATGGAAAAAAAACAATGGTGATGTGGAAAATCCTGGTATTATTTTAATTAAATGTTATTTACTTCTATTCTAAATTATTTCACTAAAACAACGGATTGTTAGGCATTTTAAAGTGAAATACAAAATCATTGCATACTATTATTTATAGTAAAGCGCCATCTACTGTATTTGACTTGTATTACTAAAGGCGCTAGCAACGTCGATTATCTTTAAATGCGAGGTAAAGTAAAGTTTTCGGTGCCATAAGACTAACTATTACTGTATTCTGTGTATTAGTTCATTTTAATGTCTAATTGGACACTACTATCGCCATCTCAACGATCACTTTGGAGCTATCGAGAGCGTCTACGCAGTTTTCTCAGTGAATATTTATCCTCTCTAAGTACGTTACATCCATGGTGGTAGTAAGAGTCGCTACTTATTTAAATGCTCTTGCGGAGTGAATCTTGTGTTTTTTATTTATTTATTAAGATACGCCAACAGTGAACATATTATAAATTCTTAAATATTACATTTTTTAGACATGCGTCTGATATGAACACCTTTTATAGGCGTATACAACATATAAGACTATATAACTAAGATAATTGAATAAACATAATATGTACATAATTATAATATATATAACATTATTTGTCTCTGGTTAGAGACTTTACTACGACGTTTTGGTTAGTTGTAAGGCAACCGTGATCCGAGTACAACCAGGGGGGTGTCACTCCACAGTTTAGGTACGTTCGTCCGGCGCACCGTCCGACGGGCGTCACACGGGCCGCTCGGCTCGCACGCTAGCCACGTCACACAGGGGCCGCTCGGCTCGCACGCTAGCCACGTCACACAGGGGCCGCTCGGCTCGCACGCTAGCCACGTCGCAACTAATAATATAGTTTGTTTTCTTTGCATAAAATAAATTATAAACAAAATGTATTATTATAGAACAGGATTCGTTATATTAAATTTTTTTGACCGATTATATTCAATAGAATCTGCAAATCAAAACTCCCAAATGAGGACTCCATGAGTTTTACTTCAACATGCAGCGGGATGATGATTTTTGTAAAGGGCCTCTTAAATTTTTACAGAATAAGCGTTAGTTTTTTTTGAGCAGGTTAAATGTCATTCAAATTAAAAGAGAATATAGTCAACTAGCCGTCCGCCCCGGCTTCGCACGAGTGTAAGCTCGGCCTTCGGCCTCGCTACAAAATATAATATAGCCTATGTCACCCGGGGATAGTGTAGCTTCCCAACAGTGAAATAATGATAGTAGTTTTTTAGTTATTTCGTTACAAACATCCAAAAATACAAATCTTTAAATTTTTTTTAAATTTCAAATTATTTATTGAGAATAAAAACGGACAAATTCCACTAACATTTATCTCACATACTGTTAAACTAAAATAGATTTCCTAGTAAAAATAGGAATAATATTATAAAATTACTAATATAATAAATACAACAAATTGCTGTAAAAATATGTCAACATAAAATAAGTATGTCATACAAATTGTCATTATAGTCATCGGCTTTTTTGCCCCTGTCCCATTGATCAGTTAAATTTTCACAATAAGTCAAAAAAACTTTCGTTACATTATTATTAAATCTTTTCTCTTTATTATATTAGTATAGATAGATAGGTAAACTCTTTATTGTTCACACCACAACTAACATATAACACGATAAAATAGCTTTAAACAAAACAAACTAGTGTAACAATCGGTGACCTTATCTCTAAGAGCGATCCCTTCCAGGCAACCTTAGGTTGGAGAGGATTCATACAGGAGGTAGAAGACGGGGCGTGAAATAGTGAAAAATATGATACTTACATTCTAATAATAACACATTGTAATAATTAAATAACCTAAAATTACTATAATATACTAATCTACACTAATATTATAAAGAGGAAAGATTTGTACCTATTTTTGTATGTTTGTAATGAATAGGCTCCGAAACTACTGAACCGATTTGAAAAATTCTTTCACTGTTGGGAAGCTACACTATCCCCGGGTGACATAGGCTATATTATATTTTGTAGCGAGGCCGAAGGCCGAGCTTACACTCGTGCGAAGCCGGGGCGGACGGCTAGTATATAAATATGATTAGTTGAATTAATAATAACAACGTCAACAAGGACATAGATAGGCAAGTTGGTTTGTTACTATATATGTACTTATATACGTATGCTACCGTTTTTCTTGAACTCTGGCAGATTAAAAACCGGCTGTTATATCTCCAAACGATGAAGTCAGAAGCACTCAGGACCGTAGCTTGGGAGGGCTAACCTTGTAAATAACACCAATTAAGATTATATGCTAAGTAAACTGTTCATAGTATGATATGGTGGGGAAAAAATACTAGTACTGTAGCGGCATACCGGTAAAATACGTGGGTTTTTATGATACTGGGTGACGAGACGAGCGAAGTCGCTCGCCTGATGGCTCTTCACGCTTGCCTATAACAGCTCAACGACACTCAGAATTTTGAACTTCGACAGTTCAAAACCCTGGATGGCAATGCACTGCGCTCGTCACCCCGAGATATAAGATGTCAGATCTCTGTGTGCCCTGTAATTTCGCTGGAAACATTGCCCTTCAATCCGGAACACAGTAGGGTCTGTACACTACTGCTTGGCGGTTGAATAACTGGCAAAGGTGTGGTACTTCCCCAGGCGGACCCCTGCAAAAGAGTCCTACCACTACCAAACGATTTATTCAAGGTCAAAAAAAAATGTTTTTTCGTGATTATCTAGGTTCCTATGGCTCCAATGTTGTATAGCATAAAATTTGCGATAAATTCTTTTAATTTTTTCATGTGCTCAACCATTTTTGAGATAGAGGGCAGAGAGCGTTACAAAAATACAGCCCATAAATACTGTTATTCTGAGGTAAGGTAGCTAGTCATAAGGTAACAAATAAAAAATACAGTCGAT
Organism: Agriopis leucophaearia; assembly: GCA_949125355.1. Classification (NCBI taxonomy): domain Eukaryota; kingdom Metazoa; phylum Arthropoda; class Insecta; order Lepidoptera; family Geometridae; genus Agriopis; species Agriopis leucophaearia. The sequence continues at coordinate 8,059,990 of OX421290.1, read as the reverse complement.
TGAGAACCTCCTCCTTCTTTGGAGTCAGTTAAAAATATCAAACACCTGTTTCAGCAATTTCAGTAAATCTGCTCTCCATAACAAATGCAGTATTTGCAAATGGCGGTTTCGAGAAAAATGCAGAAAAACTTTTTTTTTTTAATATAATTATAAACAACATGTACCTATAGGTATTATTATGTTTTATAACTTTTTAAGTGTATCTAAAGAACAAGATCAACATTATTTTTTGTGCATAGATTATCCCCTTGGGAAACAATTAATGCAAAAAAGTGACCCAAAAATGTCGATTACTGCAAGTCGAATTAGTAGGGCAGAATTCATTCCCTAAATTATGTTACTATTCCGAACCGTGTTACGAGGCTTTTAGGTTTCTCAATCTGCTGCTGCTGCGGCTGGAAGATCGGGCTGAGAGGCGTGCCTTGGGAGAGGCCTATGTCCAGCAGTGGACTAGTATAGGCGGATTATGATGAGGTTTCTCAATCGCCAATATATATACTACCGCGTCGCCTACAGATGTCGGAGCCGATGCAATTATCACGCTCAAAGTACCAGCTCTGGGCATTGGAGTCTATTGTGAAGCGTGCCAAGAGGCTCATCAGCAACGAAGCCTTAGTTCAGACTAATCTTCTTAGTCTTGAGCATCGGCGCAAAGTTGCTAGTCTATCGGTTTTTTATCGGATACATTTTGGAGAGTGCGCATCAGATCTGCATAATTTAATTACCTCCTGCCCTTTTTCTATCGGACTGCTGGCAGTCCGATAGATACGTTTATCGATTCGTGGAAGCCAAACATGCTCCGTCGTAAACCGCATCATCGCTTAACATGAAGCGAGTTAGCGGTAAAACTCTGCCTATTATTTTAATTTTTTATTCGGACCATGTTAATAAAATAATTTATTCGATGATCAGTAATAAAATAATCGAAAATTGGAGACTCGATGAGTCGAATGTTGTCCATCACTAGTTCTAAATTGCTGCACGTGCCTAGAAGTTTTAGTTTTCTATTAGGTACTTATCTTCAGTCCCACTGAGTAGTACAAAAACCATTGAACAATATCTTACAAGAAAATAATATATAAGAAACATAGTTTCCTATTTACGTACGTTATAGAATGGTAGATTTTTCATCTATTTCTTTGATATTTATTTGTGCCAAGACTGCAGAAAAGTGCTAATACAAATGTATTATTTCAATTCAAACACAAGAATATCGATATATAGATTTTTTTAACAGTAAAAAAACTAATAATTTATATCGCATAGTATAGAATATAACGAAGACTTTTGCGACAGCTTTCGTACTAGGGACATTTTGTTAGTGATTTCTATCAGCAGCAAAAATAATTGTTGAAACAGTTTTGCTAGAACACAAACATTACGAATCCTGTTCAATGGAATACTTGGAAACTAAAGATGTAAACGCGAAGAGTTTTAGAAACGATGATGTACGATGGAAGCCTCTCCTGAGACAGGTATGATCATTTCTACCTACTCCAACAAGTGGAGGAAGTTTTTACTGTGATCCATGTTTTTAAATTGTTTAATATAACATTAGGCTAATTAGCTAGAGTCAAGTACAATACAGGGTTATGAGGAAATGGTATGCTACCGAAAGGGGTTTGTTACACTCATCATTAAGAAGATGTTTTACTATGAGACCCTGAAATCGTGAAAAAATATGTTCCAAACATTTTGTAAGTGTTAATTACCTATGATATTCTATGTTATGTTATTTATATTTCTATGTTCGAGCGCCTGTTGATTTGGCAGTCTCAATAATTTTGTTCGAGCGCCTGTTAATTTAGCAATATTAATAATTCTGTTCGAGCGCCTGTTAATTTAGCAATATTAATAATTTTGTTCGAGCGCCTGTTGATTTGGCATTTTCAGCGATTGGTTCGATTGGTTATTAATTTGGTGTCGGTATTTTATATTAATAATAATTGATAAGTTTTTTAAAGTGTTAATTATTACGATCCGTTCCCATAGAGTAAAAAGTACAATTTTTACGCCGTACCTGACAAGGACATGAGATAACTTTCCATTCTTACGGCCCTGTATGCTACCTTTATATGTATGTGTACTCGTACCTAACATGTTCTGACAAATAAATAATTTCATTTGATTTGATTCCCAGGTCCTGGTAGCTAGCAGCACTTGGACTATATACTTCTGCTTGGGCATGTTGTTCGGATCGCCGACCGTGGTGATACCACAGCTGCGGCGTGCTAACGTCACCGTCACCGACGACATGGCTTCGTGGTTGTGTGAGTCTTCGAAATAATTGTCACCGCCACCGTAGTCATTGTACTAGACGTTATCAAGAACATCTATAGAACGACGCGCCGCAACACCTCTTTGCGGCACGATGGCCATTTTACTCTGCCAGACTAGTACTTATATTAGCTGTCAAAAACAACTTCAGTCATTTTGAGAAACCACATCATGCCGCATATCACGTGACGTTGTTTCTTATCCACTACGATAGAGAATCCTTGGTTTCGTCATCGTCTTGGTTCCGTTGCTGCATCACAATTTTTCCTTATAGGTAGGAAGACTATGGAGCGGCCATCAGCTATTTAGCGCGTACGTAGGTTAGGTACCCTACGCGCAGGTGGCAGGTGGGCCAAATTATTCCGACATCACTTACTGGCGGGCTGGCAGCCATCTTAAACTCTGAAATTTTGCAGCAATTATAGATACAGCAGTTCCATAGCATTCCTGCCTACCATGTAATAATCATTGTCGACATAACAAAGCTTTTATTAAACTTTCCTTGATTAGTTTGGGGTCATATCTTGCAACTGAATTTTAAAACAGTTATCTCCAACAGATTGAATTGAAATGTTGCGTACACGTTTTGTTTGAATGACAATGTAAGCTAAATGACGTCATTCTTAATTCAATATGGCGGACTCCCTAAGATGGCGGACCTGTTATTTTATATGCACTCCCATGATATGAGCATCAAATAAATGGCTAAGAGCGTGTCCAGACACGCATATGGTAGGGTTCCGAAACTAAAGCCATATAATTGTAGTCATAGTTCAGAAAATGATGGTTATAGAAAAATTCGAACGAACGAAGCTCTCTAGACTTAGCCAAATTTCAGAGTTGTACCATCCCGAGAAAGCATGTACTTTTTACGCTTTTAATATACCCCAAGACCTAACAAAATAAGAAAAATTATGAGGATGGATGCGTCAATGGGCGTATTCCACACAAGACGCGTCACTTAAGACAACAGTTCAAAATAAAGCTTATTGTCTTCAAAAGACAGATTTCTTTAAAAAAAGGGATTAAAAAAATATATATAGAGAAAACTGATTGAGAAACATTGTAGTTACGATCATTTTACAAAAAGATGAATGATCTTTGAGCTAGAACGCCTTGAATTTGTTACAGTTTTATCGCTGTTACTCAAAAAGTCGTATTGAGATAACGTTCGAAATAATTTTGAATGAAGGTTTTTAATACGATTTCTCTGTATTGTAAGTTACAAGTTTCTATGTCGTATAGTTTAGAAATGCAGGGGGGGGGGAGACCAACTTTTTGCGACTTTGGCGGGCCATATTTCACAAAGTATGGACTTTATAAGAAAGTGATGTTTACCTTCATTTTAAAAGACCTTTTCAACGATACCCCACACGATTAAGTATAGTAAAAAAAAAGTTCAGCCCCATTTCACATGTACTAGAGCCACCCTTAAAATGCAATATTATATATTTTATACTCTTCAAATTGAGATCTATATTATAACTGTCATTGTGCAAATTTTCATGCACTTCTCTTTATAATTATAGAAGTTAGAAAGTTCAAAAAAATTTGGACGGACGGACAGACTGACAGACAGACGGACGGACAGAATGAATTTATAAGGGTTCCTTATCGGGCAATGGAACCCTAAAAAGAGAGTTTTCTAAGAAAAATACAGCTTGTTTGAAAATAGTTTTTTTCTATTACTAATACATAATTTTATTTAGTGTCTTAATTAAACACAAGCTAATACCTAATATTAATTAGTAAATACCTAAATTACTTAACCTATAAGAAAAACAACCAGAAAATTTAAAATTGATCTCTAGATTGAAGTAGACAGAGTTGTCATCAGAGACATAACGTCACATTCCTCATTGTCATTGTCACTAAAATTAAGCTAAATATATTATTATACCTATGTTTCTCTACGTTATATGCTAAATATTTAATTGATGACATAAACTCTGTTTTCTTGCAGCATCGACGTTCAGCTACGCTGCTATTCCCTGCGTCTTCATCCTGACCACGTTCTCGCGTATCGTCGGCCGGAGGAAGACCTCAATCTTCATATCCCTCGCCACTGTCTTCAGCTTCATCGTCTTCTACTTCAGCATCACCCCTACTCACCTTCTAATAACCGAAGTTCTCTTCGGCGTACCTCAAGCAGCCGTAAATTCAGTCACAATCGTTGTCATATCGGAGTATGCGTCCCCGAAATATCGCGGCATATTTCTATGCGTCAAGTCTGCTAGCTACCTCTGGGGTATATGGCTTTCAAATGCTATCGGAACGTTCACTTTTTGGAGATACATTCCTGTCATTGGTTTTGTTGCCTCTTTATACACGTTGACTGCTTTCTTCTGGCCCGAATCCCCATATTGGTTAGCCAGTAAGAATAGATTCGCCGAGTGTAGGAAAGCTCATAGATGGTTAAAGGGGAAAAGTGAAGCTGCTGAAGAAGAACTACATAAAATTATTGAGGCAAACACAGACTGTGCAGATAAAAGATTTACGTTTAATGACTTATCGCGGAGAGAGTTTTTCCTGCCACTCTTTGTGTCTTTGCTAGCAGTTATCCAATATCAGTTTTCAGGAAAGTTTGTTATAACTATATATGCTATTGATATTATCAAGAAAATAGTCAAAGATAAATCCACAGTGTATACCAGCATGTTAATCTTGGATGGTGTCACAGTTTTTAGCGCATATGTTGGATGTTTCTTGGCAAAGTATTTCAAACGCCGTACTATTTGGTTTTCAACTTCTAGCTTGGCTATATCGTTCTTACTAATTGTTTCATTGTATCTATATCTTGTCAAATTATCAGTTATATCTGAGAATGTTTACTTGTCAATATTTTTCTTGTCTGGGTTCTCCATGTCGATCAGTTGTGGCCCGATGATATTAGCGACGTCATTGTATGGAGAATTATTGCCTTGTCGCTATAAGAATATCACAAGTGTTATTATAGGTGTAGAATATCTTTTCTTACATGGTACTTTGTTGAAAGTAGCTCCGTCGTTAATAGAAAGTTTACATTTACACGGAGCGATTTTGTTATTTGCTTTGTCTTCGAGCTTATGTTTATGCTTGATGTATTTTTATTTACCGGAGACGAAAGATAAGACTTTGTTGGAAATCGAGGAGTATTTTACGGACAAAAGGACGGTTGAAGAGGGTAATAAACTGGTCGCATAAGTTATTTTTGTCAATTATTATCAATTTTAAAAATTGACTTCACAAAATTAGTATAAAATGGGCGAATTTCGTTACTTGGATGATCATTATCATCCAATCCAAACATCATCCAAGTATGTAACAACCTCTTCCAGTTATTTCTATTTAAAAGCCAAACTACTCAACCGATTTTGATGAAATTTCTATGGGACCAATCTAAAAGTATATCCTTTGAATTAAAAAAGAATTTTCCAAATCATATTATTATTTACCGAATATTACCACGGTACAAATCCCGTAAATAATAACATAACAGTTGTCGAGTTTTGTTTCATAAATATTTTTCAGAATTTGGCGGTATAGTAGGTCGTTCCACTCGTTATATATTCACGTAATTATATATTCAAGTGAAGTCCTTAAAATCCACATAAAGATCGGCTGGCAGCAATTTTGATTGCTAATTCTTACATTACAGACGCTATAAGTAAGTGTCCCTAATAGAATCTATTAAATTGAAAAATTATTTTAAAATAATACAGATATACCAGTTTCTTATTTATTCCGTTCTATTCACCCTACTACTACTACCTATCTAGATGCCCAATTTGAACTTTCTAGGTCATCTGGAAGTGGGTTAAAGTTTTGATCTATAGGTCAGTCAGTGATAAAAATGACGATTTTTGGAGGTGTGTTTATGAAATTTGGAACACAAATGTATCTCGCAAGTCTCAATATATATGCCAAATTTGACATGTTTATGTGAAATAGTTTTGACTAATGAGGGGGACAAAAGTGGCTCCAAATGGTTCGTGTAATATTACACACGATACTGCTCAAGACTTGGCTTTGACGCGCACCCGCGCGTCTAGATTACAATTAAAGCAATTAATTCTAATTTGAGATAAGAAACTAGAAAACAATGTTAATTTATTGAGCCATGAAGATCTCATTTTTATATTTTTTCACAAAAACAACGTCCGTTTATGTATCATACAAACCAAGCATATAATATATATAAGGTCGGGGAAAAAGTTTCTTCGTATTTTATAAACAAATTCAAGACATATTTTAGTACAACTTTATACATACAAAATACGAAAAGACTTTTTCCCCGACCTATTACATAGGTACATAACTGTTGCGTCCAGTAATGAATGCGTTTCAGACAGAGATGATAAAGACCGAAAGCGCAGCTCCAGGCCATCACAGTGCAGTCTGGATCGCAGCTATTGATGGACAAGGTGGAATAAATGCCGACACCGAAGGTCATTATAGTGCGGACAACAAGCGCTGCAATGATGAGCTTGAAGGCCGAGAACGTAGCTAAGCTTAGCTCGAAGCCATTATAGCGTGACCAGCAGTGCAGTCAATGTGGACCAAGGCTTGTATACTTGTATAGTGCAACTCATACAATGCGAGATAATGAAATAAAACCAGCTTAGTATAGTAAGAATTTATTTAAAGTAACATTTATTAAAAGTACAGTTAATAAAATTAATATTATTTTAAATATCACAAAAATTTATGGAAAACTATAATAATGGAATATTACAAAAAAATTGACAGCTCCGCGCTTTTGTCCCTTTTCCGCATATTTTTTATGCCATAGCCTATGCCTATACAGCCAAATTCTAAATAAAATATTTAAATTGTCTAAATAAATATTGTGTTGTGTTTGTTATAGTAATTAAAATTTGCAAGTTGAAGTGGCAATGGGCAGGCCACATCGCTCAAAGAAGTGATGATTGATGGGGAAGAAAAGTTCTTGAGTGGAGATCAGAAACCGGAAGACGCAGTGTAGGTAGGCCTCCCACTAGATGGACCGACGACATCGTGAGAGTCGCGGGCATCCAGTGGATGCAGATGGCAGGATGTCTTTCAGTGTGGAGGTTAAAGGGGGAGGCCTATATACAGCATAACCGACGAACGACAACCGTCGTCAGCAGAATGCACTCCTCGCCGTCGACAATGAACTTGACATTGTATTTGACAACTGGAAGACCCTTATTGTGTCTTTCCAAACATATTGTTAAAGCTTAACTGACCAGTGAGGTAGATGCAATAAGATTTAATGTTTATTTGTACTTTAAATGTTATTGTTTTTCTGACATTTGTAATTGATTGTTTTTTTTTTATTTAAGTTTTATTGAGTTTGTGATTTAGCACATTTTTATTATATTCTCATTTTTTAATTTTACTTGTAGGTTATGAGACAATTTTTATGATACCTAAAAATTGTCTCATAACCTATTATTATAATTTGTGAGATAATAATGTACCTAGTTGGCTTGACCGTGTAATATCTCAATAAATTAATTAATTAATTAACTAATTATATTATTAGTAACAGGGTCCCGTTTTTACCCTGTTCGAGTCCCCGAAAAAACATCTAATGTGTTACTGAGATAGCGGCGCCCCATATTCTGGGCCTTAGAGTATAATTTTCTTCGCACCGTGTTCCTCAATTAAATAAAAAATTTAACCAACTTGAAAAAGGACGGGATTCTCAATTTGGTCATTTTATACGTTCGTTACTTCGGAACTCCATCATTTATGAACCGATTTAGAAAACTCTTTTTTAATTGAAACGGTCTACTTTTGGATTTGTCCCATAGAAATTTCATGAAACTCGGTTGAGGAGTTTGGATTTTAAATAACAATAACTGGAAAAGGTTGTCACTTGGGTGACAATATTGATATTCCAAGTAACTGAAATTGCCCATTATATACTAATTTTGTGAAGTATTTTTTTTTAATTGATAAAAACATCATTTATGCGACTAGTTTATTACCCTCTTCGACCGTCCTCCTATCCTTAAAATACTCCTCGATTTCCAACAAAGTCTTATCTTTCGTTTCCGGCAAATAAAAATACATCAAGCATAAACATAAGCTCGAAGACAAAGCATAAAACAAAATCGCTCCGTGTAAATGTAAACTTTCTATTAACGACGGAGCTACTTTCAACAAAGTACCATGTAAGAAAACAAATTCTACACCTATAATAATAATTGTGATATTCTTATAGCGACAAGGCAATAATTCTCCATACAATGACGTTGCTAATATCATCGGGCCACAACTGATCGACATGGAGAACCCAGACAAGAAAAATATTGACAAGTAGACATTCTCAGATATAACTGATAATTTGACAAGATATAGATACAATGAAAGAATTAGTAAGAACGATATAGCCAAGCTAGAAGTTGAAAACCAAATAGTACGGCGTTTGAAATACTTTGCCAAGAAACATCCAACGTATGCGCTAAAAACTGTGACACCATCCAAGATTAACATGCTGGTATACACTGTGGATTCATCTTTGATTATTTTCTTTATAATATCAATAGCATATATTGTTATAACAAACTTTCCTGAAAACTGATATTGAATAACTGCTAGCAAAGACAGAGAGAGTGGTAAGAAAAACTCTCTCCGCGATAAGTCATTAAACGTAAATCTTTTATCTGCACAGTCTGTGTTTGCCTCAATAATTTTATGTAGTTCTTCTTCAGCAGCTTCACTTTTCCCCTTTAACCATCTATGAGCTTTCCTACACTCGGCGAATCTATTCTTACTGGCTAACCAATATGGGGATTCGGGCCAGAAGAGAGCAGTCAACGTGTATAAAGAGACAGTAAAACCAATGACAGGAATGTATCTCCAAAAAGTGAACGTTCCGATAGCATTTGAAAGCCATATACCCCAGAGGAAGCTAGCAGACTTGACGCATAGAAATATGCCGCGATATTTCGGGGACGTATACTCTGATATGACGATGATTGCGACTGAATTTACGGCGGCTTGAGCGACACCGAAGAGAGCTTCGGTTATGAGAAGGTGGGTAGGGGTGATGCTGAAGTAGAAGACGATGAAGCTGATGACAATGACGAGGGATATGAAGATGGAGGTCTTCTTCCGGCCGATAACACGCGAGAACGTGGTCAGGATGAAGACCCAGGGAATAGCAGCGTAGCTGAATGTCGATGCTGCAAGAAAACAGAGTTTATGTCATTTAATTAATGTTAAGTATGTAACGTAGATAAACATAATAAGCTGTATTTAACTTATTTTTAGTGACAATAACGATGAGGAATGTCGACTGACGACATGCCTCTGATGACAACTCTGTTTAGTTAAATTTTGGGAAAAAAAACATTTTTCTAGACAAGCTTTACGTATTCTTGTCAGCAAACCCTTTTATTTGATACTCATATCATGAGTAAAAATAACAGGTCTCCGAACTTTGGGAGTTTGCCATATTGGATTTAGAACATCAGCCAGAAAAGTCCAAATTTTGTAAGCTGATTTCCACCTCTCCAACTGGAGAGAGGAAGGACCCTCGATCGATCGGTTTCTCATAATGTCGTCATTCACTGGTGATGTTTGTTATTTTTGATAGCTAATATTAGCCTGGCATACTAAAATGGCCATCGTGGTTCGTCTTTCTATAGATGTTCTTGATAACGACTGTTACAATGACAACGGTGGCGATGACAATTATTTCGAAGACTCACACAACCACGAAGCCATGTCGTCGGTGACGGTGACGTTAGCACGCCGCAGCTGTGGTATCACCACGGTCGGCGATCCGAACACCATGCCCAAGCAGAAGTATATAGTCCAAGTGCTGCTAGCTACCAGGACCTGGGATTAAAAAAAAATATTTATTGGTCAGAACATGTTAGATAACTAGGTGCACAATTACACATACATATAAAGTAGCATACAGGGTCGTAAGGTTGGAAAGTTATCTCATGTCCTTGCCAGGTACGGCGTACAAATGTTAGTTTTTACTCTATGGGAACGGATCGTTAATAATTAACACTTAAAAACTTATCAATTATTATCAGTATAAAAAAATACACTATAAAAAAGATACTGCCAAATCAACAGGCACATGAACAAAATTATTGATATTGCCAAATCAACAGGCGCACGAACAACATTACTGAGATTGCCGAATCAACTGGCTCTCAAACATCAAAATATAAATAACATAGAATATCATAGGAATTCACACTTGACAAAATGTTTGAAACAACTGATATTTTTTTTATCGATATATCAGGGTTAGTCTCATAGTAAAACATCTTCATAATGATGAGTGTAACGAACCCCTTTAGGTTTAGAATACCCTTTCCTTATAACCCTTTATTGTACTTGACACTAGCTAATTAACCTAATGTTAAATTAAACAATTTAAAAACAGGATAAAAACAACCTCCACTTGTTGGAATAGGTAGAAATGATCATACCTGTCTCAGGAAAGGCTTCCATCGTACATCATCGTTTCTAAAACTCTTCGTGTTTACATCTTTAGTTTCCAAGTATTCCATTGAACAGGATTCGTAATGTTTGTGTTCTAATAAAACTGATTAAACAATTATTTTTGCTGCAGATAGAAATCACTAACAAAATGTCCCTAGTACAAAAACTGTCGCAAAAGTCTTCGTTACATATCTATACTATGCGATAGAAATTATTAGTTTTTTCTCAATAAAAAAATCTCTATATCGATATTCTTGTGTTTGAATTGAAATAATACATTTGTATTAGCACTTTTCTGCAGTCTTAGCACAAATAAATATCAAATAAATAGATGAAAAATCGAGCAGCCTATAACGTGCGTATATGGGAAACTATGTTTCTTTTATATCATTATCTATCGAATATTTAATGAAGATTTTGTTCAATGGTTTTTGTACTACTTAGCCCGACTGAAGATAAGTAATAGAAATCTAAAACTTCTACGCACGTGCGGCAATTTAGAACTAGTGATGGGCAACATTCGACTTGAGAATCGACAGTCGTCTCCAATTTTCGATTTTTTTATCGCCGATCATCGAATAAAATAGTTTATTAACAACGTCCGAATAAAATAAAAATAATAATAGGCGGAGTTTTACCGCTAACTCGCCTCATGTTAAGCGATGATGAAAATTTTGATTTCAAATTTTGTACAAAGTGTAACTAGGTACCTACAAGATATTTAGTGGAGACAATAAGTTTTATTTTTAACCGACTTATTTTTCCAAAAAAGGAGGAGGTTCTACGTCCACTGTTTTTTTTTTAAATGTATATTCACCGATTTCTCCGCCATTTATACATTGATTTTGACGTTTCTTTTCATGTTTGGTAGGTAGGTACTTCAGAGATTATCCCATATAAATTTCATCAAAAATAGATTTACTAGTTCGGTTAACTGAAAAAAAAAAACATGCAAGTAAACAAAATTGCGTATTTACTAATAATGAAGACGATTTTTTTAAATTGATAATTATATATTTATTTCGATTCCGAATTTCCGATGTGTTAATAAAATATCTATCTAAGAGAAACCGACTCCAATTTTTGTATGCGCTAGGACAAAATAAATGGCCAAGAGCGTGTCGAGACATGCATATGGTAGGGTTCCGTTACCAGAGCCATATATTACGGTTACATTTATTGGTGGTTTGTATATATTTTTTTACGAACGATGTTCGGTGATATTAGCCAAGTTTTAGACATAGACAAAATTTATTTGAGCCAAAAAAAAAACAATGTACAATAGAAAATTAAAACGATAAAAATTTAAAATTAAACTAAACGAGATGTATCATGCCGACGTAATATAATTAATTATACTTTATACTTTCAATGATATTATATTTCAATACAATTGCACCTCATATCAATTAAAATGATATCAATATAGGTAAGGGTTACTTGTAGTACTAAAACATACATTTTAGAACCAAAAACGTTTGAATCAAAATTAAAAATTTACTCAACATTAATAAAGTTATTTTCTTTATACATACTTTAATAAATAAAATAGGATTACCATTAAAACAATTAATTCTAATTTGAGATAAGAAACTAGAAAACAATGAAAATTTATTAAGTCATTAAGTCACATTACCTCATGGACTGGAACCACACTGGAACCCTCAAATTACATAGGCACTTATTACGTTTTTCATATATTTTTAAAGCCGGTTCTCAATTTTATTTACTTGTTAAATTGATCAATATTTTCGATAATAATTTATGCGACCAGATTATTACCCTCTCCGACCGTCCTCCTTTCCTTAAAATACTCCTCGATTTCCAACAAAGTCTTATCTTTCGTTTCCGGCATATAAAAATACATCAAGAATAAACATAAGCTCGAAGATAAAGCAAAGAAAAACACCGCTCCGTGTAAATTTAAACTTTCTATTAACGACGGAGCTACTTTCAACAAAGTACCATGTAAGGAAACATATACTACACTTATAATAACAATTGTGATATTCTTATAGCGACAAGAGAATAATTCTGCATACAATGATGTTGCTAATACCATCGGGCCACAACTGATCGACATGGAGAACCCAGACAAGAAAAATATTGACAAGTAAACATTCTCAGATATAACTGATAATTTGACAAGATATAGATACAATGAAAGAATTAGTAAGAACGATATAGCCAAGCTAGAAGTTGAAAACCAAATAGTACGGCGTTTGAAATACTTTGCCAAGAAACATCCAACGTATGCGCTAAAAACTGTGACACCATCCAAGATTAACATGCTGGTATACACTGTGGATTCATCTTTGACTATTTTCTTTATAATATCAATAGCATATTTTATTTATGTTACACGGGAATTACTCACGTAAGATTAAGCCGGTTACTCCGACTATAGTTTCAACCGCATTAGACGGCCTTTTTCAAGGTGAATGCACGCGCGCGGCTGCGTCTCGCTTTGCACTACGGGCCGCCGCGCGGCGCGCACGTGATGACACCGGCTGCTTGTCGGGTACGGGGGTGGGGGTGCGTAGAGAAATATGTTGCGCCGGCGCACACTGGAGCTCTTCCTCACTCGAATCTTCCTGCGTGTCGGGAATACTCCAGCACGCGGAGCTCACCACGTCGCCACCAATCTCACGGTCACTCACACGAACTCCATGAAGGCACGGCTTCCAAGTCGGTGGCAGGTTCCATCCTCCATCCCTATTGAAGGTTGGACGTCGACTGATCTCGATGGCTTCTCTGACTTTCCGGGGCACCAAGAATTTCTCCCGTGCCAGCACTTTCGCTCTGTCGAACCTGATATAATGCTGTGCGCCGGAGCCCAGAGAATGTTCTGCCACCGCGGAACCGTTGGTGTCGAGCTTTTTCATGGAACGTATATGCTCCGCGAGCCTCGTGGACACGTTCCTCTTTGTTTCGCCGACGTAACATTTACCGCAATCGCAGGGGATCATATACACACCGGGAACCCCCAAAGGGTCTCTATCTTTTGGAGAGCGGAGCAGCTGTCTCAGTTGCCCTATAGGACGGAAGATCGTCTTGATGCTGTACCTCCGGCGTAACAAGTTTCCGATACTGTCCGTCACTCCTTTAACATACGGCAAAAACGCTGTTGCTCTCTCTACCGATGTCCGACGTGTCCCGGTCGTCGCGTTTGCAATACGCCAGCTCTGCTTCCAACTATAACCATTGCTATTCAGCACACCTCTGATATGGTCCAGCTCAGTATCCAGGTATTCGTAATCGCAGAGTTTCAACGCTCTGTTAATAAGTGTCCGTGGTACTGATGCTAAATGTGCTGGGTGATGGTGTGAATCGGCTCTGAGATATCTATCCGTGTGCGTTGGTTTACGGTATACCGCGTGAGACAGTCGGCCATTCGAGTCACGTTTCACCAACACATCAAGGAAAGCTAGAGCTCTATCCTTTTCACGTTCCACTGTTAAAGCGATTCTCGGGTGGATGCTATTCAAGTGGTCCAAAAACAGATCTATCTTATCTCTACGTATAATAGCAAACACGTCGTCCACATATCGCCACCAGTGTCTCGGTTCATAGGAAGTGTTCAGTAGTGCATACTCTTCGAACCACTCCATAAATATGTTGGCTACCACTGGAGCTATAGGAGAGCCCATCGCAACGCCGTCAACCTGTAGGTAGAAATCCCCTTTCCACACAAAATATCCACTAGTCAGTGTGTATCGTATCAACTCTATATACTCGATAGGTATGGGAATGCATTCTAATAAATCAGATATAATGTTGATAGTGTCCTCTATCGGTATATTCGTGAACAACGAAACGACATCGAAACTCACCATTTCCTCATTATCTGTCAATTGCACCTCCTCTAGCAACTGTATAAAATGTGATGAGTCTTTCACATAGCTAGATGTTTTACCCGTAAAAGGGAGTAGCATGTCTGACAGAAAACGTGCGGTTTTATATGTCGGTGAGTCTATCTGACTAACAATGGGACGAAGAGGCCAATCTGGTTTATGAATCTTCGGCAACCCGTAGATTTTTGGCGTTGTAGGATTTAAAGGGCGCAACCTATTATACAAGTCATCCGGCAATGTCTTTAGGATGTTATTTAGACTATTCGTCACCCGGTTGGTGGGGTTATAGGTAACTTTTTTATACGTGTTAATGTCGCTTACCAGCTCCCCAATTTTCTGTTCGTAAGCCTGTGTTTCAACAATAACAGCAGCATTACCTTTATCTGCCGGCAAGACCAGCAAGTCAGGGTTTCTGCGCAGGGTTTCCAAAGCGTCCAACTCGGATTTGGAAATGTTTGGTTTCGGTACCTTGCCCTTCCTCAGTAACGACGACACATCTTGTCTTAAACACTCAGCATCGCGACTATTTATCTTATTCCGTACAATTGTGTCTTCAATACCGGTAATGATGGACTCCACTGGAATATTCTTCGGTGTAGGTGCGAAATTAAGTCCTCTAGCTAAGGCTGTAGTCACCTCTTCTGATAAGATCTGCGAAGATAAATTCACTACCGCCTTATCCATCCAGTTACCGTCTTGTACATCGACCATTTGCTGTGTGTTTTTTGTCAGGCGCTTCAATTTAGAATCGTGCACTCTTTCGGCTCTAATTTTGACAAAATCAGCCCTACTAAAAGTCATCGCATCAAGGATCCCCCACAAATCCAAGCTTAAACCGTGAGACAACTGTAGATGTAACTGGTATAACTCCCCCGTTACGATTGATATTTTCCGATGATAATCCCGAATTACCCTCATTAACAGTTTAATGCTAACATTTTCAAAGAAACGATCGTAACCTTGAATACACTTATTAGGTTTAACTTTAATGAAATTTGGCACAACACTCGACAACCGGCACTTACTCAAAAATGCTAAACCACTTTCAAGTTTATTACGCTTCGTCCTAAGTCTAGCAAACCGTTTCACTTCGTTGAGTCTTACCTCCCCGTAGAGGTTTTCAATTTTATTATTGAAACTGACGTGGTTTTCACACATTTTATTTATGTTACACGGGAATTACTCACGTAAGATTAAGCCGGTTACTCCGACTATAGTTTCAACCGCATTAGACGGCCTTTTTCAAGGTGAATGCACGCGCGCGGCTGCGTCTCGCTTTGCACTACGGGCCGCCGCGCGGCGCGCACGTGATGACACCGGCTGCTTGTCGGGTACGGGGGTGGGGGTGCGTAGAGAAATATGTTGCGCCGGCGCACACTGGAGCTCTTCCTCACTCGAATCTTCCTGCGTGTCGGGAATACTCCAGCACGCGGAGCTCACCACGTCGCCACCAATCTCACGGTCACTCACACGAACTCCATGAAGGCACGGCTTCCAAGTCGGTGGCAGGTTCCATCCTCCATCCCTATTGAAGGTTGGACGTCGACTGATCTCGATGGCTTCTCTGACTTTCCGGGGCACCAAGAATTTCTCCCGTGCCAGCACTTTCGCTCTGTCGAACCTGATATAATGCTGTGCGCCGGAGCCCAGAGAATGTTCTGCCACCGCGGAACCGTTGGTGTCGAGCTTTTTCATGGAACGTATATGCTCCGCGAGCCTCGTGGACACGTTCCTCTTTGTTTCGCCGACGTAACATTTACCGCAATCGCAGGGGATCATATACACACCGGGAACCCCCAAAGGGTCTCTATCTTTTGGAGAGCGGAGCAGCTGTCTCAGTTGCCCTATAGGACGGAAGATCGTCTTGATGCTGTACCTCCGGCGTAACAAGTTTCCGATACTGTCCGTCACTCCTTTAACATACGGCAAAAACGCTGTTGCTCTCTCTACCGATGTCCGACGTGTCCCGGTCGTCGCGTTTGCAATACGCCAGCTCTGCTTCCAACTATAACCATTGCTATTCAGCACACCTCTGATATGGTCCAGCTCAGTATCCAGGTATTCGTAATCGCAGAGTTTCAACGCTCTGTTAATCGCAGAGTTTAATCTTACGTGAGTAATTCCCGTGTAACATAAATAAAATGTGTGAAAACCACGTCAGTTTCAATAATAAAATCAATAGCATATATAGTTATAACAAACTTTCCTGAAAACTGATATTGGATAACTGCTAGCAAAGACACAAAGAGTGGCAGGAAAAACTCTCTCCGCGATAAGTCATTAAACGTAAATCTTTTATCTGCACAGTCTGTGTTTGCCTCGATCATTTTATGTAGTTCTTCTTCAGCAGCTTCACTTTTCCCCTTTAACCATCTATGAGCTTTCCTACACTCGGCGAATCTATTCTTACTGGCTAACCAATATGGGGATTCGGGCCAGAAGAAAGCAGTCAACGTGTATAATGAGGCAACAAAACCAATGACAGGAATGTATCTCCAAAAAGTGAACGTTCCGATAGCATTTGAAAGCCATATACCCCAGAGGTAGCGCAGACTTGACGCATAGAAATATGCCACGATATTTGGGGGACGTATACTCCGATATGACGACGATTGTGACTGTATTTACGGCTGCTTGAGGTACGCCGAAGAGAGCTTCGGATATGAGAAGGTGGGTAGGGGTGATGCTGAAGTAGAAGACGATGAAGCTGATGACAATGACGAGGGATGCGAAGATGGAGGTCTTCTTTCGGCCGACGACACGCGAGATCGTGGCCAGGATGAAGACCCAGGGAATAGCAGCGTAGCTGAACGTCGATGCTGCAAGAAAACAGAGTTTATGTCATCAATTAAATATCTTAATATTATAAACCAGAGAAACCTTATAAGATATATTTAGCTTAATTTTAGTGATAGTGACGATATACTTTGATGACAACTCTGTCTCGGTATTTTTTTTGTCTTGTAGGCTAAGTAATTAAAGTATTAATTTAGTATTAGTAAGCTTGTGTTTAAGGCACTAAATAAAATTATTAATAGAAAAAAACTGTGTTTAGAACAAGATTTTCGTATTCTTGTCAGCAAATCCTTTTATTTGATACTCATATCATGGGAGTGCATAAAAAATAACATATCTGCCATCTTTGGGATTCTGCCACATTGTATTTGGAACGACGTCATTTCGCTAACATTGTCATTCAATCAAAACGGTAGGCCGGAATGCCTATGAAACTGCTGTATCTATAGGTAATTGATGAAAAATTCTGGAGAGAGAGAAAGGACCCTCGATCGATCGGTTTCTCAAAATGACGTCTTTCACCAGTGATGTTTGTTGTTTTTGACAGCTAATATACTAGTCTAGAAAAGTACAATGGCCATCGTGCCGCAAAGAGGTCTTGTGACGCGTCGTTCTATAGATGTTCTTGATTTCGAAGACTCACACAACCACGAAGCCATATCGTCAGTGATGGTGATGTTAGCACGCCGCAGCTGTGGTATCATCACGGTTGGTGATCCAAATACCATGCCCAAGCAGAAGTATAAAGTCCAAGCGCTGTTAGCTATCAGGACCTGTGAATCAAATCAAATTATTTTTTGTCAAAATATGGTAGGAAACTAGGTACACATACATATAATGTATTATTTTTTTTTTTTTTTTTTTTATTGTAGAATAGGCTTGCGCTTGACCGCCAACTCGCCTGATGTTAAGCGACGATGCGGCCTACGGTGGATCACGCTTGCCTAGAAGAAACCGATTCACTCGTGACTTGAAGACACCCAGATTGTATCTATCGGGGAACACCCATTCAGGCAGTGCATTCCACAAACTAGCAGTTCGCATAATAAAAGTGGAATCAAAGCGCTTCGTACGGGTTTTCGGAATGTCAACCATAAAGCGGTGTCGATTTTTCGTGCCCGCTCTGGCAGTCCGATAGAAAAAAGGGCAGGAGGGAATTAAATCATGCAGATCAGATGCACACTCTCCAAAATGTATCCGATAAAAAACCGATAGACTAGCAACTTTGCGCCGATGCTCAAGACTAAGAAGCTTAGTCTGAACTAGGGCTTCGTTGCTGATGAGCCTCTTAGCACGCTTCTCAATTGACTCCAAGGCCCCGAGCTGGTATTTAGCTGATCCATCCCAAAGGTGAGAGCAGTACTCCATGCACGACCGAACTTGTGCTTGGTACAGTGTAAGCAACTGTTCCGACGTGAAGTACCGACGCACCTTCGATAGGATACCTAGCTTTTTGGCAGCCAATTGAGCCTTGCTTTCAATATAGGAGCCAAAGTTGAGTGTAGGAGACAGAGAAACACCCAAAAGCTCAAGCTGGTCAGATATCGGAACGGACACATCTTGGAAAGTAGGAGCCAGATGGAATGGCGTCCTTTTTGCGGAGAACAGACAAGCCTGGGTCTTAGCGGCATTGAACTTGACCAGGTTGGCAACGCCCCAATCGGAGACTACCTTAAGTGACAAGCTCATACGCTCAACCATGGCCTCTCTGAGAGACTGTATTTCAGGTCCACTGGTTCGTGCATTGGATGTATAGCTCTCTACTACTGTGCTGTCATCTGCGTACCCAAAGATACCGGGCTTTAACAGATCGTTAATATGCAGCAGGAAGAGCGTTGCAGAGAGCACCGACCCCTGGGGGACACCGGCATTAATTGCAATTTGATCGGACGAGCAGCCATCAATGAGGACTCGAATCGATCTATCCCTCAGGAAGTCCGATATCCACGCAACAAAACCTTTGGACAAACCGAAGGAGGAAAGCTTGCTAATAAGGCCGTCATGCCAAACCCTGTCGAATGCCTTCGAGATGTCAAGGGAAACGGCTAGCGCCTCCCCGTATTTCTCGATGGCCTCGCTCCAGATGTGTGTGGCGTAAGCTAGAAGATCCCCAGTGGACCGGTTTCGGCGGAATCCGTATTGCCGGTCACTGAGGAGATCATTCGCTTCGAGATACGACAGGAGCCTGTTGTTGAGGACACGTTCCATAGTCTTGCAGAGTATGGACGTGACCGAAATTGGCCTGTAGTTGGCAGGGTCGGCACGACTACCTTTTTTGGGCACAGGTTGCACGTTTGCAAGCTTCCACGACTTCGGCACTTGACCAGTCTCAAGCGAGAGACGAAAGAGGCGTGTCAATATAGGAGACAATTGCAGCATATAGGGGGACGTAATAATGGAAACGTATCTCATGTCCTTGCCAGGTACGGCGTACAAATGTTAGTTTTTACTCTATGGGAACGGATCGTAATAATTAACACTAAAAAAAAAACTTATTAGTATCAGAAAACCGACATTAAATTAATAAGCACTCGAACAAATTTATTGATTATGCCAAAACAACAGGCGCTCAAACAAAATTATTGATATTGCCAAATCAACAGGCGCTCGAACAAAATTATTGAGATTGCCAAATCAACAGGCGCACGGACATAGAAATATAAATAACATAACATAGAATATCATAGGTAAGTCACACTTAACTAAATGTTTGAAACAACTGATATTTTTATCGAGATATCAGGGTTAGTCTCATAGTAAAAGATCTTCATAATGATGAGTGTAACAAACCCTTTTCGGTTTAGCATACTAATTCCTTACAACCCTGCATTGTACGTGACACTAGCTAATAAACCTAATGTTAAATTAAACAATTTAAAAACAGGATAAAAACAACCTCCACATGTTGGAGTAGGTAGAAATGATCATACCTGTCTCAGGAAAGGCTTCCATCGTACATCATCGTTTCTAAAACTCTTCGTGTTTACATCTTTAGTTTCCAAGTATTCCATTGAACAGGATTCGTAATGTTTGTGTTCTAGCAAAACTGTTAGAACAATGATTATTTCTACTGATAGAAATCACGAACAAAATGTAAGACCTGTATTCCTAGTACGAAAACTGTCGCAGAAGTCTTCGTTACGTATGCGATAGAAATTATTAGATTTTTCACCGAATAAATTTTTATCTATATCGATATTCTTGTGTTTGAATTGAAATAATACGTTTGTATTAGCACTTTTCTGCAGTCTTAGCACAAATAAATATCAAATAAATAGATGAAGAATCGACCATTCTATAACGTGCGTAAATGGCAAACTATGTTTCTTATATATTATTTTCTTGTAACGAAAATATTGTTCGATGGTTTTTATGCTACTTAGTGGGACTGAAGATAAGTAATAGAAATCTAAAACTTCTAGGCACGTGCGGCAATTTTGAACTAGTGATGGGCAACATTCAACTCACAAATCGACAGTGGTCTCCAATTTTCGATTTTTTTATCGCCGATCATCGAATAAAATATTTTATTAACAACGTCCGAATAAAGTAAAAATAATAATAGGCGGAGTTTTACCGCTAACTCGCCACATGTTAAGCGATGATGCGGTCTATGATGGAGCATCAAATTTTGTACAAAGTGTAACTAGGTAGGTTACAAGATATTTAGTGGAGACAGTAAGTATTATTTTTAACCGACTTATTTTTTTCCAAAAAAGGAAGAGGTTCTACTTTCACTGTTTTTTATGTATGTTCACCGATTTCTCCGCAAATTATAAATTTATTTTTATGATTCTTTTTTTGTTTGGTTGGCCATACTTCAGAGGTGGTTCCATAATCCATATAAATTGAATCAAAAATAGGTTGAGTAGTTTGGTTTTAAATCAAAATATTTGAAAAAATATATGTCATCCATGCAAACGAAATTGCGTATTTACTAATTTTAAAGTCTGCTCTTTAAATGGATAATTGTTTTTTTGAAATTCCGAAGTCATAATAAAATACCTATCTAAGAGAAACTTATTACAATTTTAAGAAATAGAATAGAATATTTTAGAAATTTTGAAGTGTGCTCTAGAACAAAACATATGGCCAAGAGCGTATCGGGACATACATATGGAAGGGTTCCGTAACCAGAGCCATTATCATTACATTTATTTGTGGTTAATATAGTTTTTTTTTTCGAACGACGCTTTGTGATCTTAGCCAAGTTTTAGAGATGTATCATGCCGACATAGTATAATTAATTATAATTTTAATTACATTATATTTCAATTATAAATAGACTTCATTTCAATAAATATGTTGTCAATATAGTTAAAGGTTACTTGTAGTTTTAGAAACATACTGATTTGAGAACAAAAATAGTTTGAATCAAAATGAAAAATTTATTGGACATTAGTAAAGTTATTTTCTTTATACATATTTAAATAAATCAAATCATTTATTTAATTTAACTGAAATATTTATTCGTAGCAAAGCTACAGGTCGGTTGATTATATTATTAAAAAAATCCTTTTAAATATATAAATGTTTGTAAATTAATTATTATTAATATCAAATTATAAAAACAGTTTTTAAATAAATTATTATTAATTTATATTCAGATCACACTGATCCATGTAGAATTGATCACAAATAAAATAATAATAATTTAAAAATGCAAATAAATATGTGACTTACATATAAAAAAAACTAACATTTCGAACCAATATTTCTGCAGACAAAAACACTGGTCGTAAATAGTAGTTATAATCTTTCCAAATTGTAGCTCTCAATCGAGAAATGCGACGTCTGTGGCCTTAGTACGAGAACTACCAACAGGCGAGTTGGTGGTCAAACGCGGACTTATTCGCGTTAAAAAAATTAGATAATAAACTAAAAAACAATGAAAATAGCCATGAAGGTCACAGTTTTATAATTTTTTTCATAACGACAACATCCAATTATGTATCGTATCATGCATACCAAACATAATACATAACTGTTGCGGTCAGTAACGAGTGCGTTGCTGACAGGGATGATGATGACAGAAAGCGCAGCTCCAGGCCATCACAGCGCGGTCAGGGTCGCAGCCATTGATGGACAAGCTGGAATAAAAGCCGATGCCGAAGGTCACATTATAGCGCGAACAGCAAGGGATACAAAGATGACCAAGCTTTAAGTCCGAGAGCGTAGCTAAGCTTAGCTCGAAGCCATCATAGCGTGATTAGCATTGCAGTCAATGTGGACCAAGGCTTGTATACTTGTATAGTGCAACTCATACAATGCGAGTTAATGAAATAAAACCAGCTTAGTATAGTAAGAATTTATTTAAAGTCACATTTGTTAAAAGTACAAGTTCTTAAAATTAATTTATATTAAATATCACAAAAAATATGAAAAACAATATTGCAAAAGTTTTGAACGCTCCACGCTTTTGTTCCATTCCCGCGATTTTTATTAATTTTTATTAGGTTATGATGCTTGTACTGCCTACTATACCGCCAAATTCTAAATAAAATATTTTTGCACAGGAATATTAGGAATATTTTTGTAACAAAACTCGACAACAGTTATGTTATTATTTACGGGATTACTAGTTTACCGTGCTAATATTCGGTAAATACCAATATTATGATTGGAAAATTCAAAGGATATATACTTTCAGATATGTGCCATAGAAATTTCATCCATATCGACTCGGTAGTTTGGTTTTTAAATAAAAATAACTGGAAAAGGTTGTTACATACTTGGATGACAATAATGATCATCCAAGTGAGCGAATCTGTCCATTTTATACTAATTTTGTGAAGTCGGTTTTTTTAATTGATAATTTATTGTCAATATTAATTTTTGCGAACAGTTTATCACACTCTTCGACCGTCGTCCTTTCCTTAAAATACTCCTCGATTTCCAACAAAGTCTTATCTTTCGTCTCCGGCAAATAAAAATACATCAAGCATAAACATAAGCTCGAAGACAAAGCATAAAACAAAATCGCTCCGTGTAAATGTAAACTTTCTATTAACGACGGAGCTACTTTCAACAAAGTACCATGTAAGAAAAGATGTTCTACACCAATAATAACACTTGTGATATTCTTATAGCGACAAGGCAATAATTCTCCATACAATGACGTCGCTAATATCATCGGGCCACAACTGATCGACATGGAGAACCCTGACAAGAAAAATATTGACAAGTAAACATTCTCAGATATAACTGATAATTTGACAAGATATAGATACAATGAAAGAATTAGTAAGAACGATATAGCCAAGCTAGAAGTTGAAAACCAAATAGTACGGCGTTTGAAATACTTTGCCAAGAAACATCCAACGTATGCGCTAAAAACTGTGACACCATCCAAGATTAACATGCTGGTATACACTGTGGATTCATCTTTAACTATTTTCTTTATAATATCAATGGCATATATAGTTATAACAAACTTTCCTGAAAACTGATATTGGATAACTGCTAGCAAAGACACAAAGAGTGGTAGGAAAAACTCTCTCCGCGATAAGTCATTAAACGTAAATCTTTTATCTGCACAGTCTGTGTTTGCCTCAATAATTTTATGTAGTTCTTCTTCAGCAGCTTCACTTTTCCCCTTTAACCATCTATGAGCTTTCCTACACTCGGCGAATCTATTCTTACTGGCTAACCAATATGGGGATTCGGGCCAGAAGAAAGCAGTCAACGTGTATAAAGAGAAGGTAAAACCAATGACAGGAATGTATCTCCAAAAAGTGAACGTTCCGATAGCATTTGAAAGCCATATACCCCAGAAGTAGCTAGCAGACTTGACGCATAGAAATATGCCGCGATATTTCGGGGACGTATACTCTGATATAACGATGATTGTGACGGAAATTACAGCTGCTTGAGGTACGCCGAAAAAAGCCTCGGTTATGAGAAGGTGGGTAGGGGTGATGCTGAAGTAGAAGACGATGAAGCTGATGACAATGACGAGGGATGTGAAGATGGAGGTCTTCTTCCGGCCCACGATACGCGAGAACGTGGTCAGGATGATGACCCAGGGAATAGCAGCATAGCTGAACGTCGATGCTGCAAGAAAACAGAGTTTATGTCATCAATTAAATATTTCTCATATAACGTAGATAAACATAATAAGCTATACCTATTTAGATTAATTTTAGTGATAAAGACAATGAGGAATGTGACGTTATGTCTCTGATGACAACTCTGTCTCTTTGATAATATATAGTTTGGATCTGCCTTTAAACTCGAGCTAGTACCGAAAACAGTCTGCCAAAAACTGAAGGGGGCCAGGTAAACACGTATTGCACACACTGACATATTCATTACTAGTTCTACAAACGCACACTTCAATATGGTCTGGTCGTTCTATAGATGTTCTTGATTTCGAAGACTCACACAACCACGAAGCCATGTCGTCGGTGACAGTGACGTTAGCACGCCGCAGCTGTGGTATCACCACGGTCGGCGATCCGAACACCATGCCCAAGCAGAAGTATATAGTCCAAGTGCTGCTAGCTACCAGGACCTGGGGGATAACGTAGGAACGGATCGTAATAATTACCACTTTAAAAACGTATTACTTAATATTAATATAATAAAAAAACCGACACCAAACCAATCGAACTGAATCGCTGAAATTGTCAAATCAACAGGCGCTCGAACAAAATTATTAATATTGCTAAATCAACAGGCGCTCGAACAATATAATTGAAATTGCCAAATCAACAGGCGCACGAACATCGAAATATAAATAACATAACATAGAATATGGTAATTTACACTTGACAAAATGTTTGGAACATGATGTTTGATTTGAAACCGCGATGCGCAGCTAGTGTTTAATAAAACAATAAAAAATAGGAATCAGAGTAGAAATAACCTCCAATTGTTGGAGAAGGTAGAAATGATCATACCTGTCTCAGGAAAGGCTTCCATCGTACATCATCGTTTCTAAAACTCTTCATGTTTACATCTTTAGTTTCCAAGTATTCCATTGAACAGGATTCGTAATGTTTGTGTTCTAATAAAACTGTTGAACAATGTCATTTTCTAATGATAGAAATCACGAACAAAATGTTAGATCTGTACTTCTAGTAGGTATGAAAACTGTCCCAAAAGTCTTCGTTACATATCTATACTATGCGATATAAATTATTAGATATTTAGATATGTTTGTGTTCTAATAAAACTGATTAAACAATTATTTTTGCTGCAGATAGAAATCACTAACAAAATGTCCCTAGTACGAAAACTATCGCAAAAGTCTTCGTTACATATCTATATTCTATACTATGCGATAGAAATTATTAGTTTTTTACTGAATAAAAAAATCTCTCTATCGATATTCTTGTGTTTGAATTGAAATAATACATTTGTATTAGCACTTTTCTGCAGTCTTAGCACAAATAAATATCAAAGAAATAGATGAAGAATCGACCATTCTATCATAATCATCAGCCAGAAGACGTCCACTGCTGAACATAGGCCTCCCCCTTTAACCTCCACACTGAACGACAACCTGCCATCTGCATCCACTGGATGCCCGCGACTCTCACAATGTCCGGTCCATCTAGTGGGAGGCCCACCTACGCTGCGTCTTCCGGTTCGCGGTCTCCACTCAAGAACCTTTCTTCCCCAACGGTTATCAGTTCTTCGAGCGATGTGTGCTGCCCATTGCCACTTCAACTTGCAGATTTTAAACTGGCTCCTGGTCGACTTCATGGAGAGGGAGGAACTCTATTTGATGAACTCCTTTTTTCAGAAGCGACCATCCAGAAAGTGGACATGGATGAGCCCCGATGGATCGACCAAAAATGAGGTCGACTTCATCATGACGACCAAGAAGCATATATTCAATGATGTCTCCGTGATCAGCAAGGTGAAAACCGGTAGCGATCACCGAATCGTCAGAGGCACATTTAATATCAACATCAAGCCCGAGAGGTCGCGTCTGGTGAAGTCCACGCTCCGTCCTGGTCATGCTTAAATCCAAAACCCTAAAGACTTCCAACTCAAACTGCATAATCGCTTCTAGGGCCTAGCTGAAAGCGGAATGCCAGCATGTATGCTCGGAGTTTCTTTGCGCGATAAAATCCGGAATGAGATATTCGCCAAAGAACCATAAGAGTCACCGACATAGCCATTACAATCTGTAAGTTGAAGAGCAGCCTATAAATTGCGTAAATGGGAAACTATGTTTCTTATATATTATTTTCTATCGAATATTTAATGACGATTTTGTTCAATGGTTTTTATACTACTTAGTGGGACTGAAGAAAAGTAATAAAAATCTAAAATCTCTACGCACGTGCAGCAATTTAGAACTAGTGATGGGCAACATTCGACTCACGAATCGACAGTCGTCTGCAATTTTCGATTATTTTATCGCCGATCATCGGATACAATATTTTATTAACAACGCCCGAATAAAAAATAAAAATAATAATTGACAGAGTTTTACCACTAACTCGCTTCATATATATTTGCGATGGAGGAAACCCAGAGATGCATTGCCGGCGTACCACCTTGGGTACCTGGTGTGTTCTGTGACCATGGACAGCTGCTTGAGCCTGCCTTTATAGCCGAGATTTCCTTATCCACTTAGCCAAAGCCTCAATCGTTCATACAGGGCCGTAGCTGGAGTTTAAGTTGTTTTAAGAAAATCCTTCCTTAAAACAGTTTAAAATTGATTTTGTCCCAAATTACCGAAAAAATACTTAATTACAAATATCCAGATCTATCGACCGATAATTTTTAACTAAAACGACTGTAGGAAATGTTTGTATACCTACAGTAGGTATATAATACAAGTAATACTCGTATTTTACATATTAAAACATATGGTATTATACCGGGCTTACATCTCTAATACGGTCACAGCTAACTGTAGCAGAATAAAAATAATTCTCGCAGTTAAAAAAACTAAAAAACACGCTTTAAAATCGCTAATCCTGAAGATTCTGGTAACGATAATGGGACAAACTATTTAATTATTGCATTGTCATCGGTCCTTGATAAGTGTGCAAAACTTCAATTTAATTTGACATTTTGAAGTAGTAGAAAATCAAGTTCAAAATTCCGTTACATACCAAGCTAATAAAAGCGTGTTAAAAAGATTAGTTTAGAATTTAGATGATTGTAACAAACCGTGGTTAATTCGGAATTGTTTAAATGTCGCTACAGTACCCACCGTATCGTACTATGAACAGTTTATTTAGCATATTATCTTAATTGATGTTATTTTCAAGGGTATAGGGCATTGCCCCACAATTCCTCCCTTCTAGCTACGGTCCTGCGTGCTTATGACTTCATCGTTTGGAGATATGGCAGCCGGTTTTTAATCTGCCAGAGTTCAAGAAAAACAGCAGTGGCATGCTTATCTATGTTATGTACCTATATGTAAGTATTAGGGCTACTGGTAATCAGTGAATCAGTGGGCCTCAGTACAAACAACACGTTTAGAAATACGCGAAAAGAAATCAGCATTTCCATACCAAAAAAAACATTCACTTGCGACAAAATGTATGACACGGTTGATATTTTTTTCCTGAATTTTGATAATTCGTAGAACAAAAGGCATTGTGTGGGCATGTATGTTCCCTATGGAATCCGAAACGGATGGACCTATTTGATATATATGCGGATAACGCGGGTGAAACCGCGGGGCCCAGCTAGTTTATTATAATCGAACATGAAAATAATCGAACATTTTACTTTTGTACATTTCTGTGGCTTCCTGTATGCATTCAATTGCAAAACATTTTAGGCATAATATATTAGTTTGTATTCTTTACAAAAACTTACTTTATTTTTGTACTATCTTAGGTATCTTACTTAGGTGTACTATCTTAGGTACTTCTAGCTTCAAAATTTTTATTTTTAGAAATTAGTTATTGAATCTATGCTAATTCTTCAGACGTAGCTAATCGACAGATCATTGTTTCAACTAAGTAGGTATATTTATTCTTCAGACGTAGCTAATCGACAGATCATTGTTTCAACTAAGTAGGTATATTTTACAACCTTTCAAACAATTTGCCCTGTTATTATGTTCGTATAACCAATATAATAATTTTAATAACTATATTAAAATGTCCCCCCGTGTAGTCTTCCCGTGAACATGGTGCATGTAACTGCGCCGAAATATCGGGAGCTCCTTCCACAACCTTACCACGGTAAATATCCCGTAAATAATCATATAACTTTAGTGAACAACCGTGATAGTTTAAAACAGTGTTTATATTAAAATGCCTGAAATATTAATGGATTCATCCATTAATAATAGGTTGGGGAAAAAGTCTTTTCGTATTTTGTATGTATAAAGTTGTAGTAAAATCTCATCGGTTGTACTGTTTGTATCTGGCTGGTTTTGATACCATTAAAAATATGACATTTTAAAAAAGGAATTCAAAAAGTAAAAAGTTATTTCCCGCCATTTTTCAATTGTTTTTTTTGTTCGATAAAATGAATGAATCTAACGAAGAAATTCGATATATTTTGAAGTTTTATGACAAAAAGGGAAAAATGCGACACAAGCCGCGAATTAAATATGTGACGTTTATGGACCTAATGCAGTGTCATCAAAAGTAGCACAATGTTGGTTCAAGCGTTTTCAGTCCGGAAATTTTGATGTCAAAGATGCAGCTCGCTCTGGTCGCCCTGTTACGGATAAAGTCGTTGCCATTTCTGAAAAAGTGGAGCAAAATCGGCATATTAGTAGTTACGACGTAGCTGAAGAACTGGGGATCGACCACAAAACAGTTTTAACCTATTTGAAAAAGTCTGGGTATAAAAAAAACCTCGATATTTGGGTGCCACACGAGCTCACTGAAAGAAACCAAATGAATCGTGTGCGCATTTGCGATTCTCTGTTAAAACGTAACGAAACCGAACCGTTTTTGAAAAGATTGATCACTGGTGATGAAAAATGGATCACCTACGACAAGAATGTGCGCAAACGATCATGGTCAAAGGGCAGTGAAGCACCACAGACTGTAGCGAAACCCGGATTAACACGTAATAAGGTGATGCTGTGTGTATGGTGGGATTGGAAGGGCATCGTTCATTATGAGCTTTTACCGCCGGGCAAAACCATCGATTCGGATCTCTACTGCCAACAGCTGATGACACTCAAACAAGAAATTGAGAAAAAACGGCCGGTATTGATCAACAGAAAGGGCGTGGTCTTTCATCATGATAACGCCAGACCGCACACATCTTTGGCCACTCAGCAACAATTGAGAGAGCTTGGTTGGGAAGTGTTAATGCATCCACCACATAGCCCTGACCTTGCACCCTCAGATTTCCACCTGTTTCGGTCTCTTCAGAATTTTTTGGGTAGTGTTAGATTAACATCCAGAGAGGACTGTCAAAACTACTTGTTGCATTGTTTTGATCAGAAGTCCCAAAATTTCTACAGCAACGGGATCATGTCACTACCTACAAGATGGCAACAAGTTATCGAACAAAATGGCACATATATATTATAATCAAATGTAATTAAACTTGAAAAAAATATGTCTTGAATTTGTTTATAAAATACGAAGAAACTTTTCCCCCGACCTTATATTTCAGGTAGCTGCTGTAGTAAATAACGATGGATTATTTTGAATTTGACATACCTAATTATTATTGTAATGACATTTTTGTTCATAATTTTTTTATTGAATAAATTATTATTTAATTTAATGTATCTAGACCTATACATAATAATATTATTAAGATATAATTTTATAAACGTTGTAGAAGAGTGTACTGGAGAAGTTTGACTTGTAGCTATGGTGTTATTAATAAAGTATTGTATTGTACGTGTGGGTTTAAAAAATTATAGTAATATCATTTCACGGACGCTGGGGTCCGTGACTTTTGTTATACTTATGTAACTACTAGCTATTTCGCGACTACGTCCCCGATTTCTTCAGAAAAAATAGCCTGTGTCCGTTCTCATGATACATACTATACATGTGATGTATTTGACGGCGCTTGGAGAGACATTGTTGCACAGTGTTTGAGCTATTGTGAGATGACGTCGAAAAGCATTGCGAAGTCGCTGTCACATAATGTATAATATTTTATTATTATTTCTCTTTATTTAAATATATTCTCGGGTCTAGCCCGGACATTTGGTGGGCATTGGTGGAGCCGTAGCCAACACCAAGAGGCCCTTTTGAATATAAAATACATGCAACTATTAAATATGTATAAAAAGGAATATGAAACTATTGTACAGTAGGTATAGGATTAAAAAAGTCTGGGCTATTGAGGTGAACAACTTGTGGATGGAATAACAGATCTATAGAATGAGAAACGGCACCTGCCTTATCCTGTCTCATCTCAAAATATATTTAGGCAGGTGATAACTTGCCACCCACTGAATGGGCCCCCCATAAAGGCTGCCGTATCTTGGCACCGGAAGGGCAACATCGGCGTGGGTGGCTTAGGGTGTAGAGAGGTGTGC
The DNA here is from genome assembly GCA_949125355.1 of Agriopis leucophaearia. Classification (NCBI taxonomy): domain Eukaryota; kingdom Metazoa; phylum Arthropoda; class Insecta; order Lepidoptera; family Geometridae; genus Agriopis; species Agriopis leucophaearia. The sequence continues at coordinate 8,029,183 of OX421290.1, read as the reverse complement.
TGCACTTTCACTAAGAGCTACTCGCGGCGTTATGCCCTTTAACACTTCCACCCTGGAGCTTAGGTTCTTAGCTCTTGCGGTTTCCACCCCTGGACGGCCGGTTAAGGCAAGCCAGGGGGCAGGGGTCTCATTTAGCCCCATGGAATCAGGGTACGCGGTGTCGCCACTCACCGACGGCTTATTATTATTATTATTATTTTTGACATTTAATTAATTGTTTGTATTAGTTAATTTTTAATTTAATTTTAATTAATTGTATTCTTATTAAGACTTGATAATGTGTAATTAGTGTAATTGGTTTTAAGCCGTACTAATGACAATAAATAAATAAATAAAAAATAAAAAAAAATACTATTACCTCGCAAATTTTTATCGAGATCGATTAAGCCGTTTAGCCGTGATTATTTACCAAACAGACAGATAGAGTTACTTTCGCATTTATAATGTTAGTGTGATGTGATAATTTTGTTAACTTAAGGTGGAACGTTTCACGTTTGGCGGGAAATTCAAATTTCAAACAGTTTTATTGTTCTTGTAGCTAGGCCGAGTAATTATTGTAAACGATCATGATGTTTGCGACATTTGATTATTATTCTTTACAAACTCACGTAAAGCTATTTATCTGTAATGCACATTATTACATACATTTGTCAATAAACAAATTTTTGCTGTTTCAATCAGTTTATTGACTAATGTAAGTAATATGGTGAGTAACTGATTAATAGCTGTACATTATAATATAAACAACGACCAACGATTTTCGCAAACACTGCCATTTCACAATAATTACCCGGCCTAGCTACAAGGACAAAAAACTGTTTGAAATTTGAATTTCCCGCCAAACATGAAACGTATCACCTTAAACGAATTTACTTTAGCTAAATACCACGCTGTACATAATAGATACAGGGTGAGGGAAAAGCGGAATTTTATACCAGTTATCCTCAACCGATTGAGCTAAAAATTTCCATACACGTTTAGTTTGGATGACAATGTATGGTTACCTAAGTGACGATATTCTAAATCAGAGTTCTAAAAAATCCGATTTTTATAATAAATATCAAAAATCAGATTTTTTATATTAATCCGATATATTTATATCGGATATATATCCAGACTAAGAAAAAGAAGCAAATTTCATTCTGTATGGGGATTAAGGTAAAACGTTTCACGTATGGCGGGAAATTCAAATTTCAAACAGTTTTTTTGTTCTTCTAGCTAGGCCGGGTAATTATTGTGAAATGGCACAATGTTTGCGAATATTATTGGTTGTTCTTTACATTTTTTTTTTAAAGGAATCTGTATAATAATATAAATGTCAAATTACCACATTTTTTTTGGAAAACAAAGTAACAAAAGAATTAGTGTTCATTTGAGAAAGATTTTTTTATGAACACTTAAAAAAAGATGCAGCTATTATTATAATAATCTTCATGTTATGAAGTTAAGGTTTGAATTTCAATAAAAAGCTAGCCGTACTGGTAAGTTAAGGGGGTTGCTCCCAACTTCAAATGAGGTTGCCATTTTGGGAAACAATCTGATTCGCTACGTGTTGTCAGAAGGGATAAACATTAATCTCCAAATTTTTTAATTCAGATGACAGCCCACCTCACATTATTAATGGATCGTTCCGCATCGTCGCTTAACATCAGGCGAGTTGGCGGCCAAGCGCAAGCCTATTTTACAATAAAAAAAAAAATTGATGCTCCCTTACCAGGTCCTTTATCGGGAGTTTTTTTTTTAATTTTGGCGTTGTGGTAATTAGGCCTCTTTTTAGGTTTGTGTCGTCGGATTAAAAGGGTTTGATAAATAAAAATGTATGAAATATTTTAAAATATTCTTTCTTTAATAAAAATCGCTTCATTACGAAGAAAACGTCTTAACACTTGCATTTCAAGTGGCTAAACCAAAAATGATAACTATGTAGGTCTTACTATAAATTACACGTCAGAAAAAACTCAATACAGAAATAAATAGTAGTAGTAATAAGTAAGCAGAATTGTATGAAAATCCATGCTAAAATACACTAACAGTATCCATAGGCGACGGTTACTGCTTACCATCAGGCAGCCCGTCTGCTTGTTTGCCACCTAAACCCCCAAAAAACTGCAACAAATCAGTCACGCCGGTTCTAATCAAAAAGCTCATCAGCACTGCTTCCCTTTTAAAATTAAAAAGAGTGAGTGGCACTTACAGCGAATTGGTCACAATACCCGGACTTCTCCTTGCTCAAAGAAAAAACTATATTAATTTGGCATTTCCATCAAGATGACATTGTTGCGGAAATACATAGGTACAGTGGAAATGTTAGCAGTGACCGAGGTTTCTGATTTTTGTAACGCTTTATATAACGGTTTACTCGGAAAGGGTATGCAAAGTCGAGAGGAGATCATTATGAATCAAGTTGTTTCAAAACCAAACACCATGCTGTTACTAAGACTTTTCTTCTTAAGAGCCTGAATACCGGGTACAGCTATTTCGCTCGCGCATTTAATGTTACTTTTGGTTTTGTCTACTTTTGACATTATATGCTTCGGTCATGTTATAACGTTAATATTTCAAAACAAATTTTATGTTATAATTGATGAGGAATGTTAAAACCCTTAGAGTAATATATGATTATAAATAAAAAATAAAAAAACTTTATAATGGGATTTAACTTTTATCCAAAAAAATATGGTCATATTAATAACGATTAAAACAATATTATTTCTAGTAATTTTTAACCGACTTCCAAAAAGGAGGGTAACAATTCGACTGATGTTTGTTGACCTCAGAACTTTCGACTAGGTGAACAGATTTTGATGTTTTTTTTTTTTATTTGACAGCTGGTGGTTCCCGTGTGGTCCCATTTCAATTTGGTCCAGTTCTGTCATTTTTATGAAGTCAGTTTTTTATATTGATTGGAATATTAACTTGGCAAAATGACCGAAGAGCATTAATCAAAATTAGACATTAATTTTAAATTAACATCAACAGTAAGACACATGTTCATGTGTGAGTAATATTCTGGGCCTTGACAATCTTATTCCTTATGCCTGATTTAGACGTTGTTAAGTGCAAGTGCGAGAAATAAGAACCTCACTTAAAAACGTTACTCATGTTGATCTATGCTTAATAATGTTCTCTCAACTTCTCGCTTACGGCAATCGTCAAACGCGAAAACGAGACAGAGCATACTTAAGCGTGTGTCAACTTGAGTAACGTTTTTAAGTAAGGCCTTTAGTTTACACGATGATTTAACTAATTACTTAACACTTACATTCGTCTCGCACTTGATACTTAAAAAAGTGTAAATCAGGTATTACTATTGAGACTACCATATATACAATAATAAGCAAAAACAACATTTTGGATTTTCTTGAAAACTTGAAATAAGCAATACAAACTAAATGATAAATTATTCAGCCAATGGCTAAGGCTTATTAACCCACGACGCAAACAGAGAGGTGTTATATATTTTATTATGGAAACTGACGTGGTTTTCACACATTTTATTTATATTACACGGGAATTACTTACGTAAGATTAGGCCGGATACTCCGGCCATAGTTTCAATCGCATTCGCATTGCACTCGTGGGTGCAAACTGCAAAGCGAGACGCAGCCGCGCGCGCGCATTTACCTTGATAAAGATCGCCGAATGCGATTGAAACTATAGTCGGAGTATCCGGCCTAATCTTACGTGAGTAATTCCCGTGTAATATAAATAAAAAAGGTGTTATAAATGTCATGTGTGTATCTGTGTGTCTGTCTGTGGCATCATAGTTTACAAACGGCTGAACCGATTTTGATTTAGTTTTGCTTGTTTGACAGTTGACTTGTTTTATTTATTTATAAGAAAACCAACAGCTTTTTACACTAAGATATACAATTAATACACTAAAGAAAGCCAATTACAGGTTCTCACGAATAGAGCTCTGTAGAATTTTAGCTAAGATTCAAGAAAATATGTTCAGCCTTTTGATAATTATCGGCTTTTTTATCGTATTTTTTTTATTATACTCGTGTATAGGTAGGTCGTATACCAATTGCACTAAAACAGAGTACTAGTGACGTCCGCCGCGTGATCGAGTGAATGTCGGGCAATTACCTTGCTTTTACTTTGCGAATATAGACTGCTTTAATACATTCTAATAAAAAACTGAATGAAAACTGTTAACTTTGATCCATTTTGCGGGTTTTCAACCGACTTCAAAAAAGAGGAGGTTCTCAAATCGACCGATTTGTATGTTAGTAACTAAAAAAAAAAACTGAAAACCCCTTTTGGTTTGTGGTTCCATTTTTCTAATTTTTAGTTTAAGTTTGTACGTGTAGGTATATTCTTGAAGTCGGTTTTATTTAATTTAAAAAAATACGTAAGATTGTAGATGTCTACCACAGTGAAATATTCAAGGAAAATGTTTTCATTCTGGTTTATGCCCATTTATTGCATCTGTCACATGTATTTTTTAAATCGAGTATAGACTAAAACATTTAAAATTCACATCATTTTTTGTAGATACATACATACTCGTACATACATTTTACAACAAAACATGTCAGAATACAGAACTAAGTTAGTTCCTACAAAAAAAGAAAATATCATTAAATAAATTTAACTTAATAGGAATGAAATTAATCACATTTAAAGCACCAAAAGTATAATTTAAGTACACTAATCATATTTACATTTTACTAACATAGAAAAGGGTTATGAAAGGAACGTCCAAGTTACGAAACATATTATGTAAAAGTGACAGGTGTTAAAGTGACAGACGTCAAATACCGAGATGAAGTTGATTTTATATTTATTTGACATCTGTCACTTTATTGTTTATTATTTGTTAGTCTGTTCAGAAAGAGGATTGTGGTTGAATGGATCTCAATAAATAACACGCAAATTCACCCAACAAATGACACGATGATATGACAGCTCATGATAACTGAGTTTGACATATTTCAGATGGCAGAAGCAGGATTGCCATTTAATTAAATTCGTTCTAGTTCTCCTTTTGGCCAAGTCTCTTTTCTCTGTTTGAACAGACTCTACACAAAACGCCAATCACATGAGTTTATATTTAAAAATAGTTTTTTTTTATATATAATGTTGACACCTATCATTTTAGATAGATGTTTTTTAGAAGTTTTGCATTGGACGTTTCGCTCATAATCCTCAGACGACAAAAAATATGCAACCTATACTATAATTTAGAAAACAACATAATTTCAAATTACAATCGTTGAACGATGCTGTTCATCGTTTGTTCACACGTTGATTTATAACTTGAAATTCTGCTCTATTACAACATATTATAATTATATACTGAATATAACGGGTGACTTTTTTACCAGAACGGAAAAACAGGGTGACAGGAACAAAGAGTAAAATCACACATTTATTTATGTATTATTTTGATGTTTTTTTTTTGCCAGTATGTTTTGGCATTTCTGTTATTTGCCACATTTTTGTCTATGGTTAATGTCAAACGTAACAAGCGTCAAAATTATATTACCACAATCAAGGTAAAAAAAACAAGTTTTTAAATTGACTTAATTCGCTAGTTCGATTTCATAGGGCATGGTTTTTTTGTTTTCGAAGTCCTTTGTTGTATGAAAAAAACACCATAAATTAGAGCACTTTTAAATAAAAACCCGAAGTAAGCCATAGAGGCCTTTACTTATACCACACCCAAAATTTTCCGTTTCAGTGAAAAAACAACCCTGTATGCACACTTCGAGGTCTTTAACGTCCTTAAGAATAAGAATAGAATAAATTAAGTTATGGCAGATTAGACACAGAAAAGTTAAAATTAAGTTAGATTTCACTTAAATAAAGACTATAATACAGTTGGTCCGGGACTTAAGTAAGAAAATTAAAGTCAAAAGTGACAGGTGTCAATTCTCTAACACCACATAAAACAAAACCAATCTGACAGAAATTTCTTCGTATTTTTTATAATATGTGAGAAAAGGACGGCACCCAATCTGTAAAATTTAGTTTTGTTCAGAAAATGATGCTACAAAATCGACGCCGTTTTTTTAATCTATTTACATAGTAGTACGTACATTACTCATTATCCGTACAGATTGGACAGCCCATCCAATCTCATGTCCATACATTGGCCGCGATCGCATTCTCGAGAAAGAAACAGAAAGATCATCTCGCATTTTTGTACCTTCAGTTTTGGCCTGTTTGAGTTGCTTAAAACGTCCTGGAAATATAACTTTTACAGCCTTAAAGTTAAACAATGTTTAAAACTTCAGTCTCGTTTTCGCGCAGAACAGTTACCAATAGCATTTTTTTAAAGACAATTAGTTTCTAAGTGAAACATTAAAAATAATCTCAGTATTTCTGGAGCGTTTAAATAAGTCGGACTGGTCAGAAAAGATGGTACAAGTTCAAAAACAGAGAGGTAGGAACATAGCGTAACTTGTACCTTTTTGTAAGGCTTTTAATGGTAACTAGCTGAATTCACAAATTGTCCTGTACAAAATTTAACAATTTTTTTTAACGCGAATTATTCCGCGTTTGACCACCAACTCGCCTGTTGGTAAGCGACGATGTGGTCGACGATGAAGCACGCAGACTTAGAAGATACCTATTCACTCTGACCGTCAAAAGACCTAGATTATATCGCTCAGGAAACAAGGAAGCAGGCAGGTTGTTCCAATCCTTGGAACAACGTACGGATATTGATGTTGCCAAATCAACAGGCGCTCGAACAAAATTATTGATATTGCCAAATCAACAGGCGCTCGAACAAAATTATTGATATTGCCAAATCAACAGGCGCTCGAACAAAATTATTGATATTGCCAAATCAACAGGCGCTCGAACAAAATTATTGATATTTCCAAATCAACAGGGTCTCGAACAAAATTATTTATATTGCTAAATCAACAGGCGCTCGAACAAAATTATTGATATTGCCAAATCAACAGGCGCTCGAACAAAATTATTTATATTGCCAAATCAACAGGCGCTCGAACCAAATTATTTATATTGCCAAATCAACAGGCGTTCGAACAAAATTATTTATATTGCCAAATCAACAGGCGCTCGAACCAAATTATTGATATTTCCAAATCAACAGGCGCTCGAACAAAATTGTTGATATTGCCAAATCAACAGGCGCTCGAACAAAATTATTGATATTGCCAAATCAACAGGCGTTCGAACAAAATTATTTATATTGCCAAATCAACAGGCGCTCGAACCAAATTATTGATATTTCCAAATCAACAGGCGCTCGAACAAAATTATTGATATTGCCAAATCAACAGGCGCTCGAACAAAATTATTGATATTGCCAAATCAACAGGCGCTCGAACAAAATTATTTATATTGCCAAATCAACAAAAGGCACAAGTTATGCTATGCGCTACGGACAGTTGCCTTTCTCATATAACTATCTATAATTCACTGGGTCACATTTATTTACTTTATAAATAAGTCTTTGATTTAATTTCACAGTACTCGTTTGCACAAGATGGCGGCCATAATCAAGATGGCGGAAGGTAAGATGGCCGACACGCCACATTTAAGGTCGTCGTGCGGATACAGGTTGGACGGTAGGGGTTCTTCCCCCGGCCTGCAGTATTCGCCTCTAGCCTGTAATGAAAAGAAATTATCAATATAAATAACCGGCCAAGTGCGAGTTGGACTCGCGCACGAAGGGTTCCGTACTATTATCTACAAAATACTTGAGAGGTGTCAAGGGACACCCGGATGGAACGAAGTTCCTTTCTATGAGAGAGAGAGAGACAGACAGAGAAACACGTGCACGCCGCACGGCTTACAACTATAGCAAGAAGTGTCATTACAACTTTTGTTCTTAATTTTTTCCGTCTAGCCCCATTTCGCAACGCGCGAAAGGGAACTTTGTTCCAAAAACGACAAAAAATCACGTTTGTTGTATGGGAGTCCCCCTTAAATATAAATTTTATTTTAATTTAATTATTTATTTTTAAAGTGAATATATAATTAAATATTCCGTGAATATTTCAAGTGTCTACATGTTGCCGTTATCAATATCGAGCAAAAACGAGCAAAAAAATCACGTTTGTTGTATGGGAGTCCCCCTAAATATTTATTTTATTCTGTTTTTTAGTATTCGTTATTATAGCGGCAACAGAAAAACATCATCAGCCAGAAGACGTCCACTGCTGAACATAGGCCTCCCCCTTTAACCTCCACACTGAACGACATCCTGCCATCTGCATCCACCTGCGGTCCATCTTGTGGGATTAGTGCAATACTCACAGCAAACTCTGGGCCGCAGACCTCCCTGCACGAAGGGCAAACCACGCCTCCCCTGTGCAGCCAGCCCTTCTTTATGATGCGCACGAGCATGGACTGTCCCGTGTGATAACACGTGTATGTGTAGTTACCCACCTGTTCACAAATACAATCATTATTACCACAGAAAACAGAAGTAAATACAGTAGACGTCATAGCACCACGTCATAGCAGATACCAAAATAAGTTAGTTACCGTAAAACGGTCGTTGGTCAAATCAGCTAAAATGCTCCACGTAATGGGACCTGCAGGGCTATTATGAATATTTGATCGGGATCGCGACTTGTCAAAAAAAAAAGCGTTGCCTATTTCCAATTTCGTAGTATGAAATTGGAAATAGACAACGCTGTTTTTTTTTTTTTTGCGTCATAACCCCTTTCAAGTGTCAAAATTCTGTCAATTCTGACACTGACTGATCCCGATCAAAGATCCATAATAGCCCTGCTGATATTTACAACAGACTTCCACAGACAGTCATTGATGCTCCGAGCTTTGCATCTTCAAAAATCAAATTAAAAAAGTGGCTACGCAAGCTTTTTATGAATATACTGACTTTTTCGACATAAAGATAGCGCGTAATATTATTGTATATCAATTTGTAACATTTATTATTTAATATACCTGACTAGCAATTCCTATTATTATCAATAAATTTATTAAAAAAAAACCGTTTTTCTGATGAATTTCTAGTGTAATTCCGCTTCTACGTCGCTTCAGGTACAATAAGGAATTTGTGATAAATTTACCTGGTAAATATTTGTTGATAATGTTAATTTTATTGAGTTTAATTTTGCCTAACCTGATATAAAATATTAATTACATAAATTGAAAATTAACGTAACCTGAAACAAAAATTAATTAATCGTGAAATATCTCTATGAATATATGTCTATGTCTAGAATCCGTTTATTATGACTACGTCTATATTGACCAACCGCTTATTATGAAGTAATTACACAGCGAAGTTTGGTTATCATCACGTATATCATATAAAATTCTTTATAACTGAGTTTGATATAATGACTTCGCTTATAATGACATTTCGCGTATTGTGACTCATCCCACTAATATCATATATGTGAAAGTTTGGATGGATGGATGTTTGTTACTCAATCACGCAGAAACGGCTGGATGGATTTGGATGAAATTTGAAATATGCATGGCTTATGTCCTGGATTAACACATAGGCTACTTTTCGTCATCATCATCATCACTGATTTTCATCACCATGCGGGTGAAACGAGTTGTCAATACTACATACCATTATATGTATTCTGCCGCTTTCGCATTTGTATTTATAGCAGCCCGAGCCCCAGTGTTGCCACTCTCTGATCTGAAAACAAATTATAATTTAGTAGAAATAGTATATTACTTTCGCCGTTGGGGTAAACAAACAGTAAATAACGAGAGTGTTAATATCCATTCGAGTTATATTAATATTATTTTCATCTTCCCATCCTCGGAAGAAGTTTTTTCCGAGAAAAAACGAGAATCTGAGTGCAGAAGCCGTTTGTATCCGCTAGAGGATAAAGTAAATTGAATTTAGAACATCGTGTGCACTAAGTTTGTGAATTCAAAACATCATTAAACCTATTTACTTCTACCTCCATGGTGCCGAATTTATCATACAACCTTTTTAGGGTTCCATACCCAAATGGTAAAACGGGACCCTATTACTAAGGCTCCGCTGTCTGTCTGTCCGTCTGTCGCCAGGCTGTATCTTATGAACCGTGATAGTTAGACAGTTGAAATTTTCACAGATGATGTATTTGTGTTGCCGCTATAACAACAAATACTAAAAAAAGGAATAAAATAAATATTTAAGGGGGCTACCATACAACAAACGTGATTTTTTGCTAGTTTTTGCTCGATATTGATAACGGCAACATATTTAGTTATATTATTCAATTTAAAAATAAATATAAAATTTATATTTAATGGGGGCTCCCATACAACAAACGTGATTTTTTGCCAATTTTATAAATAATGGTACGGAACACTTCGTGCGCGAGCCCGACTCGCACTTGGCCAGTTTATTTTATTTTGATTTCGCTTTTATTTGTTTGTGTGTCACACGACAGACAATGTGTCAATGTTGGTTACATTTACCTGTCGACATGACTTCTGTTCCCACACACGGTCGCTGTGATCGAAACACTTGGAGTGTTCGCCGTACTTCTCGAGCGCGAAATTTACGTCACTCTCTGAAAGAAAAAAATAATTGGTTGTCTGTAAAGTCAGTTTATAGACCGAGAGAGAAAGAGAAAATTTACTCTTTCTCTCCCTAATATCAGATAGCGGTTCGTCAGCCAAGTTGACGTGTCTGTTACGGCTCCAAGAGTAGTTATTAACCGACTTTCAAAAAGGAGGAGATTCTCAAATCGACTGTTTTTTTAATTTTTATGTTTGTTACCTCAGAACTTTCAACTGTGTGACTTTGATTTTGATGATTCTTTTTTATTTGAAAGCTGGTGCTTCCCGTGTAGTCCCATTTTAATTAGGTTCAAAACTGAATTTTTTATGAAGTCGGTTATTTAATATTGATAATTATTTGAAATAATGTTGCATTTGCTTCCAACTGCCTCCTTCAAGAATAAGGGCTTGGTCCTTGTAGTCCGTCGTTTGCTGCCAAACATCGATGAAACTTTGCTTCTAATTGGCTCGATAGATAGAGCCTTTTGCTAAAGAAATATGTAAGTTTTCGAAAAGTTGTCTGTGATGATGTAGATTTCTTTTGTATAAAATATAATAATATCTAAGTACTAGTAACTGTCAAACACTGTTTTAAACTATCACGGTTGTTCACTACAGTTATATGATTATTTACGTGATATTTACCGTGGTAAGGTTGTGGAAGGAGCTCCCGATATTTCGGCGCAGTTACATGCATCATGTTCACGGGAAGACTGGGAGCTACTTCCACAACCTTACCACGGTAAATATCCCGTAAATAATCATATAACTTTAGTAGTAACTGTCTTTGTAAATTTACGGAACGAAACGTCTTCATCCAAAGATCGACTACTAGAATAGCATACTAGGGTACTAGACTGATTATTATTGATTGAATAGCATTTATTATTAATCTGCAGGATTGCTCAAGTGACTCCAACGCTGATGATGACGACACTGATTAAGGATGTACACCATTAGATTACACAATAGATTCATTTGTATTACAAAATGTACTTGCTTCTTCTGTTTTATTTTGTTATCCTAAAATCTTATTATAATAGTACTACAACATAAATATAGATGGGGTTGCTTTTAATCCATAAAAACTCAAACATATTATAAGGTTGTAGTTAGTTGAGAACTTGCACGATTTTTGAAAATATTATTCATGCAAAACACTTCCAGTCGACAAACATACATTATTCTCGATGTGGTCCGGATTGTCCCAACACTATTTGAGGACTTTGACATACTTCATTTAAATCAAGCTACATTTAGTAGACTGGTTATGTACTTACTAGGCGTGTTCTCGACGTAAGAACAGCGGCTGCCTCGAACCAACGTGTTCTTGTGCCTCCACGTGAACTCCTGCAGGTACGGACAGAAGTCCGCCAGGGACACCGAGCCGCCGTAGTGGGCTTCTTCCCCGGGGGCAATGCCGTCCAGGATGTCGAAATGCTGGGAAAAGATACATTCTTGAGTTTAACACTGTTTTAAACTATCACGGTTGTTCACTAAAGTTATATGATTATTTACGGGATATTTACCGTGGTAAGGTTGTGAAACGAGCTCCCGATATTTCGGCGCAGTTACATGCACCATGTTCAGTCTTCCCGTGAACATGGTGCATGTAACTGCGCCGAAATATCGGAAGCTCCTTCCACAACCTTACCACGGTAAATATCACGTAAATAATCATATAACATTCTTGAGTTTGTTTCATTTATAACAAACTAGCTGCGCCTCGCGGTTTCATGCGCGTGGTGATGAAAATCGGTGATGACGATGATAATGAAAAGTAGCCTTTGTGTTAATCCAGGACATAAGCAATGTATATTCCAAATTTCATCCAAATCCATCCAGCCGTTTCTGCGTGATTGAGTAACAAACATCCATCCATCCAAATTTTCACATATAGGAGTGTGATGATGATGATAACACGCTTAGCGAAGGATATAATTAAATATAATCTGAAAAAAATATAATTTAAATTGGCAGATAACGAATATTAATGGTGCTTAACTAAACTTTCATAAAAATTTGATGGTGACTAAGGAAAATTTGATATAAATAAACTCTTTATTGCTCACACCAGAAACTACAAACGATAGAATAGCCCCAGAAATATTACATTAATATTATATTGAAGTAATTGAGCAGTTATTCCACCATTAATCATGTACGTTCACTATAAGCTGTAATAGAACTAACCTGACATTGTCTGGGCAGTATGGTGTCATGTCGGACTACATTGCAGAGAACGACTGTGTTACTGACCTGATATTGTCCCTTCCTTCCACACGACACCACCAAAACGACACCATCGGTGGTGTCGTATGGAATCACTAGTCCATACGACACCACCGACTAATAGTGAGGTTACCTACATACAAAGTTGTTGATATGAAAACTCCAATTAAGTTCAAGCAGTTTCATTAATGAGGTATGTCATTTGATAAAGTTTATATTTATCTGTCACTCAAATGGTCATCTTGACATTGTTCATTGCAATTTGCATATTATTGACTTTCCGTCCGACTATTTTAATTTTTCACAATGGACATGGATACTAATACTGACGACATAAAATACATAAAAACTAATGGCGGAACAGCTTTCCTCTGGCAAACGTATAAATTTCACCGTCACAAGGGATATAAAAACGGATATAACTACTTACTTCACTGAAATAAAAAAATAATATTTCATAAACTCTGTTTTATTAATTATCGTTTAACTATAGATAACTTGAAATAATAACTTTGGGGTCGGATCAATGTATGTGATGTTGTCTGATATTTATTTATTTATTTTAATGAACTGGGAGCTGTTAGTCAAAAACACGCGTTTCTGGACATCACTAGGGTGGTGTCGTATGGACTAGACATTCCATACGACACCACGGATGGTGTCGTTTTGGTGGTGTCGAGTGGAAGGAATGATATTGTCTGGGCAGTATGGTGTCATGTCGGACTAGATTGCAGAGAACGACTGTGTTACTGACCTGGTATTGTATGGGCAGTATGGTGTCATGTCGGACTAGATTGCAGAGAACGACTGTGTTACTGACCTGATATTGTCTGGGCAGTATGGTGTCATGTCGGACTAGATTGCAGAGAACGACTGTGTTACTGACCTGGTATTGTCTGGGCAGTATGGTGTCATGTCGGACTAGATTGCAGAGAACGACTGCGTTACTGACCTGGTATTGTATGGGCAGTATGGTGTCATGTCGGACTAGATTGCAGAGAACGACTGTGTTACTGACCTGGTATTGTCTGGGCAGTATGGTGTCATGTCGGACTAGATTGCAGAGAACGACTGCGTTACTGACCTGGTATTGTATGGGCAGTATGGTGTCATGTCGGACTAGATTGCAGAGAACGACTGTGTTACTGACCTGATATTGTCTGGGCAGTATGGTGTCATGTCGGACTAGATTGCAGAGAACGACTGTGTTACTGACCTGATATTGTCTGGGCAGTATGGTGTCATGTCAGACTAGATTGCAGAGAACGACTGCGTTACTGACCTGGTATTGTATGGGCAGTATGGTGTCATGTCGGACTAGATTGCAGAGAACGACTGTGTTACTGACCTGATATTGTCTGGGCAGTATGGTGTCATGTCGGACTAGATTGCAGAGAACGACTGTGTTACTGACCTGATATTGTCTGGGCAGTATGGTGTCATGTCGGACTAGATTGAAGAGAACGACTGTGTTACTGACCTGATATTGTCTGGGCAGTATGGTGTCATGTCGGACTAGATTGCAGAGAACGACTGTGTTACTGACCTGATATTGTCTGGGCAGTATGGTGTCATGTCGGACTAGATTGCAGAGAACGACTGTGTTACTGACCTGATATTGTCTGGGCAGTATGGTGTCATGTCGGACTAGATTGCAGAGAACGACTGTGTTACTGACCTGATATTGTCTGGGCAGTATGGTGTCATGTCGGACTAGATTGCAGAGAACTACTGTGTTACTGACCTGGTATTGTCTGGGCAGTATGGTGTCATGTCGGACTAGATTGCAGAGAACTACTGCGTTCCGTCGCGGGCTGCATTCTGTACGGAGAGGGTTGCCCTTTATTCGCGAACAGAAGGGCACTGTGCTCTTGCGTCTGGAAACGGAAAGTATTGAAACGATTTTAAACAATATTTTATTTACATGATGCTTTTTATTTTTATTTAAGGCCCAGAATATGGCGCGACGCTTTCCTACTAGCAAATTTGATGAGTTTTTTTAAATATAATCTTAGTCTTAAGTTAATATTTAGAAAAAAAAATTGTTTTAAATTGTTTGATATTGCCAAATCAACAGACGCTCGAACAAAATTATTTATATTGCCAAATCAACAGGCGCTCGAACAAAATTATTGATAATGCCAAATCAACAGGCGCTCGAACAAAATTATTTATATTGCCAAATCAACAGGCGCTCGAACAAAGTTATTGATATTGCCAAATCAACAGGGGATCGAACAAAATTATTGATATTGCCAAATCAACAGACGCTCGAACAAAATTATTGATATTGCCAAATCAACAGGCGCTCGAACAAAGTTATTGATATTGCCAAATCAACAGGCGCTCGAACAAAGTTATTGATATTGCCAAATCCCAGGCGTTCGAACAAAATTATTCATATCATTGAAGCTGGTTAAAAACTATTGAGCTTAAGTTTATGAAATTTTTGTGGCACCACCTCGAAAGCTTCCTTTACATAATAAAAAAAGAATTACAAAAATTGGTCCACACATAAAAAAACCTGACGCATTTAGAACCTTCCAGAAGTCAGTTTAAAAAATAAAATTGGTAAATACTTTTTTCTCAAATATTTGTAAAAAAATTCATTTAAATCTTACCTCGTCAGTTTGGTCCCATTATAGAAGCTTGGAAACATATACATACATACATATAAACAACAATTATAAACAGGAATATAGTTAACTGACCATTAAAAATGACAATACTTACTCAATCGTTTCATAATCTTCAGTAGTGTTGCTTGAAAGAAAGGAAGTGTTCAGAAAAATATACACTGTGCCCTTAGTACAAGATTTGACAGTTTTCGAAAACTTTTTTCGTTTCCGTATTGTCCCATACATTTTAGTAAAGCGCCTCTAGCGGAAACGCGGATGAACTAAAATCGGTAGTAATCGGCAGTATATATTAGGTTGCTTCACTCAAATACGAAAAATAGTTTCGAATAGCTTTCAGCCCAGCAATGTATGCATCAAAACGAAAACGAAAAAAGTTTTCGAAAACTATCAAATCTTGTACTAAGGGTACAGTTTACGATAAAACTATCACACTGACAAAATTTTATGGCTTGACGAGTTTGACAAAGACTGACGATGACTTGTGTTGAGCCACAGTACAGAGCGGTCAGTGCTTGATAAAAGACTAGACAAAACTTGATGGCTTGACGAGTTTGACAAAGGCTGATGATGACTTGTGTTGAGCCACAGTATAGAGCGCTCAATGCTTGATAAAAGACTAGACAAAACTTGATGGCTTGACGAGTTTGACAAAGGCTGATGATGACTTGTGTTGAGCCACAGTATAGAGCGGTCAGTGCTTGATAAAAGACTAGACAAAACTTGATGGCTTGACGAGTTTGACAAAGGCTGATGATGACTTGTGTTGAGCCACAGTATAGAGCGGTCAGTGCTTGATAAAAGACTAGACAAAACTTGATGGCTTGACGAGTTTGACAAAGGCTGATGATGACTTGTGTTGAGCCACAGTATAGAGCGGTCAGTGCTTGATAAAAGACTAGACAAAACTTGATGGCTTGACGAGTTTGACAAAGACTGACGATGACTTGTGTTGAGCCACAGTATAGAGCGGTCAGTGCTTGATAAAAGACTAGACAAAACTTGATGGCTTGACGAGTTTGACAAAGGCTGATGATGACTTGTGTTGAGCCACAGTATAGAGCGGTCAGTGCTTGATAAAAGACTAGACAAAAGTTGGTGGCTTGACGAGAGTTTGACAAAAAACTTTGATGATAAAATTATCATCAAAGTGATGAGCAAATCACGAGAGTGAAGTGATGATATACAGGTGCTCAGTGCTTGGCAAAAAACTAGAAAAAACTTGATGGCTTGACGAGTTTGACAAAGGCTGATGATGACTTGTGTTGAGCCACAGTACAGAGCGGTCAGTGCTTGATAAAAGACTAGACAAAACTTGATGGCTTGACGAGTTTGACAAAGGCTGATGATGACTTGTGTTGAGCCACAGTATAGAGCGGTCAGTGCTTGATAAAAGACTAGACAAAACTTGATGGCTTGACGAGTTTCACAAAGGCTGATGATGACTTGTGTTGAGCCACAGTATAGAGCGGTCAGTGCTTGATAAAAGACTAGACAAAACTTGATGGCTTGACGAGTTTGACAAAGGCTGATGATGACTTGTGTTGAGCCACAGTATAGAGCGGTCAGTGCTTGATAAAAGACTAGACAAAACTTGATGGCTTGACGAGTTTGACAAAGGCTGATGATGACTTGTGTTGAGCCACAGTATAGAGCGGTCAGTGCTTGATAAAAGACTAGACAAAACTTGATGGCTTGACGAGTTTGACAAAGGCTGATGATGACTTGTGTTGAGCCACAGTATAGAGCGGTCAGTGCTTGATAAAAGACTAGACAAAACTTGATGGCTTGACGAGTTTGACAAAGGCTGATGATGACTTGTGTTGAGCCACAGTATAGAGCGGTCAGTGCTTGATAAAAGACTAGACAAAACTTGATGGCTTGACGAGTTTGACAAAGACTGACGATGACTTGTGTTGAGCCACAGTATAGAGCGGTCAGTGCTTGATAAAAGACTAGACAAAACTTGATGGCTTGACGAGTTTGACAAAGGCTGATGATGACTTGTGTTGAGCCACAGTATAGAGCGCTCAATGCTTGATAAAAAAACTAGACAAAAGTTGGTGGCTTGACGAGAGTTTGACAAAAAACTTTGATGATAAAATTATCATCAAAGTGATGAGCAAATCACGAGAGTGAAGTGATGATATACAGGTGCTCAGTGCTTGGCAAAAAACTAGAAAAAACTTGATGGCTTGACGAGTTTGACAAAGGCTGATGATGACTTGTGTTGAGCCACAGTACAGAGCGGTCAGTGCTTGATAAAAGACTAGACAAAACTTGATGGCTTGACGAGTTTGACAAAGGCTGATGATGACTTGTGTTGAGCCACAGTATAGAGCGGTCAGTGCTTGATAAAAGACTAGACAAAACTTGATGGCTTGACGAGTTTGACAAAGGCTGATGATGACTTGTGTTGAGCCACAGTATAGAGCGGTCAGTGCTTGATAAAAGACTAGACAAAACTTGATGGCTTGACGAGTTTGACAAAGACTGACGATGACTTGTGTTGAGCCACAGTATAGAGCGGTCAGTGCTTGATAAAAGACTAGACAAAACTTGATGGCTTGACGAGTTTGACAAAGGCTGATGATGACTTGTGTTGAGCCACAGTATAGAGCGCTCAATGCTTGATAAAAAAACTAGACAAAAGTTGGTGGCTTGACGAGAGTTTGACAAAAAACTTTGATGATAAAATTATCATCAAAGTGATGAGCAAATCACGAGAGTGAAGTGATGATATACAGGTGCTCAGTGCTTGGCAAAAAACTAGAAAAAACTTGATGGCTTGACGAGAGTTTGACAAAAAACTTTGATGATCATTTTTGATAAGCACAGTATAGAGCGCTCAGTGCTTGACAAAAAACATGACGGCTTGACGAGAGTTTGACAAAAAGTTTAATGAAGACTTGTGTTGAGCAACAGAATACAGAGAGCTTGGTGCTTGACAAAAAACTAGACACAACTTGATGGCTTGACGAGAGTTTGATAAAAAGTTTGAGGCTTGTGTTGAGCCACAGAATACAGAGCGCTCAGTGCTGGACAAAAACTAGAGAAATCTTGACAGCTTGACGAAAGTTTGATGGTTATTTGAGTTGAGCCACAGTTTCTCAGGTGTTTCCTGCTTGACAAAAACTTGGCATATTTCAATGGTTGTTTACCTGATGGTCTGTGTATTGAGCCACTGTTTGCACGACGCCTGCGCGAAGGTACATCCTCGGTTCCTGCCCCAGTCCAGCGGCGTCGCGTGAGAGTAGTCCACGGTGTACCACCCTGTATCCTCCATCATGGCTAATGTCACTCGGCTGAACACCGAGTTCTGAGTGTGCGTGCCTGTCATTGCCTCATTCTAAAAAAATAAAAGTTTCCAGCTGTATCAAAAAATGAAGTCGGAAAGTCATCCTTCGAAAAATTAATCGAATTGAGAACCTTCTCCTTTTTGGAAGTTGGTTAATAAAAGTGAGACATTGAGCCCTAGGGGACCGGGAGCGCACTTCATATTCAAAAATCTTTCAGAGCGCCTGGTTAATGCGAGGCTCAACGTATAAGCATTGCCATTCAACGTGGTAATGCCGCCAACATGCTGGGTACGCTGCCAACTGATAGTGGGCCTGAGCATTTGGATTGTATTTAGACCTTCAACGGTCTATGGACAGTCTAACTGTTTATTTAGTGTTAGTTTTAGCTAGTATTTTGTTTAGTTAATAATGGCACTTGCCCGTTACAAAAGAAGTGACACACTAAATTCAATATGGCCGCTTCAAACGTCAGTAGAGCAGCTGAAGTGTCAGTATGTAGTTAACATTAGTGTTTGCTCCAGTATTTACCTCGAAGACTCGTTTCTCCCAGTGCGTCATGGCAGTCCCATCACCGCCCTGGTCTTCCAGCTCAGCGCCTTCCAGCGTCGAGCAGTTGAAGTGTTCCCGCACCTGCAACCACATTTAACAACTTACTACTGACCTCTTAAGCAACTGTTGCTCTGAGCATTCTGGATTGATCCAGATATGTAATGATATAGTAATCACACTAATAAGTTTGGATGGATGGATGTTTGTTAGTCAATCACACAGAAACGGCTGGATGGATTTGAATGAAATTTGGAGTATACATTGATTATGTCCTGGATTAACACTTTTCATCATCATCATCACCGATTTTCATCACCACACGGGTGAAACCGCGGGGCGTAACTAGTAGGGTATATTTGTGTAAGTAGTAGGTAATTGCACAAGTTGTTATGAAGTTGTTACTGACCTTTTTAACAACTGTGCTGTGAGCGTTCTGGATTGATCCAGATATGTATTGATATAGTAATAGAGTAGTTTTGTGTAAGTAGTAGGTAATTGTACAAGTTGTTAAGTAGTTGTTAATGACCTTTTTAACAACTGTGCTGTGAGCATTCTGGATTGATCCAGATATGTATTGATATAGTAATAGAGTAGTTTTGTGTAAGTAGTAGGTAATTGTACAAGTTGTTAAGTAGTTGTTAATGACCTTTTTAACAACTGTGCTGTGAGCATTCTGGATTGATCCAGATATGTATTGATATAGTAATAGAGTAGTTTTGTGTAAGTAGTAGGTAATTGTACAAGTTGTTAAGTAGTTGTTACTGACCTCTTTAACAACTCGTGGTGTGACGATCATGTTGAAAGTCCGATCCATGTACCCACCGCGTATCATCCAGTTCTTACGCGTGATGTTCCTGACAACTCGATCTGACCACTTGTGGATCTGCAATCTGAGGAATACAAATAGTTATTGGTATTTTTAACCGACTTCCAAACAGGAGGTTATCAATTTGACTGTTTTTTTTAATGTTTGTTTCCTGAGAACTTTCTAATGGGTGAATTGATTTTGATTATTCTTTTTTTATTTGAAAGCTGGTGCTTCCCGTGTGGCCCATTTCAATTTGGTCCAGTGCAGACTTTTTTATGAAGTCGGTTTTTTATATAGATAATTATATATATATATGAGTTCGGCTTCCGACGGTATAACTAAAAATAGGTTGAGACGGTTTTTGAAGGCCTACTACTCTCTCAAAGAGTATTTTGGTATAAAATATTAAAATGTACTTTGTAAGTTTTGTGACATATTATAAGTGTACAGTATAATCTCACTAATCCGGCACTATTAATAATCAGAGGGTGCCGGATTATTGGAAAGTTCAGATTACTGGATTATAGAGAAAAAATCATAATAAATAAAACAACACACTATTTTCACTTCAAAAAAACAGGTAAACACGTACGCACGTGCACGTGATGAGTTTTGAGGTTAGACTCCTAGACGACTACCGACACGGCGACGGAGCGCATACGCGTAGAGGGGCGAGGGAGGCGCTAGCGGAGTGTGCCGGATTATTGGACGTATCGGTATATTGAAGTGCCGGATTAGTGAGATTATACTGTACTTACTAGTAACTAGTTATGTATATTCTCAATTGTGACGTGTGATATTGTATGTTCACCAATAAATTATCTGTATCTGTGTACTTATTTTTCAAACCGACTACAAAATGAAAAACGTATCGAGCAAAATTATTGATATTGCCATATCAAACATATTTATTTGAGCTGGTTATAAAACTACTGAGCGGATGTCAATGAAATTCTGTGTATATTCTGTAGCTTGTTTTTCGTCTGAAGAGCTTTCGATCTTCGCGTCATATTCGTTCATCACGTTCGACCGATATGACGTACTGCGCTGTTTTGAGCCCGTGTTAAAAAGTAATCGCAAGGCTCCAGAAATTAAAATAATCAATACATTGAACAGGTTTAAAGGGTTTTGAACTGTTGAAGTTCAAAATTCTGAGTGTCGTTGTGCTGTTATGGACAAGCGTGAAGAGCCATCAGGCGAGCGACTTCGCTCGTCTCGTCACTCTGTATCATAAAAAAAAAGTTGATAAAAAATCTGTAATTACGAGGTATAAAAAAACACGCAGGACGTCTTAAAATAAGCACCTGAACACGTTAAGACTTAGAATTTTTGTCCGTTTGTTTGTCCACGCACATCTCCTAAACCACTGGACGGATTTATATACGGTTTTCACGAATATGCTTAGCTATAATCAGATTGCGGTATAGGCTATGTTATTTTGCACAAAGGCAGGATTAAGGGAAGAAAATAGGATCGAAAGTTTATATGAAAA
The DNA here is from genome assembly GCA_949125355.1 of Agriopis leucophaearia. NCBI lineage: Eukaryota > Metazoa > Arthropoda > Insecta > Lepidoptera > Geometridae > Agriopis > Agriopis leucophaearia. Next base: position 8,007,694 of record OX421290.1, on the reverse strand, counting down.
TATACGCGTACGAGGTTGCTGGCAACAGCACTAGTGTGAAATACAAACGATAAAATTAATTAATGATTTAATTTTAATTACATACTCTTCATCTAAAGGCGGGTTTCCAGTGTCAGGCCTCCTTTCAGTCAGGGGTTCCCCGTTTTCATATCTGTAAAAGAAAACAGACGGAAATTTAGCTACTCGTGATAAATAGATGTAATCATATTTTCATCCCCCCATCTCGGAAAGAGTATTTTTGTTCTTCGATATCTGAGTGTAAAAGCCGTTTTTATCCGCTAGACCCTAGAGGATAAAGTAAATTGAATTTAAAACATCGTGTGCACTAAGTTTGTGAATTCAAAACATCATTAAACCTAGTTCTACCTCCATGGTGCCGAATTTATCATACAACCTTTTTTAATTAGTTAAAAACTCAGACTCAGAACCTTCTTGCTGTACTTTTTTTTTAATTTGGTTTGCGCGCGCCATTTTCTTTTCACGTCATATTGTTAAAACCTTAGGTCATTTCCTCGCTGAGGTGGGATGAAAAGTTACGTGTTACACTCGAGTGCAAAGATTTTTCACCTCGTAGTCTTTTGATTCCCTTGATAACGCTCAGGATTCTAATTTTAGAATCCTTCGCTTGCATGTCATCAAAATTGAGCACGCGGTTAAAAAGCAACTTTGTACTCTTGTATAACAAATAACTATTGTAAATCACGTGATTAATTCTGTTCTTTATTATTCTGTGGCTAGATACCTGTAGAACGCGAACAGCGAAATGCTGAAGCCCAGAGCGTGTAGCATCTCGTGTTTCACTGTAGACAGCACGGAGGGTAGTTCTCTGGACTTGGTGGATAGCTCGCCCGGACAGAAGTTCGCGTGTCCCGCTATCGGCCTGGAAACAAAAAGTATAACAGTAGAAACACATTCCATTAAGTAAATATTTACATGGCTACCAAGATACCTAGTCAGCCCTGGCGCACTCCACACTGTAGGTATGAAGCTACAAGTAGTCGTCTTGTCGGACTTGCCGTGCCCGCTGCCGCGCGATAGACAGAGATAACGCGACAAGAGTTACGTGATAGACAGAGAGGCAACTTGTAGGTTAATATAGCTGTAGGTAGTTAGCGCTCGCACGTCCTGAATTGGACTTTATTGTGTGGTAGTAAGAGTCGCTACTTATTTAAATGCTTTTGCTGAGTGAACCTTCTGTATTTGTACTTTATGCATTCTATGACCTAGCTGAGTTTGGGGTCCACTTAGTATTAGATATGGTAGAGGAGAAAAGAAGTCTAGTAGACTAGAAGAGGGAAGATGTTTGGTCACCTTGTACGACATGAAAAATAATGAAAACCATCATAGAGGGAAAGATAGAAGGAAAGAGAGGACCGGGAAGACCAAGAAGCGTATTCGTAGACCAAATAGAGAAGGCAAATGTCATGTCGTACAGGGAGGTGAAAACGCTGGCAGAAGACCAGCAAGCCTGGAAGTTACTCCACCGACAACAGCTACGGTCTTAAATGTTGAATGAATGAATGGGGTCAACTGCAGAGACAATTAATGCATTATACAATAACTAATAGGCATATCCTTAAATTAGAAAAAAAAAACAGTCATAGGACAACACGTCAGAAGTGAAAACTTAAGTAGTAATTCACCTATTCTACAAGAGATGGCGCTGTTATAAAACACACGGTACAGCGTGACGATGCCACGAGTTCCATGATTTTTGTTCACCCAAAAAGTGCTCACGCGCCTAAAGAAGTTTTCACTTCAATGAATATTTATTTTACGTGAAAAGCAGTTTTTTTTAATTGTTTAATAGGCTTGCGTTTGACTGTCAATTCGCCAGATGTCAAAGTCAAAGTCATTTATTCATAAATATAAATTTACATGTCAATTCTGATTAGGTATAAGATATAAATTGTATAAAAATAAAAAACAATACAACAAAAATTAACGAATCAATAAGCATGTCAATTGTCCTTACTTAAAATATATATACACCTAGCGACGCGCCCCGGCTTCGCACGGGTGTAAGCTCGGCCTTCGGCCTCGCTACTATGACCCGCTCCAGGAACACAAAATTTCATCAAAATCGGTCCAGCCGTTTACTCACCGTTTATACCTTCCCTGGACTACGACAAATATTTCAAAACCAAAATCAGCTAAATCGGCCCAGCCGTTCTCGAGTTTTAGCGAGACTAACGAACAGCAATTGATTTTTTTATATAAATATAGATAGATAGGTACATCTATATATTTGACTGCCCCGGTGGCTCAGTTGGTAGTGAACCTACTTTCTGTGCTTGGGGGCGTGGGTTCGATTCCCATCTAGGACAAACATTTGTGTGATGAACATTTGTGTTTGTTCTATGTCTGGGTGTTAATATCTATTTAAGTATGTATTTAAAAATATATATGTATGTATATCAGTCTCTGGCAGCCATATTACAAGCTTTGCTTAGTTTGGGGTCAGATGACCATGTGTGCAATAATGTCCCAGAAATTTATTATTATTATTTATTTAAATATATTCTCGGGTCTAGCCCGGACATTTGGTGGGCATTGGTGGAGACGAAGCCAACACCAAGAGACCCTGTTGAATATAAAATATATGTAACTATGAAATATGTATAAAAAGTAATATGAAACTATTGTACAGTATAGGATTAAACAAGTCTGGGCTATTGAGGTGAACAACTTGTGGATGGAATAACAGATCTATAGAATGAGAAACGGCACCTGCCTTACTCTGTCTCATCTCAAAATATATTATTTTTTATTATTATATGTATTTAGTTTATTCAATCTTTTATCTTATTTTATTTGCGCCTAATTTCGTGAACTCATCGAAGTCGTAGAACGTTTGCTCAATAAGCCAGCGCTTGAGTCTGCTTTTAAAGCAGCTGTTAGGAGATGCGGTCTATGATGGAGCATACCTGTCTAAAAGAAACTGATTCAATCGTGATTTGAACCTAGATTATAACTATCGGGACACCCATTTCGTGGAATCAGCCGTCAAGCAACTAGGACTCCGTAACTCACCTGTCTAACGCTGACTCCTGCTGACAGTGTGACGCGTACGCCACCGTCAGCCCCCGTCGACACCGCTCCGTCTCCACCGCGCTCACATACAGCACAAAGTCTGTATCCACTACGCCCGTCGGCTCTTCTTCTATTTCAGCTGACACTGGAACAAGGTAATGTCTTCGATAAAAAAATATACAAAGATGCCACAATGACGCGCTAATCGCGGCGATACTCAATCTCATCATCAGCCAGAAGACGCACTGCTGAACATAGGCCTCCCCCTTTAACCTCCACACTGAACGACATCCTGCTATCTGCATCCACTGGATGCCCGCGACTCTCACAATGTCCTCGGTCCATCTAGTGGGAGGCCTACCTACGCTGCGTCTTCCTGTTCGTGGTCTGTACTCAAGAACCATTCTTCCCCATCGGTTATCAGTTCTTCGAGCGATGTGGCCTGCCCATTGTCACTTCAACTTGCAAATATGAACATGTTCGCCTTGCATTAAATGTCTTGTTCTAAAAAGTCTTTGCATCCACCCACCCATCCATTCAATCTTAGATATTAGTGTGATGGGCAGGCCACGTCGCTCGAAGAACTGATAACCGATGGGGAAGAAAGGTTCTTGAGTGGAGACCGCGAACCGGAAGACGCAGCGTAGGTAGGCTAGATGGACCGACGACATTGTGAGAGTCGCGGGCATCCAGTGGATGCAGATGGCAGGATGTCGTTTAGTGTTGAGGTTAAAGTCAGTGTGCAGGTTAAAGAGGACGCCTATGTTCAGCAGTGGACGTCTTCTGGATGATGATGAAGCAGGTGCCTACCAGGTGTTTCTCCTTCCATGAGAGCATTGCCGTCGATCTCTGCGGGCGATATGTCTTCATCCAGCCTCTTGTACCTCGGCAGAGCGCGGCAGTTGTGTCCCGTACTGTTGCATACGTAGCATGGCTGGAAAACATAACGAAATACTATTTACATGAATGATGACGAATGACTGAGTTTGCTAAGATAACGGGATAAAGGTAACGACGTAAGTAGGTACCTACTTTCAATAATAACATTATTATTTTATTTTTATGTTCTTTGTCTGGGTGTTAATATCTATTTAAGTATGTATTTAAAAATATATATGTATGTATATCAGTCTCTGGCAGCCATATTACAAGCTTTGCTTAGTTTGGGGTCAGATGACCGTGTGTGCAATAATATCCCAGATATGTATTTATTTATTTTATTTATTTCTACAATAACGTATTTAATGTTATATATATTTTTATAATAGAAGGATTTTCAATAATTATGATTATACTAGGTGCGTCCCACGGTTTCACCCGTATGATGATGACGATGACGAAAATTAGCCTATGTGTTAATCCAGGACATAAGCAATGTATGTATATTCCAAATTTTATCGAAATCCATGCAGCCGTTTCTGCGTGTTTGAGTAACAAACATCCATCCATCCAAACTTTCACATATATGATACTAGCTGCGCCCCGCGGTTTCACTCGTATGGTGATGAAAATCGGTGATGATAATGATGATGATGGCAAGTAGCATATGTGTTTATTCAGGACATAAGCAATGTATATTCCAAGTTTTATCCAAATCCATCCATCAGTTTCTGTGTGATTGAGTAACAAACATCCATTCATCCAAACTTTCAAATATATGATACTAGCTGTAATCGCGACGTCGTCCGCGATTTCTTAAGAAAAAAATAGCCTATGTCCGTCCTTATGATACATACCATTGCCTCGCAAAATTTTATCGTGATCGGTTAAGCCGTTTAGCCGTGATTATGTAGCAAACAGAGCTACTTTCGCATTTATAATATTAGTTTAATTAGTGTGATTATTGTGATAAAAATTCACACATATACATGCATAGACTCCCTACTTAAACATTGGGCAAGAATTTCACCATTTCAAAATGTAGCAATCTTTTTTATCATAAAATTGTATATTTATAATAAAACTTGCTATAAAACGTTTGTTATAATATGATCATTGTGTTGGCAAAATGATTCCGCCACGATTGTGTTTCATTGGTAAATATCGTATTATATTTTAGTTACTATAAATATTATAGTTATATGATTATTTACGGGATATTACGATTTATTTATTATTTATTTATTTATTTATATTTACCGTGGTAAGGTTGTGGAAGGAGCTCCCGATATTTCGGCGCAGTTACATGCACCATGTTCACGGGAAGACTTCCCGTGTCCCAGTGTCCCATTCCAGAGTCTTCCCGTCAACATGGTGCATGTAACTGCGCCGAAATATCGGGAGCTCCTTCCACAACCTTACCACGGTAAATATCCCGTAAATAATCATATAACTTTAGTGAACAACCGTGATAGTTTAAAACACTATGAATATTATATTTAGTTACTTATTATTCAAATTCAAAATTCAAATTCAAATTTCTTTATTTGTCTGATTTATCTTAATTTACAAGTGTTTGGCCTCTCCTGTTAAGTTTTAACAACCTGTGTTAGGAGAGACCGCTCTTATGCGACTCAAGTGGCGCTGGGCAGGGCACGTGGCTAGGCGTGGTGATGGCAGGTGGAGTAGAGCCCTGACAGAGTGGTTACCAATAGCGGATAAGCGTTCCGTGGGCAGGCAACCAGCCCGATGGGTCGATGACATCACACCCATCGCAGGCCCTACGTGGATGAGATTGGCCCGAGACAGGGATAAATGGCACAAGGGAGAGGAGGGCTATGCCCAGCAGTGGGTTGATACGGACTGGCGATGATGATTAACGGGCCTTCTTATTTTTATTCGAGATGGGGGCGATAAGTCCTGCACTGGCGTCCCGCTTGGGGTGTATTGTGCATTTCCCCCTACCAGCAGTTACCCGAGCCAAGCCAACTCTTTGAAGTATCGGAGTGAGGCTCTGTGACGCTGGCACTGAAATTGTGCACAATGACGATGAAAGGCAGTCTAGCTGATGTCATGAAGTTAATGGGCCTTTATTAAATGACTATTAAAATCACAGTTTTTTTTTTGCTGTTCGCGACTTTTTACCCATAGAGCTCGCGGCTTTCGCTCTCATCGATAGATATAATTTTCAAATATCCTGTCTTTGGCTCTCTTCTTCATCATCATCAGCCAGAAGACGTCCACTGCTGAACATAGGCTTCTCCCTTTGACCTCCACACTGAACGACATCCTGCCATCTGCATCCACTGGATGCCCGCGACTCTCACGATGTCGTCGGTCCATCTAGTGGGAGGCCTACCTACGCTGCATTTCCGGTGCTTTTTGGCTCTCTTACCTATGGTATATAAGGAACTTTCATCATCATCATCATTACCGTTTCAGCCATAAGCCTCCCCCATCGATCTCGAAAAAGTTTTGATGCAAACTTTCAATCTATGTTTTAACTGTCATTTATCTACGTTTTAGAAAAATTTGTACATTTAGGTAAAGTCTTGAAGTATTTTTCCCTAATAATTATCAATATAAAAACGACTTCATAAAAATTTCAGAACTGCACCAAATTGGACCACACGGGAAGCACCAGATTTCAAATACAAAAAAGAATCACCAAAATCGGTTCATCCAGTCGAAAGTTCCGAAGTAACAAACATTAAAAAAAAACAGTCGAAACGAGAACCTTCTCCTTTTTGGAAGTCGGCTTAAAATAACTTTATTTGACGACTACTTGTTTCACATAATTCAGAAAATCGTAACTGAAAATTTCACGTTTCACGAAAAATTCCAGGTCTTCAGCTCCTAACATTAACTTACACCGCTCAGTCTCTCGTGTTGTTAACTGCGAATTCTGAAGACCTCAAGAAACTGGCTCGAAAATTCATCTCGGAATCGCTAGCTGACAAGATCGCCGAATTTCTAGCTATATCTTCAGGCAGAATGACAGAAATCATCTCTACTGAAAATGATCTTAACGAATTAAATAAAAATATAAATGTAAACAGTATTTCTGACGCAATAAACGACGATTTCGAACTTCGAAATCGTGATATAGAAGAAACAAACAAACCCTTTCGCACGACAAAAGATTTGAACACTCCGCCAGTGAGAAACATCTTGGAACTTGAAGTTACTCCTAAAATAGAGCCTAAGTATTGGCAAAAACAGACGATTGAAACATCACACAAATTAAATGGTAAACGCCCACATCCTAGAAAGATCAAAAAAATTATAAAATACTATAAGAACAGCAGCAGAGAAATGTATCGTCCAGGTAAAATTGATAATGATAAAGGCGATTTGGGAAAAATGGACAGACAAATACAGTTTGAAGATCCCAAAAAGCAACGGTACTATCCGCATAAGGCACAACGGGATCGTAAAGATTTAATAATCAATGACAATCGTCCTCTGCACCATCCTCACGAGCCTACTGAAGAAGAGACAGTTAACGTTGACCAACAATCTACAGATCGAAAAAAAATTAAACAGTTGTATAGAAAACCATCGCAGCCCAATAGAGATTTACTGAAAATAAACAAACAATATAAACAAGTTCAACCAAATCCTATTGACAATTTGAAACGATATCAAATTAGTAACTATAAACAAGATCACACATCCAAACTAAAACAATATCCTACTGACAACTTCAAACAAGCTCATATTGATAACATAAAAGAAGATCCTAGTAGCAACTTAAATGTAGACCATGTTATCGACTTTCAACATGATCCCATTTACAACTTTCAACAAGATCATATTGGCGACTTTAAACATGATTCCATAGACAATAATAAACAAGATCATAGTACCGATTTCAAACATGATCTAATAGACAATATTAAACAAGATGATAGTAGCGAGTTCATACATAATCCCATTGCCAACGTTCAACAAGATCATATTAGCAATATTAAACATGATCCTACTGACAACATTAAACCAAATCATGAGAGCAAGTTAAAAAAAGAGCTTATGAATAACTTTAAGCAAGATCAAATCGGCGATTTCAAAAAACAGCTAATTAACAAATTTAAACAAGACCTTATTGATAATTTTAAGAGAGATCATATTGGCGGATTAAATAAAGACCCAATTGACGGGACAGAGTACAAACCACATCACACTGAAAAGCTTAAGCCACAGTCTACAGTAAGGCCTCTACGGATGCGCAAAGAATTGTATAAGCCGATAAAAATGAATCGCCCACAATCTCAGCAAGATAAAGAACCATTGGTAAAGTTAAAACAATTATACCATTCAGGACGTTATAAAGACGAACTGAAAGGCCATCATCGCCCACAACACAAATTATATTTCCCAAATAAACCTAAAATGCCAACGGAAGAGGAAAAATCACAAGATGCAAAAATTATATTTAAAGAACCCAAAAAGACAAAGAAACAGCACCATCCAAACGACGGCAAACCACAATCAAATGTTGAAGATTCACTAAGAATTGTGGAAAAATATCTTAAGCACAAACAAATACATCATTTAGAACTTAAACTAGATAAAGACAAGTATCCGAAAGCGGAAAACGGGCATACAGAAAACAATGATAACATCCAAAGCAGTATTATAGCACCTTCTTTGCAAACTAAAACGGCTAAAACAGGATCAACTATTGACGAAAATACGTCGTTTTCAGAGCATACGAAGACTTTAATCAATTATAATTTTCCTAATAATAATTATCCTGGATCCATAATGAATATAACTAGAACTAAAGAAAACACCTCTAGAGGTACAAAATCGACAGTTTATCATGAAGATATAGTTACAGAAGAAACAACAAAGAAGGAAGACAATGAATTTGACGCTGAAACTAAGACGATACCACATTTGCTGGCCACAAGTGGTAATTTAAAGCTACCGGATCCAAAAACTGAGACGGAGAATAAAAAATTATGGGATCATTTAGAGAAGCAGATGCATGAAAAACCCCCTTCGAAGAAGTTGAGACTATTTTAAGATAAGGTTTTCAATAAAGCTTATGATGGGGAGGGATGTCTCATTTTTCGCACTAGCAGCCCAAATATTAACTAAACTCGGTCCAAGAATCTATTTTCTCTGACAGCTGTAATAACATTGTAAAACGCTGAATGAAAACCACGAATACTGGTCACTTTCGATAGGTTTTTGAACGTCAAACTGTTTTTTTAATGCATATATAGGCTTGAGTTTGACCACCAACTCTCCTGATGTTAAGGGATGATGTGGTCTACGATGGAGCACGCTTGCCTAGAAGAAACCAGATTCACTCGTGATTTGAAGACACCCAGATTGTAACTATCGGGGAACACCCACTTAGGCAGCGCATTCCACAGACTAGCAGTTCGCACAATGAAAGTGGAATCAAAGAGCTTCGTACGGGTTTTCAGAATATCAACCATAAAACAGTGTCGATTCTTCGTGCCCGCTCTGGCAGTCCAATAGACAAATGGGCAGGACGGAATTAGATCATTCAGATCCTAACTAATGAACGTTAGTGAACTGTTAACAGGTACCCGAAATGCTTCAGTGAAATACTAAATGACAATGAAATGAAATAATTTATTGTCCAGATTTGCATCCATAGCGTAAAAAATTATATACGAAAATTATACTACACATTAAAATAAAATTAAGATTAAATAACACAATAATGACTTGATTACATAAATTAAAAATTGAAAATTAAGATTAGTCATTATTATAATTAAGTGATAGGCGTGTGATATACCCTCCACGTGCGATGTATAGGGCTGGAGTGCCACTCTCGTACCGCAGCCACCAGTGTGTTATCTGAGCGGTGCAGGGCGGTCCGCACGGCAATGTTTATATTCAGATTTTTAAGCAAATAAATGCTCGGAACGAGATTTTTCGGGTATTATGATATCAGCAAAGTTAACTTCGTAGCTCAGTGTGTAGTCTACACACCAGTAGAGCTACACTACTGAACCGATTTGAAAAATTCTTTCACTTTTGGGATGCTACACTATCCCCGGGTGACATAGGCTATATTATATTTTGTAGGCCGAGCTTACACCCGTGCGAAGCCGGGGCGGGCGGCTAGTAATATATAAAAATCTTAATTTGCATTGGGTTTTACAAATTCCGGCCACAATCCTGAAGTGAGCCTGAAAATGGTGATATGGTAACCCTAGTTGGAGGTCAGCAGGGCTATTATGAATCTTTGATCGGGATCGCGACTTGTCAAAATTATGTAAAAAAAAGCGTTTTTTTTTTTTGCGTCATAACCCCTTTCAAGTGTCAAAATTCTGTCAATACTGACACTGACTGCTCCCAATCAAAGATCCATAATAGCCCCGCAGTTCTTACGTTGAGATGATGGTCCGGAACCCGCACCTCCCCGCACATGGTCTCCGTGTTGCAGGAGTCGATACAGTGTGAGCGGCCTCCTCGCACGAACACCTGCCTCGTCGGACATTTACTGGAAAAAAAAAATACCAATATAAAAAACCGAGTGCATAATGCAAAGCGGTCCAGCCCGCACCAGATAAAGACCGCCGTATGCGGTTGAAACTATAGTCGGAGTATCCGGCCAAATCTTACGTGAGTAATTCCCGTGTAATATAAATAAAATGCGACTTCACAAAAATGACAGAATGCGCCCTCTATCCCATAGCACGTGCATTAATTAGGCACTATCGGTTTTAGAGAGCGCATGCCTGATTTAGTACTGAGGTGTTCCGACAGATGTCTCTTATAACATTTTTTGTGTGGAAATGACTTTTTAATTGTTACATTGTAAAAAAATCAAACAAAGTAGAACTGGACCAAATTGAAATTGGCCAAATGGGAAGCATCAGCTTTCAAGTAAAAAAAAAGAATCATCAAAATCAGTTCACCCAGTCGAAAGTTCTGAGGTGACAAACATTAAAAAATTGTCGAATTGATAACCTCCTCCTTTTTGGAAGTCAGTTAAAAATCTCGATAAGTCCCGATAAGCATTTTCCTTGTTTTGTATTCATTTTATACTAATGTATAAAAGCGTGGTATGTACGCGACGTCGCGTATTTATCTTATCAACAGATAACAGCAATACACTTGATTACCAGTACATTGATGATCGAGCGTGAATATGTGAAAAGTTCGAGAAATAAACATATTTTCGTAAAAAAATTGCGAAAATATTGGAAAAACTGTGCAGTGGGAACTCTTGGGCAATTGGATTGCAGGGTTCGAACAGTTTTGATGTCGTTTTGTGTTTTGAAGATCTATCAGTAAAGAAAGCACGGAGATAGCTGATACCGGTAGGTTGTGACTTCAGATCATCCGGTCTATTCTGCAAGCTAAGTGAACGCGCAAGTGAAGTGATAAGCTAAGTGAATGTGGTTTTTTCTTGCCTATTTCTACAGATAAATGTCAAAACATCGAATTATAAGGGTAAGGGACTACAGTCAAGGGTGATCACTCCACATTTTGACATTTCTCTATAGTAATCGACAAGAAAAATACACGTTCACATAGCTTATCATCTCACTTGCGCGTTCACTTAGCTTGTAGAATAGACATGCAGATAAACAAGGAGGATATATAGGAAGACGAAGGATGTGTCTTTTATCGCATTTACAACGAGGAATGTTCTGAAGAACTGTTCGATCTGATGCCGGCATCGCGGTTACCGCCTGAAAGTTCATCCACATATCATAGATCGGTGGAAATCGCACTGTGCGATTCACGCGTTCCTTATTGCCTCACTCCTGCAATTTGTGGAATGAGCTCCCCTCCTGCGGCATTTCCGAGTAGCTATAATATGGGGTTCTTCAAAAAAGCTGTTAATAGAGTCTTTAAGCGTCGGCAACGTATCTGTGATGCTTCTGGTGTTGCAGGTATCCATAGGCGACGGTTATCGCTTACCATCAGGCGGATAAAAAAAAAGAAGATGGAAGGAGACCTGACGGTATGACACTTGTTCCCTGGAAGTAGGGGCGGCCCCTTGTATGGGACGCGACTTATGTCGATACTTTGGTGCCGTCACATCTTCCTGAGACACAGGGTAGGGCTGGTGCAGCTGCCAATTCGGCAGAGCAACACAAGCGGCGCAAATATGCTAACCTCGGCAGTGGTCATTGAGCTGTTTGGGGTTGAAACATTGGGCCCTTTGGGGACCTGGAGCTCAATAATTATCAATATAGAAAACAGACTACATAAAAATATCAGAATTGGCCAAATTGAAATGGGACCACACAGGAAGCACCAGCTTTCAAATAAAATAAAAAGAATCGTCAAAATCGGTTCACCCAGTCGAAAGTTCTGAGGTAACAAACATTTAAAAAAAAACAGTCCAATTGATAACCTCCTCTTTTTTGGAAGTCGCTTAAAAATAACAAACATTTCCCCGTGTTTCAGGAGTCGCGTACGATGCGTGGTACCCACCACCAGCGGCCCTACCAGGGTTACCCGTATGTCAACCCCCCAGTCCACGACGCGCCCTCCATCTCCTCGGCGACGGCGGCAAGATGGAACAACCTACCCAGGAAACAGGTGGCTATCTTCCTCTCTCTCACTCATTGTCTTCTCCGGCGATAGAGAACGTTCTCACCATGAATCCAATGGCTAGCGCTCTTTGCCACTTTATTCACTCTTTCTACGGCTGAGAGAAGTAACAACGTATCCAGAACAACCACATAGCCCACCGGATTAGCAAGTTGAAGTGGCAGTGGGCAGGCCACAGAGCACGCAGGACAGATGGGCGATGGGGCCGAAAGGTTCTCTAATGGAGACCACGGACCGGTAAGCGCAGCGTAGGACGTCCACCCCCAAGATGGACAGACGACCTAAAAGAGACCGCAGCAAAAAGTTAGATGCAGGCCACTTCCAACTAGCCCTTTTGGAGACCGATGGGGTAGGCCTATGTCCAGTAGTAGACGTCTTATGGGTGAAATCATGATGATGATGACCCAGAAAACAGGTAGGTATCTCCTCATTCTGTCATTGTCTTCTCCGGCGATACAGAACGTCCGACACCCAATATCTAACTCTCTCTGTCTCTTCTTTCACTCTTACTACGACAACAAGATGCAACAACCTACTCAGGAAACAGGCAAGTATCCCCTTTTTACTCTCTCAATATCTTCTGCGGCGATACAGAACGTCGTCCGATGAACCCAACAGCTAGCTTTCTCTCTGTCTCTTCTTTCACTCTTTCTACGACAACGAGATGGAGCAGCCTACTCAAAAACAGATATCCTTTTGTAACTTATCTCACTCTTCTTCCATAGCGAAATGAAGATATGATGTATGTGGTATCCAATTACCAAATGACTGTCACCTCACACTCTTTCTACGGCGTTGAGATAGAACAACTTATCCATGGTACAAGTTGGCTGTCTCTCTCTGTCTCTTTTCGCGCTCTTTTTACCACGTCGGGATATAACAGTCTACCCAAGAAACTTAAAGGAAATAAACTTAAAACGGAAAGGTAGAAGGAAAGAGAGAACCGGGAAGACCAAGAACAGTATTCTTAGATCAAATAAAAGAGATGGCAAATGTCATGTCGTACAGGGAAGTGAAAACGCTGGCAGAAGACCAGCAAGCCTGGAAGTTACTCCACCGACAAGAGCTCAAATATTGAATGAAAGAACCCAAAAAAGAAGTACCTATCTTGTGTATCTTTTTAGGGTTCCGTACCCGAAGGGTAAAACGGGACCCTATTACTAAGGCTCCGCTGTCCGTCTGTCACCAGGGTGTATCTCATGAACCGTTCTGGTTAGACAGTTAACACAGATGATGTATTTCTGTTGCCGCTATAACAACAAATACTAAAAAACAGAATAATATAAATATTTCAGGGGGCTCCCATACAAAAAAACGTGATTTCTAACATTTGAGTACCTTGATTTTGCTACTCAACACTAGATGTCTCCAAATGCGTTCGAGGCATTAGAGACATTGTATTATCGCCGCTACGCACTCATAGATGTCGTGGCAATACAAAAATTTAATAAATAGGTACTATTTTGCTTATTATAGATAATGGTACGGAACCCTTCGTGTGCGAGTCCGACTTGCACTTGGCCGGTTTTTATTTCTACTTTTACCATCACACACACATGTCATGTCATTCTCTTTTCCTCGAGCCACAAAATAAATAATTTACAACTTATAAAACTGATGTCTAACAACAACGATAGATATTGTATTGCCATATAACTAAATATAAATCATTTATGATTCCAGGTGGAGTTGCCATTGCAACGGACAGAGCCGGTGGTGTATATTAACATGCCAGATGGGGTAAGTAGTCTCTTAGTAATTGCATTGCATTCGATTTTAGGCACGAACTGAGGGAGCCGATAACGCGAACTGAGGGAGAAAAAGAAATGCGCGACATATTAACGCGAACACAGCGAATTCGGATAGAGCGAAACGGCACCGCGAACATAGCTAAATCCAACTTTCAAAATGTATTGTTTAAAAAGCATTCATCTCTTAATTTTCAACATTTTCTTTAAAATTTAAAAGGTTCGTCTGTCGTGGCGAAGTAATCGGAATAATTATACGAAGTCAGTTAAAACATATTCCATCCCATATTCTACTTGTTCTGAAATGAGGAGATCCGTAGACGAACGAATGTTACCGACATGGCCCACCGGATTAGCAAATCGAAGTGGCAGTAGGCAGGACACATAGTACGCAGAACAGATGGCCGATGGGGCCGAAAGGTTCTCGAATGGAGACCACGGACCGGTAAGCGCAGCGTAGGACGTCCACCCACAAGATGGACAGACGAGCTAAAAGAAACAGCAGGAAAACGCTGGATGCGGGCCGCTTCCAACCGGCCTTTTTGGAAATCGATGGGGGAGGCCTATGTCCAGCAGTGGACGTCTTATGGCTGAAATGATGATGATTCTACTTGTTTGGGTATTGTTTTTAATATGACTACTATCCAAGAAATCGTTCCCTGATTAAACTTGATTATGTCCATGTGTATACTAAATCTTTGAAGTACATCGCCCGCAGGAGGACGCTGAGCGCCGCCCTGGAGCCCTGCCCGTGAAACCAGATCTGGACCCAAGCCCCGTAGTGTACATCGACATGCCAGAGGGCAGCGGGAGCTACGTCTCCACTGAAAGAAGAGAATCCTCTGATGAAGTAAGCTTCCTTGTTTTGATTTTTATCAACGATCTACGATGGACCGCCAGAGCAGGCACGAAAACCCGAACGAGTGAATCAGTTTCTTCTAGGCAAGGGTGCTCCATCATAGACTGCATCATCGCAACATCAGGCGAGTTGGTGGTCAAACGCAAGCCTATTTATACATTAAAAAAGGAAGCACTTTGATAGCCAGCCGCCCAGGTTGTAACTATCGGGGAACACCCATTCGGGCAGCGTATTCCAAAGACTAGCAGTTCGCAGAATAAAACTGGAATCAAAGCACTTCTTACGGGTTTTCGGAATAAAAACCATATAGCGGTGTCGATTTTTCGTGTCCACTGGCAGTCCAAAAAATGGGAAATGAAAAGGAAATGAAGGAGGGAATTAGATCATGCAGATTCAGAACTAGTTAAGTAGGTACGCACTTATTTATTGTAAGTCCGTAAGGTAGCTATTAAAATTTGCAAGTTGAAGTGGCAATGGGCAGGCCATATCGCTGGAAGAACTGATGACCGATGGGGAAGAGAGGTTCTTGAGTGGAGACCACGAACCGGAAGATGCAGCGTAGGTAAGCCTCCCACTAGATGGCCCGACATTGTGAGAGTCGCGGGCATTCAGTGGATGCAGATGGCAGGATGTCGTTCAGTGTGGGGGTTAAAGGGGGAGGCCTATGTTCAGCAGTGAACGTATTCTGACTGATGATGATGAAGGTTGTGATCAACATCACTATCCTTACTTATAATTATTTTAAGATCTTTATTAACTCTGTTATCACACTAATATCAATCACGCAGTAACGGCTGGATGGATTTGGATAAACATTTGGAATATGCATTGCTTATGTCCTGGATTAACACATAGGCTACTTTTCATCATCATCATCAATACCGATTTTCATCACCACGCGAGTGAAACTGCGGGGCGCAGCTAGTGCACAATAAAAGTTTTTTAAATTCTATTCAACCATTCTAGCTCTGAGTTTGTCAATTAATTTAATTTCCCAGGAGTCAGAGCCCAGCACCTTCAGCCAGGATAAGCGGAAGTCGACAGACGACCCAGTGGTGTACATAGATCTTCCTGACAACGACGGGAGCGAGGTAGCGCGGAGTCCACAGAACGATGATCTCCAGGACGAACCAGAGTATGTGCAGGTGAATACAAGTTACCCGCGACCTCGTACGCTGACATTTTTCAACCTTTTTTATTTTTTTACCTTAATGACCCTTCCGCAAAAGCCTTGCTTAACGGACTTCTAACTCTACTACACCCCATTAAATATCTATATAACTGCTAAATTTCAGCTTCGTAGGTCAAGTTGTTATTACATAGACATATGGTACTGAGACGTGGTCCTTAACTGTTAGCCTTTTGGAAAAACTCAAGAGTCACACAACGGGCAATGGAGAGAGCTATGCTCGGAGTTTCTTTGCGCGATAGAATCCGGAACGTAGATATTCGCCAAAGAACCAGAGTCACCGACATTGCTGATAAAATTTGCAAGTTGAAGTGGCAATGGGCAGGACACATCGCTCGAAGAACTGATGACCGATGGGGAAGAAACGTTCTTGAGTGGAGACCACGAACCGGAAGAAACAGCGTAGGTAGACCTCCCACTAAATGGACCGATGACATCGTGAGAGTCGCTGGTATCCAGTGGATGCAGATGGCAGGATGTTGTTCAGTGTTGAGGTCTAAGAGGGAGGCCTATGTTCAGCAGTGGACGTCTTCTGACTGATGATGATGAGGTCAAGTAGTTTTGGAGATATTTACAAAAATCGATGAATAAAACGTTTTAAACCAATTTCTCCAATTGCGCAGGAGACAATATTCTTCAACCCGTTCGAAAACAGGCGGATGGAGATGCACAAGGACCTGGCGAGACGTGGCTCGGAGTCGGATGAGGAGTCCACCGTCAGCAGCCACTCGCCCAGGCGGCCTCTCCCGTCCATCCGACCTTCTACCTTGGACTTGTATGGGGCTGATTCTTCAGGTATTCATAAAAGTCCTTAGTTTCCTATCAATCTGCCATTGGCGCTTTAGACAAAGACGCTGCTACTGGATGGTACTGGTATTTTCTTCATAGCTGACTGAGCGAAGAGTTTTTTTTTAAATAAATAATGTACACTCAGCTGTGCAAACTATCGGACGTAAGTCAAGGACGTAACCTTGGGCTGACCTGGAGCGTTCGGACGTCCAACAGAAATCTGTCGCGCTGAATGTTTTTGTCAGCCGTTGTTGTTGAAAGACTGTGCACACTTATCAGTCGCGTCCGTCAGCCGCGTCCGATAGTTTGTTTCCAGCTTTATTCTTTGAATTCCAGGGGCGTCATCGTCAAACCAAGCTTCAGACTCTACGCCTGGTCGTCCGTCTCTCATGTCCAAGGAGACCATGCTGTACGGACAGGACGACGGCGGCTTCCCCATGTCTCCTATACCCGTGTCAGAGTTCCCTGAACCACCCCCTGCTTACGCCGAGATAGACAGGTATTAAAGTGAAGTGGCAGGACTGAAATGGCAGTGGGCCGGCCACATTGTCCGAAGAACCAATAACCGATGGGGTAAACGAGTTCTGGAGTGGAGACCACGTTTAAGTAAACGTAGGGTAGGACACCCTGCGGCCAGGTGGAGTGACGACCTGCGTAAAACGGCGGGTAAAGACTGGATGCAAAAAACTGCCGACCGAGTTCAGTGGCGTGCATTAGGAGAGGCCTATGTCCAGCAGTGGACGGATGCAGGCTGATGATGATGACGAGACAGGTATTTAAAAAAACAGCCAAGTGCGAGTCAGACGGATGGTTCCGTACCATTATCTATAAAAACGGCAAATAAATCATGTCTGTTGTATGGGAGCCCCATTAAATATATTTTATTGTTTTTGAGTATTTGTTGTTATAGCGGCAACAGAAATACATCATCTGTGAACATTTCAACTGTCTAACTATCACGGTTCATGAAACAGCCTGGTGACAGACGGACAGACAGACAGACGGACGGACAGCGGAGTCTTAGAAATAGGGTCCCATTTTACCCTTTGGGTACGGAACCGTAAAAACAACTTTGTGAAGCTAATATAAAAATTATGATACCATACTATTTTATCTACGATGATTCTAAAGAATTTAAAAACTTTACTCCAAAAATTTAAGCATGTCCTAAAAGTATGCTCTTTTTAACCAACTTCCAAAAAGGAGGAGGTTATCCATTTGTCTCTTTTTTATGTTTGTTACCTCAGAAGAAGCTGATGCTTCCCGTGTGGTCCAATTTGGTCCAGTTGTGACATTTTAATGAAGTCGGTTTTTTATATTGATAATTATTGACTTTATTAATAGAGTAAGCAGTCCAGTGGTGGACTCACAAGAGCCAGTAGTGGAGCAACCGAGACGGGAAGAACTACCGCGAACACAAGTCATACTACCCAGAGGTAAGACAGCTTGTGATTTGCGCGAGCGCGAAAGTAGTGAGCGGAATAGAATTAGCGCGAAATATTTGTCCACAACGAGCAACGGAGCGACTGCGACTTTATGTGTATGGACTATCCTACGTCTACACCACGGCGTCATTCCAAACAGTTCTATACAAAAATAATTCATATACAAGCAATTGGTATCACCCCGTTGCCCGCTGTAGCCAAAAAAGTTTTCACTTGCTAATGCTGCTATTATAATACGTAATAAACACATTTTATCAGAACCCTAAATAATAGCTATAAAAAAAAACTTCTATATGCACAAAAAGAGTTTTCATTACTCATACTCGGAAAGTAGGTCTGAAGTTGCCTGAGGAGCGGGTTGAAAGTAATACATTTCAGCCCTAGGGAGAATCACTTTTAACTGACAGTGACAGTTGACAATTGACAGACACTCAAATTATATATTTTTTAAACTAACTAGTTCTATTTTCACATTTGTATTGAACCATGTTCCAACTCTTTTTTTCTCCTCAGAGGACTATAGTCCCGCACTTCTCGTGCATTTGCCAGTGTCAGTTCATGTTTTTATTTTTAGTTTCCTTGTATTCGTAATGAAAAGCACAGTGTTTACCTCGGGGTTAAAGATTTATTTAGTACCGAGACGGAGTTTGGCGCCCGAGCGTAGCGAGGGCGCTAATAGTTCGAAGGAATAAATAATACTTTCACCCTTAGGTTAACAATGTAATATTACCTATCTATCGTTCCAGACCCAGCCACAACACCCATAGGGCTTCCAAACCCAGAACGGAAGTACCTGAACTGTCATCACTGTGGCATGAGAGTCCACACGCTGGTGATCAGAGAGAACGGCACCATCACGCACGTCATTGCCATGATGTTCTTATTTATATGGTGAGTCACTTGGCATCACTATCTATAGCAATCACTGTCATCACTGTGGCATGAGAGAGCACACGCTGGTGATCAAAGAGAACGGCACCATCGCTCACGTCACTGCCATGATGTTCTTACTTATATGGTGAGTCACTTGGCATCACTATCTATAGCAATCAATGTCATCACTGTGGCATGAGAGAGCACACGCTGGTGATCAGAGAGAACGGCACCATCACGCACGTCATTGCCATGATGTTCTTACTTATATGGTGAGTCACTTGGCATCACTATCTATAGCAATCAATGTCATCACTGTGGCATGAGAGTCCACACGCTGGTGATCAGAGAGAACGGCACCATCACGCACGTCATTGCCATGATGTTCTTACTTATATGGTGAGTCACTTGGCATCACTATCTATAGCAATCAATGTCATCACTGTGGCATGAGAGTCCACACGCTGGTGATCAGAGAGAACGGCACCATCACGCACGTCATTGCCATGATGTTCTTACTTATATGGTGAGTCACTTGGCATCACTATCTATAGCAATCAATGTCATCACTGTGGCATGAGAGAGCACACGCTGGTGATCAAAGAGAACGGCACCATCGCTCACGTCACTGCCATGATGTTCTTACTTATATGGTGAGTCACTTGGCATCACTATCTATAGCAATCAATGTCATCACTGTGGCATGAGAGTCCACACGCTGGTGATCAGAGAGAACGGCACCATCACGCACGTCATTGCCATGATGTTCTTACTTATATGGTGAGTCACTTGGCATCACTATCTATATCAATCACTGTCATCACTGTGGCATGGGAGAGCACACGCTGGTGATCAGAGAGAACGGCACCATCACTCACGTCACTGCCATGATGTTCTTACTTATATGGTGAGTCACTTGGCATCACTATCTATCTATAGCCATCACTGTGGCATGAGAGTCCACAACCTGGTGATCAGAGATATACGGCACCATCACCGCCAGGCGTTTTAGCCATAGACGTATTTATTATCCTAGGATAGTAGGGTCCACGGTAAGACTAAGAGACTCATCCATATTTTTGACATGATAACGTGTTATAAATGGATGAACGCCGGCTGCACGCACCAACATGACTCATTGTCACGTTCCGCCTGAGCCGAGCGTGCAAGCGAGAGCGCGGAACAAGCGGTAGAGAGGCATGATTAGCCTAAGCGTTCGGCTTGTGACGCATACGTTATCACGTAAAATTATCGTCCGTAAACAGACTTTTTTTTTTACCAACTTTAAAAATGAGGCAGTTCTGAAATAGGTTCTGTTTTGTTTTATGGTAGGTTTTAAAGGTTGTGTTGTTTGTTACCTCAAAACTCTGTCATTTTTATAAACCGATTAATAAAATAAAAATATATTTGAAAGGATATACAGATTGCTTCCATTGATATCATAAAAATCGATTCAGTAGTTTGATTTTAAATCAAAAATAAATGGAAAAAATGTGTGCTAAATTACGTTCTTACTAATTTTGAAGTTGGTTTTTTAATTCGATATTTATTTTACTTTCAGCTTGATTCCTTGCGTCGCCTTCATCTATAGCACAGACGTCTTCAAAATTAAGAACCATTATTGTCCGAGTTGTAACAAGATCATCGGCTATGAACTACCATTCGGAAACGAGAAGATCGTGTACGTCAATTGAAACTAGATGGCGCCACTGTACATGAAACAACTCGATCACGGAAACAACTTAAGTTGATACGTTTCACGTGTGGCAGGAAATTCAAATTTCAAACAGGTTTTTTGTTCTTGTAGCTAGACCGAGTAATTATTGTAAACCATCACGATGTTTGCGACAATTGATTATTATTCTTTACAAACTCACGTAAAGCTATTTATCTCCAATGCACATTATTACATATATTTGTCAATAAACAAATTTTGTCTCTTTCAAACGGTTTATTGCCAAGTGTAAGTAACTGATTAATAGCTGTACATGATAATGTAAAGAACAACCAACAATTTTCGCAAACACAGTGTCATTTCACAATAATTACCCGGCCTAGCTACAAGGATAAAAACACTGTTTGAAATTTGAATTTTCCGTCAAACATGAAACGTACCTATCACCCTAATGAAGAAATTAACTTGACGGAAACAACTTCCCAATGACAGTAATTGGAGGCTAAAGCCTTCGACCAAAATAAAAGAATGGACGGGCCGTAACCATTGAACTTGATCAGTAAAAACGAGTCAAAACCGTCGGACATATACTTCAACACCTAATTATAAAAATGTACAGTATATATGTTACAAAAAATAGATATCGGTTTTATTTGTGTATTTACACTTCGGTAAAGCATACGAATTCATAATTTTGTCAGATGTTTCGTTATCGCGTAACAATAGACTCGTGTTTCACTTCCTACGGCTAGAGACCGACTGAAACGAAATGAGAGCTGGCGCTCATTTTGTAATCTTCAAAAAAGCGCTTCTACTGGGCCCGTCCATTCATTTTATTTTGGTCGAAGGCTAAAGCTTGCAAAAGTGCACTGTAAAATGTTAGTAAACTACTATTTCACAGTGCACTTTTTTAAATGCCATAGGTGGCAAACAAACAGACGAGCCGCCTGATATGCAGTCGCCGTCGCTTATGGATACTTGTAACACCAGAGGCATCACAAATACGTTGCCAACCCTTTAAGACTATTTACTTGCTTTTATATCATGGAAACAACTTTATAATGTCAAGTGATGAAACAATTATCACTGTTTTTTTTTATGTAAAGGTTGAATTAAACGAACAGATCGATTAGAGAACGCACGTCAAAAAATGACAAAAACAAATGGTTGACAATTCATAAGTTGTTTTTGTTGTTAATAGAAATGAAACAACTTATAAGTTACAGATCAAACCGGTACAACAAATACTTTATATTAAAGAAACAACCTGTTTTGCTGGAAAAGGAAAACTTTGATGTATTTATAAAAAAAAAAGTGTGTGTGTGTCAGCTACGACGCACGATTGGAGTTTACTCGGCAGCAGAAGAATGAGATGGAATACATGTGTTGCGCGCAGGCGCGCAACACATGTATTCCATCTCATTCTTTTTCTTTACCCTGTAGATAGGTTATTTATACCTGTGGATTGACTAGACGATTGCAAGGCACATTATCATACTCGTTACAGCCGTCTCTCAGTCACGCACTGCGAGTGTCCGGCAACACATCGCAGCTAATTGTTTTAGCAAAAATAATTGTAACAAAATGCCTCCATGTGTCTTTATAAACTGTGCAAACTACATATACTCTGTGACAGACAAGAAAAATGTTTCATTTCACGCGTGAGTACTGTATTTTTTATTGAAACAGAAATAAAATTGTTTTATCTTAAGCGGCTGTTGTTACTACGAAGTGTATGAGCGAGATGTGTAGATCGTCTTTTGTGAGAGAGTGATAGAGATCGCAGCATAATCGACGACCAAAGCCGAATTCAGCCGATCACCACGACGGCAGCGTGCCGGTTGCTACTTTTAGTTAGTTTTTAAAGCAGTGTTGTTCGCCTATAACGTCTCTATTATATTACATCTCACTGGCATACCTAGTGTATATGAAATGCATTATGTGTGTAATCAGGGACGTAGCAAGGAAGAGGGGGCGGGCAAGCTTATTTCAGTCATTATTAGGGACTTCAAAAAGGACCCTTAATACTTAGAGTAACAGTAGCAAGTTAGGAGGCGGCCACACCTTTGCCAGTTATTCAACCGCCAAGCAGTAGTGTGCAAACATTACTGTGTTCCGGATTGAAGGGCAATGTTTCCAGCGAAATTACAGGGCACACAGAGATTTGACATCTTATATCTCGGGTGGCTCTGGGTGACGAGCGCTGTGCATTGACATCCAGGGTTTTGAACTGTTGAAGTTCGAAATTCTGAGTGTCGTTGAGCTGTTATGGGCAAGCGTGAAGAGCCATCAGGCGAGCGACTTCACTCGTCTCGTCAAACAGTATCATAAAAAAGGGGGGAACTTTTTTTCAGTCATCATTAGGGTGCTCAATAGCAATAAGGACAATAGACTAACCGAAATGTATAATAAATGAGTGTGAAACTCAGTTTTTTAGCGATTGTAAATTAAATTATGAATAAAAGAATATAATTTAAAACACAAAACTCACCGGTTCAGTTTGATTGGTCCTCCTGTTTTTCTAACTTTGAGCGCTTGTTCCCAAAACTTGACAGCTTCAGGCAGAATTGTGTTCTGAAACATATTAAAAAATAAATTTAGAAATAGGGCTGTCGCCCGCGACTTCGTACTCGTAGTTTTTTTTTAATGCCATTGGTAGCAAACAAGCAGACGGGCCGCCTGATGGTAAGCAGTCACTGTCGCCTATGGCTACTTGTAACATCAGGGGCATCACAGATACGTTGCCGACCCTTAAAGGCTCTATTAACAGCCCTTTTGAAGAACCCCACTAGCTACTCGGAAATGCCGCAGGAGGGAATCCCTGTGCCTGATCCCTGAATAAAATGATCCCTGATGAAAATCCCTGAGTAACCATAGGCTATATTTATTACTAGAATGTTAAAAAAAAACTCCACCCGTGCGGATCCGGGTCGGGCGGCTAGTAAATAATAATAGTGATTGTTTGAACTTACGTTTATCATTATGAACTTCTCCTGTTCTAATCTGTGAACAATAAGAAACAAATATTAAATGTAAGAAAATAGATGTAGCAAGTTACCTCCACGCAAGTTAGCACGCAGAACAGATGGCCGATGGGGCCGAAAGGTTCTCGAATGGAGATCACGGACCGGTAAGCGCAGCGTAGGACGTCCATCCACAAGATGGACAAACGAACTAAAAGAGCAAGAAAAAACGCTGTATGCAGGCCGCTTTCAACCGGCCCTTTTGGAGATCGATGGGGGAGGCCTATGTCCAGCAGTGGACGTCCTATGGCTGAAATGATGATGATGATGAAGTTACCTCAGAACTTTCGACTGGGTGAACCAATTTTGATGATTTTTTTATTATTTGAAAGCTGGTGCTTCCCGTTTGATCCCATTTCAATTTGGTCCAGTTCTACTGTTTTATTTTATTACAATGTAACAATTATAAAGTAATTTCCACATAAAAATTATTATAAGAGACATCTGTCGGAACACCTTAGTACTAAATCTGGCATGCGCTCTCTAAAACCGATAGTGCCTAATTAATGCACGCGCTATGAGATAGAGGGCGCATATTTGGTCCAGTTCTGACATTTTTATGAAGTCGGTTTTTTATATTATTGACAGTTATCTTTCTACTCATAGCATGGGGATGGTGCATAAACAATTACTGGTCCGCCATATTGAATTTAGAATGACGTCACTTAGCTAACCATGCATTGTCATCCAAACTAAACGTGTATGCAACATGCCAGCTCAATATGTTGTGGATAACTGTTTTAAAATTTAGTTGTAAGATTTGATACAAACTAAGAAGGCAAATTAAATAATACTCGTAGTATGTAAAAAAGCGTGTAAAATCCCCAGGATCTTACACGCTTAGTGCTCGTACTAAGGTCACAGAGTCTCACCAGAAAATTCCATTTTGCAAGGCACGTAGTACTTCTGTTAAAATTTTCTCAAAGCATTTTTCTGATTTGTATTTATTATATCGAGGGGAATTGATTACGTGGGCTGATTTGTAATTGTGAGCGCCCGCCCCCAACCCTCCCTGCTTCGCCCTTACTACGTGCCTGTATTGATGTTGTAAATAATTATCTTTTTAAAGTGTAGATATAACTAAATATTCTGTAAATATTTCAAGCGTCTACCTGTTGCCGTTATCAATATCGAGCTAAAAATCACGTTTATTGTATGGTAGCCCGCATATTATTATTTTTTTGTATTTCTTGTTATAGCGGCAACGGAAATACATCATCTGTGAAAATTTCGGTTTACGGTTCATGAGATACAGCCTGGTGACAGACGGATGGACAGATGGACAGCGGAGCCTTAGTACTAGGGTCCCGTTTTACCTTTAGGGTACGGAACCCTAAAAACGACTTCATCAGAACTGGACCAAATTGAAATGGGACCACACGGGAAGCAGAACTTTCGACTGGATGAACAGAATTTGATGATTCTTTTTTTATTTGAAAGCTGGTGGTCCCATTTCAATTCGGTCCAGTTCTGTCATTTTTATGAAGTCAGTTTTATATATTGATAATAATTTCATTTTATGCCCGCAAATGCAAATATCTAAAAATTTACCGTGCATTTTGTAAGAGGTAGCCGTAAGCCCCTGGATGTTCTGTGAATATTACTTGGTTTTCTAAAGTTATATGATTATTTACGGGATATTTACCGTGGTAAGGTTGTGTCACGGTTCAGTCTTCCCGTGAACATGTTGCATGTAACTGCACCGAAAAATCGGGAGCTCCTTCCACAACCTTACCACGGTAAATATCCCGTAAATAATCATATAACTTTAGTAAAGAACCGTGATATTTTAAAACAGTGTTTTACTTGGTTTTATATCATGTATAACTAAGTTGTTAGGTAGTTTGTAGTCGTTACGTTGACTCGTAGTCGATTCACGAGGTTTCACTTGTTAATAACAGAGGGACGGATTTGTACGGGTTTCTTTATAAGTTCGTAGAGGCCAAGTTAAGCTTTTATGTCAGTGTTTAGGCCGCGTAAAGGCCTCTTAAATGACATAATTATGTAGTATACAGGGGCGTAAAGGTTGCATACTATTTGCTCTGTAGGATAGTCCTTGTGATATTAGCCGAACGGCGCCTTGTCGGTCTAAACAAGCTAAGTGAACGCGCAAGTGAAGTGATAAGCTAAGTGAACGTGTTTTTTTCTTGTCGATTACTATAGAGAAATGTCAAAATGTCTAGTGATCACCTTTGACTGTAGTCCATAGATACTAATAGTGTAATTCAGTGTTTTGACATTTATCTTCAAAAATAGACAAGACAGCCTCGTTAGCTCAGTTGGTAGTGTACCTGCTTTCTGCGCTTAGGGGCGTGAGTTCGATTCCCATCTAGGACAAACATTTGTGTGATGAACATTTGTGTTTGTTCTATGTCTGGGTGTTAATATCTATTTAAGTATGTATTTAAAAATATATATGTATGTATATCAGTCTCTGGCAGCCATATTACAAGCTTTGCTTAGTTTGGGGTCAGATGACCGTGTGTGCAATAATGTCCCAGATATTTATTTTATTATTTTATTTAAGAAAAAAATCTTCTTCACTTATCACTTCACTTGCGCGTTCACTTAGCTTGCAGAATTGACCAGCTGATTATGTAACTTGCAACTCGCGATTTAGTTTCAATATGAGTGAACTGTCAATTTTTTTTCGAGTTGCAAGTTATAATCAGGATTCGGCTAATGTCACAGGCACCATCCTGCACCGCAAATAGTATAAGCTATAAATATCAATATAAAAAACTGACTTTATAAAAATGTCAGAACTGGACCAAATTTAAATGGAACTACACGGGAAACACCAGCTTTCAAACACATAAAAAGTCATCAAAATCGGTTCACCCAGACGAAATTAAAGAGGTAACAAACATTAAAAAAAAACAGTCGAATTGAGAACCTTCTCCTTTTTGGAAGTCAATTAAAAACAGTCGAATTGAAACCCTCTTTTTTGGAGTCGGAAAATCTACAGTCCGTGATTAAACCTTGTAGTACAATGCAAGTCCGTAATTCTTAACATTCTTCGCAAAATATGCACTCAAAACAAAGCTAAATTGAATACCTAGCTCCTTACAAAGACATCAAAGCAAAACGGATTACGCTGATATTAAATTCTCTCACTTGGAAATATTACTTGTTTTTCAAAGGTATATATCAAATGCAGCTAACAAAAACAGCCTTAAATAATATATGCAAACTAATCAAAAACAAGACGCTGTAAAGTACCAATAACGCTGTCTGCATTCCCGTGTTGAATTGCCAAAGAAATTATCTGCTCTAAAAATGAGCCAACTCTCATATCACCACCATTATCATCAGCCAGAACACGTCCACTGCTGAACATAGGCCTCCCCCTTTAACCTCCAGACTGAACGACAACCTGCCATCTGCATCCACTGGATGCCCGCGACTTTCACGATGTCGTCGGTCCATCTAGTGGGAGGCCTACCTACGCTGCGTCTTCCAGTTCGTAGTCTCCACTCAAGAACCTTTCTTCCCCATCGGTTATCAGTTCTTCGAGCGATGTGTCCTGCCCATTGTCACTTTAACTTACAGATTTTAATAGCTATGTCGGTGACTCTGGTTCTTTGTCGAATATCCACGTTTCGGATTTTATCGCGCA